>CM045742.1:47565000-47907500 GCA_024760905.1 Plotosus lineatus
AGTTGTTCTTTTCTTTTTCTTTTTTATTGTATATTACTTTATACTATTGATGTATCTATTTATTTATTTACTTATATAATATATATGTATGTGTGTATGTATGTATGTATGTATATGTATTATTGTATATGCATCTATTTTGCACCCCCTACTGATGGTACCTCAAGAGCCTGTAACAGTGAATTTCTCCATTGTGAGATTAATAAAGCTGTATCTTGGTCCTGATGACATACTGGTGGAGGCATGGAAATGTCTTGGTGAAGTAGTAGTATATTTTCTGACAAGAACATTCAATGAGGTCTTAGACTGTGAGCAGATGCTGGAGAAATGGAGGAGAAGTGTGCCGGTGCCCATTTTTAAGAACAAGGGAGACGTGCAGAGTGGTGGCAACTACAGAAGGATTACATTGATGAGCCATACGATGAAGTTATGGGAAAGAATAGTGGAAGCTAGACTAAGGGCAGACGTTAGCATTTGTGAATTGCAGTTTGGTTTCATGCCAAGAAAGAGCACCACAGATGCAGTGTTTGCTTTGAGGATGCTAATAGAGAAGTACAGAGAAGGTCAGAGGGAGTTGCTTTGTGCCTTTCTGGGTATGGAAAAAGCATATGACAAAGTGCCAAGTGAAGAACTGTGGTATTGTATGAGGAAGTCTGGAGTGGCAGAGAAGTATTTTAGAGTGGTGCAGGACATGTATGAGAGATGTTAGACAGTGGTGAGGTGTGCTGTCGGCGTGACCGAAGAATTCAAGGTGGAGGTGGGACTGCATCAAGGATCAGCTCTCAGCCCCTTCTTGTTTGCTATGGTGATGGACAGGCTGACAGATGGGGTTAGACAAGAACCTCCATGGACTATGATGTTTGCAGATGACATTGTGATCTGTAGTGAGAGCAGAGAACAAGTGGAGGAAAATCTAGAGAGGTGGAGGTATGCTCTGGAAAGGAGAGGAATGAAGGTTAGCCTCAGTAAAACAGAATACATGTGTGTGAACAACAAGGACCCAAGAGAAACAGGGAGGTTAAAGGGAGCAGAAATAAAGAAGGTCGAGGATTTTATGTACTTAGGCTCAACAATCCAGAGCAATGGCGAGTGTCTAAAAGAGGTAAAGAAGCTTGTGCAGGCAGGTTGGAATGGTTGGAAAAAAGTGCCCGGTGTGATATGTGATAGGTAGGTATTAGTAAGAATGAAAGGAAAAGTGTACAAGACGGTGATGAGGATAGGAACAGGAATGAGTACATCAGAGGGCCAGCACATGTAAGATGTTTTGGAGACAAAGTCAGAGAGGCTAGATTGAGACGGATTGGACATGTACAGAGGAGGGATAGTGAATATATTGGTAGTAGGATGCTGAGGTTGGAACAGATATTAGCTCACTTGAAATGGATATACCACTGGAATGTGAAAATGAGAATTCCCGGAGGACACGAAAAAGAGGTAAGAGGGGTGGAGTGAGACGCCAAGTGAGAGCCAGATGGAACCGACGCCCTCTACCCACACTACTGCTAGCCAACGTACGCAGCTTACATAAACAATTCACGGAGCTTGAAACGTGTGAAATTTCTGAATCAATATAATGAGAGTTGTCTTCTATGTTTCTCAGAAACATGGTTAACAGACAGTATTTATAGCACTAACCTCAGCCTCGATGGATTTAGTGCCCCGATTCGACAGGACAGGGATGAAGCTAAATCTGGTAAATCTAGTGGGAGCGGGGTATGCATGTATGTCAACTCTAAATGGTGCACAGATTATGTGATATGGGATACTCTCTGCACGCCTGACATAGAACTGCTGTCCTTCAGACCATTCTATCTGCCAAGGGAGTTCGGACAAGTGTTCGTCACAGTGGCTTATATTCCACCCGATGGAAACAACAAACGTGCTACAGATGCATTGTGTGATTCAGTTTGCAGAATGGATATGCTATCGGGGGGTGCTCCTAAACTTATCCTTGGCGACTTTAATGGCTGCAGCCTACAGTCATCACTACCACGCCGACCTTTGTTACGGGACTATCAAGAATGCCTATAAATTGTGTTGTCTGCCACCTATAGGAACATCCGATCACAATGCTGTTTATTTAATTCCAGCTTACAAACAGAAGCTTAAATCTCAAAAACGAGTGGATAAATCAGTGAAAATCTACTCCCCTGAACACCTTGATGAGCTGAAGGTGTGCTTCGACAGTACAGCTTGGGAGGTATTTGAGCAGGACTCTGACAGTGTTAATGAACTGTGTGAAGTTGTAACCTCTTACATAAACTTTAGCATGGAGTCTATTATACCAACTAAAACAATTATGAGCTATCCTAACAACAAACCATGGGTGACAAAAGAACTGAAAGCTTTTCTGTGTGAGAAGAAATGTGCGTTCTGTTCCGGAGACAAAATCGGACTTAAGTCAGCACAAAAGGATATTTAACGGTGTTCCAAGGAGAGTAAGATTCCTTATAAGGAAAAACTAGAATCGAAATTCCGTGACAACAATCTTCAACATGGATGGAAATGTGTCAAGACCATTCTGGGAACCAATAAGAAACAATCAGACATCAATGCTAGTGACAGTGGAGCATTTGCAAACAAGCTTCACGGCTTTTATTCTCGTTTAAATGTATATGACTTTTCAGAAGAAAGAAGTGTTTTTCTGGACAACCTCACCGTCAGTGACAATCTTGAAATCTCTACTGACGACGTCAGAGAAACATTTAGGAATTTAAACTGTCGCAAGAGTGCCGGTCCAGACAACATCGCTCCTGTGATTCTTAGGGAATGCCATGATCAATTATGTGATGTATTTCACAGTATTTTAAAAAAAAACTCAGCTACATCAGATACCGGCCTTATGGAAAACATCTCATATTGTTCCACTTCCGAAGATACCAAATCCCAGAGTGTGTAATGACTACCGTCCACTCGCACTTACGTCTGTAGCCATGAAGTGCCTTGAACGGATTGTTAAAAAGCTACTAATGCAAGAAGTTGAAGACCAACTCCAGTTTGCCTACCGACAGAAAAGGGGAACAGACGACGCTGCACTAACCCTCCTGAACCTCATCTACAAACATCTAGATCCCAGCGGTGCATACATCAGAATCCTTTTTGCTGACTTCTCATCTGCTTTCAACACTGTTCAACCCCATCTGCTTCTATTGAAACTTTCCAATTTTCATGTAAACAGTAACTTAATTAGATGGATTAACGCTTTCTTGATTGACAGACTTCAGTGTGTTACTTTTAATGGAATGAAGTCCTCTATTGCCAGCCTGTCCACTGGAGCGCCACAAGGTTGCGTTTTATCACCCATTCTGTTTATCATTTACACCAACGATTTTGTCAGTAAAGCAACAAACTGTTTTAACATAAAATTTGCTGATGATGCCGCTATTGTTTCTCTTCTTAAATCTGCTAACCTTGACCATAAAAATTAGGTTTATAACTTTACAAATTGATGCAAAGATAACTTTCTGATCTTGAATACTAAAAAAACAAAGGAAATGATTATAGATTTCAGGACTTCCTCTAATTCTTCGGACCCTCTTACAATCAACAATGAACACATTGAAATTGTGAACACATCAGACTTGGGCAAAATTCAGAATTTCAGAATTCAATTCAATTCAGAAAGTGAATTTGAATTGAATTGGCTCCACCCCCAGAGGATATGGACTTGAATGTGAATTTGAATTACAGGAAGTGGAATTTCAAACTCATTGCAATTCAGAGAAATTCATTCTAACCACATATCAGTGAGAATGTGATACTTAGCATGTATTTTTTCTCACAGATTGTAATAATTGTATCTGAAACAATAAATGCAATACAGAGACCATTATTAAGCATACATTCTTATATTGAAAAGCAAAGTTTCCATTTTAAAGTAATCAAATAACACAAAGATGTGATGAATGCAATTATTATTTTATTTACTTTACGGGGTAACACTGTTGCATTTAATGATCATCAGCTCTTCAAACGTTTCATCATTGAGGCGGCATCGCTCTGGTCGGAATATCTTTCCACCAGAACTAAATATCCTCTCAAAAGTTGCAGAGGAAGCAGGTATGGCCAGATATTTGCATGCAAGTGCAGCAAGGTTTGGGAAGCAATACTGGTTTTATTTCCAGAACAACAAAGGGTTTGTACCTTCTGCCAAACTTGGGGCACTCAAGTAAACTGGGAGTTCATGTGAGGATGCATCAACTGGCACAGAAGTTGTTTGGGTATCCATGTAGGAAAAGAGTCTGGGGCGTTTGTGTGGTTGGATATTAATGGCAGAAGTGGCTTCTGGACGTATAGAATCAACTTTTGCAGCACTCCATATCTTCAAATTTTAGAAGTCGCCTCTCGAGTGCAGTTCATAAGTTGGACAGAAACTTCTTGTTCCCAGTCATTTTGGCATCTTTAATGGTATGTCTCAGTTCTCTCACACAAGGAATGACATAGTTTGATGTTACAGCTTTCTCTGACTGACAGCGGTCTGTGACCTCCTCAAAGGGTCCTAAAACCTCACAAAGTTCCTGAATGATTTTCAGTTCAACTGTAATTCCATATATAGGGCCTATATGTATAGTGCCATCTGTTGATCATACTAATTTAAACTTTATTTCCCCCATTCTCCTGAGTGCATTCTGCTCACATAACTTATTTGTATATAGGCTGCACACAATGATTGCCATAATTATCCAAACATACTGTACATACCTACATAAAAAATTATAAATCTGTTACTTTACCTGGAGGTGTCGTTTGAAATTTGAGGTTGCCTTTATGGAACCACAGACCAAAGTATAACAGTGATTGCAGATTGCTTTGTGGTTTCCATTTGTTGTGGGAATTGGTTCACCAAAATGAATGAGCACAGATGTCCTTTTAGTTGTGTCATCATTTTGCATATTGCTGTAATAAAAAAACTCAAAAATACAAGCGAGCTACTGTAACAGTCTACCCTAAACAAAATGTCCGAAATTCACAACTCTTTATTGTCAAAGTACATTACATACATTGAAATTTGCTTTGTGCGCTAGGCACCTGTCACCACTGTGCAGCGCCAGTTATTGCGTTGTTCTATCCTTTTGATGCTGAGCGCCAAGCAGGAAGCAACAACTGCCAAATTTTAACGTCTTATGGTATGACGCAGCCGGATTCGAACTCCGACCTACCGGAGGATAAAGCGGACGCTCTACCAACTGAGCTAAATCCCTGCTTGGACAACCACTTTGAAGACCAGGATACAGTAAAGCATTCCGGGAAATGAAATCTTTTTTCCCCCAATTTTACACCATTTCAATATTTACCATTTTGAGGATCAGTTTTATGAATATGTATATATTTGTAGTGACAAATTGTGGTACAAATGGGCCTATTTTCTGTTAACAAATATAAAAATTGTGCTATGGACATAAGGTAAGGCCCTATATTAATACACTGTATGAATTAAATACATTTTGCAATCATATAAGGCTGTACAGAATCATTGTTAAGTGTACTTTCATGATCATGGATTTCTCTGAATTTCATGGATTCCAATTCTACTTCCTGCAATTCGAATTTGAATTGTAATTCTATTTCCTGTTTGGAATTTCAATTCAAATTCATATTTGGGGGTCATTCTCAATTCAATTCTGAATTTTGCCCAAGTCTGGAACACATACAAATATTTAGGTGATGTTCTTGATTCAAAATTATCCTGGAACAATAACCTTAATTATGTGTACAAGAAAGGTCAGCAGAGGTTGTTCTTCCTCTGTCGTTGAAACACTTTTAGAATTGATTGTTCATTCATGGTTCTCTTCTACAAAACTTTTATACAAAGCATCTTAACTTTTAATCTACTTTGTTGGTATGATAACCTGTCTGTTCAAAACAAAGCTAAACTCAACAAAATTGTTAACACAGCACGAAAAATCATTGGTTCAGAATCAGTAAATTCTATCAGCCATATTTACAAGCAGCAAATCGCCAATTAAGTGCAGAAAATTGTAAATGACAGTTCTCACTTTCTCTGTTGTGCTTTTGAATTTCTTCCATCAGGATGCCGTCTGCGCATGCCGATAGCCAGAACAAACAGGTTCAGTCACTCTTTTGTACCAGCTAGTATTTGTTGTTTCAATGATACTTAATTATTCTTATCACTTGTCTGCCAACTTCTCACCATGTAGCTCTTTATGCAAATTGTGTTTCACTTCTTCACCAAAGCTTATTAATCATATCTCACTGCAATCTTTTTGTGCTCTTTGGACAATATTTATTTGGACAATGTTTATTTATTTGTGTATGTTTTTAATACTTGTCGAAATGTACGTTGTGTTTCGGTGTTTTGTTGTGTACTACGTGTTTTACGACGTAACCAAAACTTCCCCCGGGATAATAAAGTACTATCCTATCCTATCCTGACTACTAGGCTGAAGGTTTAGAGGAAGACCAAATAAAAGATTTATTGATGTGGTGAAGGAGGATATGAAGGTAGTTGGTGTAAGAGAAGATGATGCAGAGAATAGGGTGAGATGGAGGCAGATGATTTGCTGTGGTGACCCCTGAACGGAACAGCCGAAAGGAAATGATGATTTTATATATATATATATATATATATATTTATATATATTTATATTTATATATATATATATATATATTCTTCTTCTTTTCCTTTCAGTTGTTCCCATCAGGGGTCGCCACAGCAAATCATCTGCCTCCATCTCACCCTATTCTCTGCATCATCTTCTCTTACACCAACTACCTTCATATCCTCCTTCACCACATCAATAAATCTTTTATTTGGTCTTCCTCTAGGCCTTCTGCCTGGTATTTCCAACCTTAGCATTTTACAATCAATATACTCACTATCCCTCCTCTGTACATGTCCAAACCATCTCAATCTAGCCTCTCTGACTTTGTCTCCAAAACGTCTTACATGTGCTGTCTCTCCAATGTGCTCATTCCTGATCCTATCTATCGTCGTTACTCCCAAAGAGAACCTCAACATTTTCATCTCTGCGACCTCCAGCTCTGCCTCTTGTCTTTTTCCCGGGGGCCACCGTTTCTAAACCATACAACATCGCTGGTCTGAACACCGTCTTGTGCATGTTTCCTTTCATTCTTGCCGATACCTTCTTATCACACATCACATCGGACACTTTTCTCCAACCATTCCAACAAGCCTGCACACGCTTCTTTACCTCTTTTCCACACTCTCCATTGGTCTGGATCGTTGAGCCTAAGTACTTAAAATCCTTCTTTATCTCTGCTCCCTATAACCTCACCGTTCCTGTTGGGTCCTTGTCATTCATACACATGTATTCTGTCTTACTGAGGCTAACCTCGTCTGTCAGACTGTCCATCACCATAGCAAACAAGAAGGGGCTCAGAGCTGATCCTTGATGCAGTCCTATCTCCACCTTGAACTCTTCTGTCACACCGATAGCACACCTCACTACTGTCTTACATCTCTCATACATGTCCTGCACCACTCTAAAATACTTCTCTGCCACTCCAGACTTCCATATACAATACCACAGTTCCTCTCTCGGCCCCCTGTCATATGCCTTCTCTAGATCCACAAAGGCACAATGCACCTCCTTCTGACCAACTCTGCACGTCTCCCTTGTTCTTAAAAATGGACACCATCACACTTCTCCTCCATTCCTCTGGCATCCTCTCACTCTCGAAGACCTTGTTGAATGTTCTTGTTAGGAAATCTACTGCTACCTCTCCTTGACACTTCCATACCTCCACCAGTATGTCATTAGGACCAACTGCCTTTCCATTTTTCATCCTCTTCAATGCCCTCCTCACGTCACCCTTACTAATGTTTGCTACTTCCTGGTCCTCAATGGTCACCCCTTCTACTCTTTTTTCTCTCTCATTTTCCTTGTTCATCAGCTCTTCAAAGTACTCTTTCCATTTTACCAGCACACTTCGGTCATCAGTTAATACATTTCCCTCTCTGTCCTTAATCACTCTAACTTGCTGCACGTCCTTGCCATCACTATTCCTCTGCTGTGCCAACCTGTATAAATAATTTTCTCCCTCCTTACTGTCCAACCTAGCATCCAAGTCATCACAAGGCCTCTGTTTGGCCTTTGACACCGCTACCTTCGCCTTACGCTGTGTATCACTGTACTCCTGTTTATTCTCTTCAGTCCTCTCAATGTCCCACTCCTTCTTAGCTAACCTCTTCCTTTGTACACAGTCCTGCACTTCCTCATTCCACCACCAAGTCTCCTTATCTATTTTCCTTCCAGAGGACACATCAGCTACTCTCTTACCTGTCTTCCTGATTACATTTGCTGTTTCCAGTCATCCGGAAGCACATCCTGACCACCCAAAGCCTATTTCAACTTCTCCTTGAAGACAACATGACACTGTTCCTTTTCCAGCTTCCACCACTTTGTCTTCTGCTCTGCCTTTGCCTTCTTCATCTTCCTCACCATCAGCATCATCCTGGACACCACCATCCTATGCTGTCTGGAAACACTCTCAGCCACTACTACTTTGCAGTCACTGACTTCCTTTAAATTACATTGGCTACACAAGATATAGTCTACCTGTGTCCTCCTACCTCCGATTTTATAAGTCTTCCTATGCTCCTGTATCTTCTGGAAGAAAGTATTCACCACAGCCATTTCCATCGTTTTTTGAAAAATCGATCAACATCTGTCCTTCTGTGTTCCTGTCCTGGATACCAAACCTGCTCATTACTTCCTCATCCCCTCTGTTGCCTGCACCAACATGTCTCGCATTCTGCCTGTGAGGCATAAGCACTAACAACATTGAACATCACACCTTCAATTTCAAACTTGAGACTCATCACTCTGTCGGACACTCTTTTCACTTCTAGAACAATCCTGACAAACTCCTCCTTCAAGATGACTCCTACTCCATTTCTCTTCCCATCCACACCATGATAAAACAGCTTAAACCCTGCTTCTAAGCTTCTAGCCTTGCTACCTTTCCACCTGGTCTCCTGAACACACAGTATGTCCACCTTCCTCCTCTGCATCATGTCAGCCAGCTGTCTACCTTTTCTTGTCATAGTTCCAACATTCAAAGTCCCTCCTTTCAGTCCTCTCTCTGCCTACAGACACACCTGTCGCCTCTCCTTCTTCGACGTCTTCAACCAACAGTAGTCCAATTTCCACCAGTACCCTATTGGTTAACAGGACTGATGGCGGTCATTGTTAACCCGGGCCTCGACTGATCCGGTATGAAATTTTTGTTGTGACTTGCATATTTTATTTGGCATTTGTTTTATATATTGTATATATATTTATATGTACTAGTATATCGTTTGTACCTTTATGGTTCCACCTAAATGAGGATGAGTTTTTCTTTTGGATCTGGTTCCTTTCAAGGTTTCTTTATCACATCAACTGAGGTAGTTTTTACTTGCCACGGTCATCTTGGGTGATGCTCATTAGGGATGTGTAGAGGTTGTAAAAAATGTTTAAACTTTTTATGCTTTGTAAACTCTTACTTTTACTGTTTTACTGTATAAAGTTACTTGGCAACAATGTCAATTGTAAAAAGTGCCATACAAATAAAACTGAATTGAATAGAATTGAATGTAGGTATACTAGTATGCACTGGATAACTTAATGCAGTTCCTTCATTGTTTACATTTGTTGTCCCCCCCCCCGCCTCAGGTCTGCTATTAGAGGAATGGATATAAAAATCATGTGCAAAGTGATGCAAAGAATACTGTTTACAATAGCTGATTATCAGTACAGTATTATACGGTGTGATAGGTAGTTTATTCATCTCAGAGGGAAAGTCACATTTTCAGAAGTATTATCAGTAAACAGCAGACACTTATTCCACAAAAAACAAACTAAAATAAAGGCATATATTAACATAATACACACACACACACACACACACACACACACACGCACACACAATATTATATATATATATATATATATATATAGAGGTGTGATTGCTGCTTTGGCAGATAAAGTGTACAGTAGTTCTCTCAGCACCTATGGGGTAAACTGGTACTTTTGCGTGTAGGCCATAATACTATTATTTAACCAGAGTAAAGTGAAGTGTGAGAGGCCTTATTTTTGAAGAAATTTTGAATTAAATCTCTCGATAATTAGACACGCAGATGATTCTCCAATTTCTAAACATATCATATAATGCTTTCGCTGCTCGTATGGACTGAACAATAAATAAATTATATAGCTTGTATCATCTTGCAATCAAGTTAAATTATCTTCCAGTGCAGTAAAAAAAAATGATACTTGATAAAAATATTGTTTGAAGGATATTTGTCTTATTTTAAAAAAAATCTTACTCAATGTAATAATCGTCCTGCATTGACAGCAATCTTCATACCTTAATATATCTAAAAAACACTCATTTCTTTCTTTTTTGTTATTTAAAAGTTGCTGTTTGACTCCTGTAGCCATGCACTCATAATACAATACAACATCACCTTCCTCAATTTCTTGACTTCCAGGGACCAGTTGTTCAAAACACGGTTATTTTTTAGCCACTGGTTAAGTAAAGTTAACCGACCGTTAAATTTAACGCTGCCGTTATCTTGTTTTCAAAACTCGATTAACTTTTACCGAGTGTTAACTTGACGTTAAAGTTAACACACCTAAGGACCGCCGTTAAATTTTTAACAGTGTGGTTAACTAGCAAGATGGCGTTCATGGCTAACGCTGCATTCATGATGCTGCATCAGCGGGGGTACATTCTTATTATAGTTAAACCAAAAACATTCTCAAATATATTTCAAACTACATCTGCAAGTATATGTGCTAAATACATTTGCAAATTGAGCTAAAGTTATTTATCTATTCAAAGGCACAAACAAATCTTCATACGTATTTACAGCACAAAGACATACTATTTTTGTATATATTTTATTATTTTTATTTATTATATTTTTAAGATAGGTTATTAAAATATATTTTATAAAAGTACTGACCATTAGGCTGCAGATACAGGCTGGATGGCTTATGATTATTTTATCCATTCATTCTCTGTGCATCAATGTTTGTGTTCTAACACATGTGCAGGAGCCAGAGGCGGTACTAACAAACTGTGCTTTATTCTCACACTCGCACTTTGTTTGATAGACAATGTTCAGCTATTATTGCTTACTGATAATATTATGTTTGTTGATTGGTCAGCTCGGGCGTGCACATGCGCAGTGCCCATTACACGTTAACTTTCGGTTTACTTCCTGACTCTAGTCATGCGGAACTTATCTCCGACTTTCCCTTCAATAACAGTCATTAAGTTTATTTATAAGATTGTGAATACACATAATTTCTTGTCCAGCGTAACTCAACTCCTGCTGTGAGGGGGTGCACGTGCACCCTGTGCACCCCACCCAGCCTACGCCCTTGATCAGCTGCCTTCTGATGTTTCAGCAGCTGATACCGGGTTGGGTAGTATTCATTGCAGACTTTGCAGATATGCAACACTGCAGGTGGTTGGCAAATCGTGCATTGAGAGTTTGAAACGTACACACACACACACAAAAAAAAAAAAAAAAAATATATATATATATATATATATATTAGAGAGAGAGAGAGAGAGAGAGAGAGAGATAGAGGATTTTCTGAGTAGATCCTTCCATAGGAGAGTGCTCAATACTTTTTGGTAGAGCAAATAAACAAAAATAAAAGGACAGGACAAAGACTTTCTATTGAAACTCCATTTATCACTACAGATCTGTTTCGAGGGGTGGTGAAACCATCCTCTCTCTTCAGGTGATTATAGAAGAATTATATTCTTCTATAATCACCTGAAGAGAGAGGATGGTTTCACCACCCCTCGAAACAGATCTGTAGTGATAAATGGAGTTTCAATAGAAAGTCTTTGTCCTGTCCTTTTATTTTTGTGTGTATATATATATATATATATATATATATATATATATATATATATATTTATATATTCACGAGGCGCATGTTGATCGACATTTTTATAATATTAAAAAGCGTACACAGACATCTTACCACCTACCCCCTAGCGTACATTTTGTACGCTTAGGAAAATGTTGAATGACCCCTTAGTGCTAACCAGTAACGTTAACCATACTGTTAACTTTGACGGCAATGTTAACTAACGATGTGACTAACCATGCTTTGAACAACGCATATTTAACGGTCGGTTACCGGGGTTAACCGGTAGTTAAAATAACTAGTGTTTTGAACAACAGGGCCCAGGTTGGTAAGCTTCTTATTTGACTATTTCTGATCCTCTTCATTTAGACTGAACATTACACTCAGCTTTTGGCCTTTGCATCCAAACCCTCCATCCTGGACCTTACAAGTCCCACCTTGCTCCATCTTGGAGTCACCCTGTTTCTTACTCATTTCCTCTTTTGTTTGGTTGACTGGTTTTGTCTGGAGTCTGTCTGGGATTTTGTGGATTCTGTTCTGTCTGGGTTGCATTTCAGTCAGTAGTTTCAGTGTGTCTATAGAAGAATGTGTGTCTGTCCTGCTGATGCTCATATCGCAAATGCCAGAAATGCTTGGGTCAGCTCCTGGAAGAGAAAATCTGATTAAAACTATATATATATATATATATATATATATATATATATATATATATATATATATATATATATATATAAGGATGCTCAGAGTGGCACAGAGAAAAATCGAACGCCTCATGCTGAATGTCTCTCTAAAGGTTAGAAAGCCCAACACATGGATCAGAGAGCAAACAGGAGTGAGGGATATCGTGCACACCAACAACAGCAAGCACAAATGGGCAGGCACGCCCCAGAGCTGGAAACGACCACGAGGACGACCAAAAACAAGATGGCGCGACGACCTAACTCAATGCCTAGGGCACAACTGGCCAAGCCTCACATGAGATATAGCCTGCTGGAAGAGGTCCAGGGAGGGATTCCTCAGCCATGAGTGAAGTCACCCTGAATCCTGATCCTAAGATTATATATATATATATATATAAGGACAGGACAAAGACAAAGACTTTCTATTGAAACTCCATTTATCACTACAGATCTGTTTCGAGGGGTGGTGAAACCATCCTCTCTCTTCAGGTGATTATAGAAGAATGATTAAAAAGTAACTTTGTAATCATTCTTCTATAATCACCTGAAGAGAGAGGATGGTTTCACCACCCCTCGAAACAGATCTGTAGTGATAAATGGAGTTTCAATAGAAAGTCTTTGTCTTTGTCCTGTCCTTTTATTTGCTCTACCAAAAAGTATTGAGCACTCTCCCACGGAAGGATCTACTCAGAAAATCCTATATATATATATATATATATATATATATATATATGCCAATAATAATAAAAGGACAGGACAAAGACTTTCTATTGAAACTCCATTTATCACTACAGATGTTTCGAGGGGTGGTGAAAGGATGGTTTCACCACCCCTCGAAACAGATCTGTAGTGATAAATGGAGTTTCAATAGAAAGTCTTTGTCCTGTCCTTTTATTTTTATTGTTATTTGCTCTACCAAAAAGTATTGAGGAAGACCAAATAAAAGATTTATTGATGTGGTGAAGGAGGATATGAAGGTAGTTGGTGTAAGAGAAGATGATGCAGAGAATAGGGTGAGATGGAGGCAGATGATTTGCTGTGGCGACCCCTGATGGGAACAACTGAAAGGAAAAGAAGAATAATATATATATATTTATATATATTCTTTTCCTTTCGGCTTTTCCCTTCAGGGGTCGCCACAGCAAATCATCTGCCTCCATCTCACCCTATCCTTTGCATCTTCTTCTCTTACACCAACGACCTTCATGTCCTCCTTCACCACATCCATGAATCGTCTCTTTGGTCTTCCTCTAGGCCTTCTGCCTGTTAGTTCCAGCCTCAGCATCCTATTTCCAATATACTCACTATCCCTCCTCCGTACATGTCCAAACCATCTCAATCTAGCCTCTCTGACTTTGTCTCCAAAACGTCTTTTATATATATATATATATATATATATATATATATATATATATATATATATTAGTTGTTCACAGTCAGCGGTGTCTAAAATCTGGACCAAGTCACAATCAGCATGGGAAGGTTGTTAAAGGCAAGCATACGGGTAGACCAAGGAAGACATTAAAGTATCAAGACAGAAAACTTAAAGCAATACATCTTGTAAACAGAACATGTACAGCAAAACAAATGAGGAACAAATGGGAGGAAACTGGAGTCAACATCTGTGACCAAACTCTAAGAAACCACCTAAAGGAAATGGGATTTACATACAGAAAAGCTAAACAGAAGCCATCATTAACACCTAAACAGAGACAAATAAAGTTACAATGGGCTAAGAAAAATCAACTGTAGATGAAAGTTATATTCAGTGATGATTCGTGAATCAGCATTGGGCATGGTGGTGATGCTAGAACTTTTGTTTGGTGCCATTCCAATAAGATGACTGCTTGAAGAAAACATGCTTTTCTGTATGTAAATCCCACTTCCTTTAGACACTGCTGTGTACAACTAACATCTTTTGCAACATTGTGTGATGCTTTACGTTCTTTAAGAAGTTTAAAAATTCCCTCCTTTGTTTCAATTGACATCTCTCGTGTTGGAGCCATGATTCATGTCAGTTCTTGGTGCAACAGCTCTCCAAGGTGTGATCACTCCCGTTTAGCTGAAACCTAACGAGCAGATCTAATCTGATGTAGGTGTTAGTTTTGGGAATGGAAATTTTACAGGGTGATTCCATAATTTTTTCCTGAAAATTGAGTGATTCCATAATTTATTCTCCCTGCTTGGTCTAAAAAAGTAACTGTTACTGACTAGCACATTTTTTCTTGATTTCTTTTAGCGTTTCTTAAAGCCAGAAAGTTGCCATTTGAAATTACTTTAGTTTTGTGTCATGTCTGTGATCTGCTTTTTTTCTGCAAAATTAAACAACTGAATGAACATCCTCCAAGACTGGAGTTTCCATAATTTTTGCCAGGGATTGTACACACACACACACACACACACACATATATATGGTACCTTGACTTACGAATTTAATCCATTCCGAGGGAAAGCTCGTAAGCCGAAAATGTTAGTTAGATGAAACAATTGTTCCCCACAGGAAATAACAGAAAACCAATTAATCTGTTCCAACCCTCTCCCAAACTCATATAACCTGCCACAAACATGTATATTCGACCTAATATGTTAAAAGATAAACATGTAAAAACAATAAATATTCCATAATAATAATTCATGTACATTATCATTAATAATAATTAATAATAAATAATAAACAAGAATAAACAATGTTAACTAACCCTTCTGATCATCAACTGTGGTGAAGATGTCACGTGGGGAGGCAGGAGGTGGGGCGTAACAAAAGAATTTTGTGTGTGTGCAAGATACGAATGCCAGTGAGGAAATGCTCATGGTGAGCTTCCACAAGGCCAGTGCTTCTCAAATAGTGGGGCGTGCCCGGTGTGATGCCGAGGGTCATGTATGATCCTGGGGAGCATGCTTTTTTGCCATACTATACTAGAATCAAGTGTAATTGTGCATCCACTCCAGTAGTTGGCAGTGGCACTCTCATTGCGGTGCTATGGCAGGAGTAGCCAACCAGCGGCTCCCGAGCCTCATGCGGCTCTTCTGTTCATATCGAAGTTTGTGTGTGTGGGGGGGGGGGGGGGTTATTGTGCGTGTTGACTTCACTTGAGTTCAATATGGTATTTTTGTGAAATGCGCATGTGAGGGAGATGAAAATACCACAAAGCTTTCCAGTATGGGCAAGATCATTTTAAGTAAACAATTTGTATCAAGTTTGCTCTTAAAATGACTGGAAAAAATGCAAAACGAAAATATGAAGATGAACACAGGATGTTTTTCACAGAAGAAGAGGGGGTTTTTGATTGAACCTAATGGAAAGCCATTCTGCCTTATATGTCAGGCTTCATTAGCGCATTTCAAAGCTTCAAATCTTCACCGCTACTTCAGCTGACTCTGTGCACCAGGAGTTTTCAAAAGGTACTGAACTTCACAAGCACAAATTCACTTTAAAAACTCAGGCAGAAATGCAGATACAGTTTTTCCAAAAATTTATGAAGCGCTGAGCGACCATAATGCTTGCATCGTATCAACTGGCTTGGAACTTTGCACAGGCAAAACGCAAGACCTTCAAAGATGGGAGTATTTTGTCATGTTGGTGTGTGAATTTACAATAAATTCGGCTGAGCGGAGCGCTGTGTGTGTATATTAGAGAGAGACAGAAAGAGAGAGACAGAGACAGACAGACAGCGAGACAGAGAGCGAGACACACAGAGAGAGAGACAGAGAGAGAGAGACAGAAAGAGAGAGAGAGAGAGAGACCAAGAGAGAGAGCGAAAGGGATCAGTGATGTTCATGTGTATGATGTGGCTCTTTGCAGTAACACTGTAAAAAAATGTGACTCTTGGTCTCTGACTGGTTGGCTGACCCTGCGCTATGGTATACGGGAAAAGCACGGAGCAAACGATATGAAGTGCAGTTAACACTATTTATAGGCGAACACGGGGTGCTGAGGGAGCATGAAAATGTTTTTTTTTTTTCTTCCAAGAGGGGGCGTCACAGAAAATAATTGAGAAGTACTGCACAAGGTGTTCTTGGAGCACGAAGGAATACACGCTGGAGAATATGAGGTTAATCGGCCCGAAAAAGCCATTTCAAGGAGAGCTCGTAAATCAAAAATTTGCTCGTTGGATAGGGCCGATTTTTGGTGGGATCAAAGCTCATATCATGGAAAATCTGTTATAAGGGACATTTGTAAGTCAAGGTACCACTCTGTATGTAATACGATATATTTAATATCACTTCAGTTTATATCCTGATCATTGTTGTTATTCTGTATGCTATACAGAATAACTCACTGTCACTTGTTGTCCTCCTTAACTGTGCTTTTTTGTTTTTGTCACTATTTTCTACTTTTTTCATCATTCAAGTATTAATTACCAATGATAGACAGACTCTTCTTGACTTTTTTTTGATATCCAATTCCCACCCATCAGGTATTGACTTCCCTATCACATGACCACCTCAGGCCAGGGAGTGGTGAGGCACCCGCTTCTTTCTGAACTGCGGCAAATGCGGTCTGACACACACTGCGGGAAAGCACCAACCACCACCACCACCACCACCACCACCACCCCCGTACGGATGAACTCATAGACACCCATGACTAGCTGGCGATCACTGTGAGGGACCCATTAACTCCCAGCCACGAATGGCTATTGCGTTAACCCAGTTAGTTTAGATTGTATGGCCATATCATACATGATGATCAATATCAGTGGGGATTTGAGTTGGTTCCATCATGTGGGTGGGATCACGAAAGCAGCAAGACTGCATCTCTTCTTTCTTCGGCGACTCACGAGGTTTGGCAAGGACTCCAGAATACTTACCAAATTTTACCAATACACCATTGAGATTATTCTGTCTGACTGTATCACAGCTTGGTACAGTAGTTTTAATGCACTGGACCACAAAACTCTACAGAGGGTGGTCAGACCAGCCCAATGATCACACCATGATGGAACTGCCTGCCATCCAAAACCTCTACCCACCGCATTGTAGGAGGAATACCCAGCGGATCCTCCCTGATGTGTTCCACCCCATTCATACTCTTCGCACTACTGCAATCAGGCAAACAGAATAGGACCATCCAGACTTACATCAACAGTCTCTGGGACAATTTCGACCTACAAGTCACCAGGTTACTGAACTGCTGATGTACCAGACAACATTTCGAGCACTCACTGTACACACCGTCAGTGCACTACATCCACTTCAGTATTTCTTTTAAGTATTCTGTATTTATCCCACTGTAATAGCTCATATTTTCATTTATTCATGTTTTTATTTTGTAGAAAACATGATCTCAACCCATATCAGCTGTCCAACCACTATCAAATCTCCCTTTTACCTCAAAGCTCTTATAAAAAGCTGTAGCGCAGCAGTTATTTTCATAGCTTTGTAGGAACAACATTCACAAAATACATCAGTTAGGATTTAGGTGTCATCATAGCACTCGTTAAGGTGGTAAATGACCTGATCATACAATTCTCCTTGACAGATTAGAAAATGTTGTTGGAGTTAAGGGAACGGCCCTCTTCTGGTTTAAATCTTAATATATCGAAGTTATCAGTTGGAGATATAAATGGTAATTTTCATGTACATTCCAATGTTAATTTTGGTGTTCCACAAGTTTGTCCTAGGCCCATTGCTATTCTCTCTATACGAGTGAGTCCTTCTAAAAAAAAAATCATCATATTGTAATAAAGTTCATTATTTTCTGTAATGCACTGATAAAAATCAAACTGTCATATGTTTTAGGTTCATTGCACACCAACTGAAATATTTCAGGACTTTTATTGTTTTAATACTGATGATTTTGGCATACAGCTCATGAAAACCCAAAATTCCTATCTCAAAAAATTAGCATATTTCATCCGACCAATAAAAAAAAGTGTTTTAAATACAAAAAAAGTCATCCTTCAAATAATTATGTTCAATTATGCACTCAATACTTGGTCGGGAATCCTTTTGCAGAAATGACTGCTTCAATGCGACATGGCATGGAGGCAATCAGCCTGTGGCACTGCTGAGGTGTTACGGAGGCCCAGGATGCTTTCATAGCAGCCTTAAGCTCATCCACAGTGTTGGGTCTGGTGTCTCTCAACTTTCTCTTCACAATATCCCACAGATTCTCTATGGGGTTCAGGTCAGGAGAGTTGGCAGGCCAATTGAGCACAGTAATGCCATGGTCAGTAAACCATTTACCAGTGGTTTTGGCACTGTGAGCAGGTGCCAGGTCGTGCTGAAAAATGAAAACTTCATCTCCATAAAGCTTTTCAGCAGATGGAAGCATGAAGTGCTCCAAAATCTTCCGAGAGCTAGCTGCATTGACCCCACCCTTGATAAAACACAGTGGACCAACACCAGCGGCTGCCATGGCACCCCAGACCATCACTGACTGTGGGTACTTGACACTGGACTTCAGGCATTTTGGCATTTCCTTCTCCCCAGTATTCCTCCAGACTCTGGCACCTTGATTTCTGAATGACATGCAAAATTTGATTTCATCCGAAAAAAGTACTTTGGACCACTGAGCAACAGTCCAGTGCTGCTTCTCTGTAGCCCAGGTCAGGAGTTTCTGCCGCTGTTTCTGGTTCAAAAATGGCTTGACCTGGGGAATGCGGCACCTGTAGCCCAGTCCACTGCTTCCACAGGTCCTCCAAGGTCTGGAATCGGTCCTTCTCCACAATCTTCCTCAGGGTCCGGTCACCTCTTCTGGTTGTGCAGCGTTTTCTGCCACACTTTTTCCTTCCCACAGACGTCCCACTGAGGTGGCTTGATCGAGCACTCTGGGAACAGCCGATTCGCTCAGAGATTTCTTTCTGTCTTACCCTCTTACTTGAGGGTATCAATGATGGCCTTCCGGACAGCAGTCAGGTCGGCAGTCTTACCCATGATTGCGGTTTTGAGTAATGAACCAGGCTGGGAGTTTTTAAAAGCTTCAGGAATCTTTTGCAGGTGTTTAGAGTTAATTGGTTGATTCAGATGATTAGGTTAATAGCTCGTTTAGAGTACCTTTTCATGATATGCTAATTTTTTGAGATAGGAACTTTGGGTTTTCATGAGCTGTATGCCAAAATCATCAGTATTAAAACAATAAAAGACCTGAAATATTCCCGTTGGTGTGCAATGAATCTAAAATATATGAAAGTTTAATTTTTATCAGTACATTACAGAAAATAATGAAAATCACAATATGCTAATTTTTTGAGAAGGACTAGTGTGTATATATATATATATATATATATATATATATATAAAACTGCACAACCAGAAGAGAACTGAATAACTGAATACAACTAAATTGAAAAAGAAGACCAACAATTTTAGAGTATAATAGAACTCTGAATTTATTTTAAACGACATTGTCATAATGAAGTTATTTACTAATAAGAAAAGTACTTCTTACTATCAGTGCTGTCTGTCTGTCTTCCTTTCGGCTTTTCCCTTTTACTCAGGAGTCGCCACAGCGAATCATTTTGATTCGCACGTTTCGATTTGGCAGAGGTTTTTACGTCGGATGCCCTTCCTGTCACAACCCTTTTTAGAAAGGGACAGAAACACGCTGATGACTTTGCAGCTCCTCTTTACGAAAGTCAGCAATGGTTCTTTTACATGAACCTCTCACCATAGACAGTGAGAGACATGGCCCGCCTTTGATAACCCAGTTAGCCGCACTGGTACTTCTTACTCGTACTTATTAGTACTTCTTATTATCAGTGCTGTAGTGGTCAAAAAATAAGTGGGTACACGATGGCAGCGAAGCGTCCGCGGCAGCAGCAGGTGCACGGAGCACGGGGAGGGCGTGGCTTTGGCTTTGAAACTATTCATCACTTCAGCTCCACTTTTTATTTCCACAGTCGCAGAAATTTATGTTGATCAACTATAAAGTAGACCAAATTAAGTCAGTACACGCAACTCAGCCACTAAAACAAGTGGGTAGACGGCGTCAGCATCCACGACTACAGCACTGCTTACTATTAATGCGACTTCTGGTGCTGCAGGGTTTTGCTCATATGGCTTTATATCTGGTTGATACGGGGTAAGGACTCGACACGACTGGACTCACACGCTGCAGTGTTTATGTAACAGGAAGCGCGTCCCAAGTTTTGGCAATCAGCTGCTCTGCGGGTTGAAGTTTTTCCATGTCTGTCCATTTGTGTTTGTTTGCCAGCTGTGCTTGGCTTTGTGGAAATGAGCCGATCAAAAACTCAAAAGCAACACGCGCAGTCTGCAGCTGCTGTTATAATCCAATAACATTAGAGTTTCAAGGTATCGGACCCGCCCACAAAGTGGCTGGCTCTTCGCTTCGCACTCCAGTGACATGGCATTGAAAATAGATGTATAGATTTAAAAGCGCGAGATTTATTCATCTGTTTTTGTTTTATTTGATGGCTTTTTTTGTATTTCTATTTAAATGACAGTGAAATTATGTATTCGTTATTCTGTTAAGAAAGGTCACCTGATTTATCTGAGAGCCACGGTCTTCAAAAGAGCCACATCTGGCTCGCGAGCCATAGGTTCCCGACCCCTGACATAACATGTAAATAAAATATAAATACAGATGCTCTCCAACTTAACATTCGTTTTGCAAACATCCGGAGATACCAACATGTCCAAGGTCGAAAGTGAAATGAAATTGAAGAACAAATAGAAATAGAAATGGAATAAAATCTACAGAAAGATTAATTATAAATATAAGTATGAAATATGATTAAACTTTATCCAGAGGTACACTCAATACTAGGCTCCGGCAGTGGGGGTGTGTGGCTGACACCGGGAAGAGAAGCAGAATGATACTTTTCCTGCCAAAACTTTCAGAGAAGAAATACATTAACTCCAGTCTTCTAATGAACTGGTTAAGAGTGAAACTCTCTGTATCCGTAAACACACATGCAGATGGTATTGCATGAGAAGAAGCCGGCCCACATGCAACAATGTATCCAGTTTTGATGGGAAATTTTGGGTTTTTTGTTTGTGTTTGTTTAGGGGTTTTTTTTCACATAATTGGCCTTGTTTTGTGACATTTTCCGTGACTTTTCCACTTATTTTACCTTAATTTCCTTATTTTTGAATTCAATTAATATTTGTTTATTTTTAAAAAAATGCAATGCACTGAAGCCACATTAATTGAAGCTTGAAGTGAAGTAGCAAAAAATGGCAACTTTTTAACAGTACTATAAAACCAAGAGTGATGGAAGGAACCTTAAAACATGCCATTTATGAATAAATGACTAACCTTTCATGGCAAAGTATTTACTTGTTCAAGGTCACTGTCACTAGCAATACGCAATTCAAAAATTCCCATTTTTCTGGGTCATTGTGTGTGTATATATATATATATATATATATATATATATATATATATATATATATATATATATATATATATATATAGTACAGAGAAGGTCAGAAGGAGCTGCATTGTGCCTTTGTGGATCTGGAGAAAGCATATGACAGGGTGCTGAGAGAAGAACTGTGGTATTGCATGAGAAAGTCTGGAGTGGCAGAGCAGTATGTTAGAGTGGTGCAGGACATGTATGAGAGATGTAAGACAGTGGTGAGGTGTGCTGTCGGTGTGACAGAAGAGTTCAAGGTGGAGGTGGGACTGCATCAAGGGTCATCTCTCAGCCCCTTCTTGTTTGCTATGGTGATGGACAGGCTGACAGACGAGGTTAGGCAAGAATCTCCATGGACTATGATGTTTGCAGATGATATCATGATCTGTAGTGAGAGCAGAGAACAAGTGGAGGAAAGTCTAGAGAGGTGGAGGTATGCCCTGGAAAGGAGGGGAATGAAGGTTAGTCTCAATAAGACAGAATACATGTGTGTGAACGACAGGGACCCAAGAGGAACGGTGAGGTTACAGGGAGCAGAGAAAAGGAAGGTGGAGGATTTTAAGTACTTAGGCTCAACAATCCAGAGCAATGGAAAGTGTGGAAAAGAGGTGAAGAAGCACGTGCAGGCAGGTTGGAATGGATGGAGAAAAGTGTCCGGTGTGATGTGTGATAGGAAGGTATTAGCAAGAATGAAAGGAAAAGTGTACAAGACGGTGATGACACTCTTCTTATTTTCCTTTCGGCTTTTCTCTTCAGTGGTCGCCAAAGTGAACCATCCGCCTCCATCTCATCCTGTCCTCTGCATCTTTTACTCTTACTACTTCATCACATCTTCTCTTTGGTCTTCCTCTAGGCCTTCTGCCTGGTAGTTCCAACCACAGCATCCTACTATCAATACACTCACTATCAATCCTCTGTACATGTCCAAACCATCTCAATCTAAGGGTGTAATAAAAATAAGAGTTTATCATTACTGAGTGCTAGCAGGGACTCTGGCAGCATAACTAAAAGAGAGAACTAGAACGAAGGCCTATATAAGGGACCCTGTGACATTGGGGCAATCACCCACCCCACTGTTAAATGAACCTAGGTGAGCATGTAGAGTGGGGGAGCGGCAGCATTCCAACATCACAGTTTACCAGAACTCTCTATGCCTGAAACCCCCAGAATCTGCTCGTTTACATAATAAAAGCCTTTTAACTAAATGCTGCACTAAACAAGTAAGTTTTTAGCCTCATGTTAAAAACAGAGACTGTGTCTGAAGTATCACCAAGATTGAAAGGAAAGGAGTACAAGATGGTGATGAGACCAGCGATGTATGGTTTAGAAACAGTGGCACTGAGGAAAACACAGAAGGCAGAGCTGGAGGTAGCAGAGATGAAAATGTTGAGATTCTCTTTGGGAGTAACGAGGATGGATAGGATCAGGAATGAGTACATCAGAGGGACAGCCCATGTAAGATGTTTGGAGACAAAGTCAGAGAGGCTAGACTGAGATGGTCTAGACATGTACAGAGGAGGGATAGTGAATATACTGGTAATAGAATTCTGAGGTTGGAACTACCAGGCAGAAGGCCTAGAGGAAGACCAAAGAGGAGTTTCATGGATGTGGTGAAGGTAGTTAATGTAAGAAGATGCAGAGGATAGGGCGAGATGGAGGCAGATGATTTGCTGTGGTGACCCCTGAAGGGAACAGCCGAAAGGAAAAAAAGATCTGGTTTGTATCTGTATGGTTTCACCAAAATGAGGATGGGTTTCCCTTTTGGACGTGGTTCCAGTCAAGGTTTCTTCCTTGAGGCAAATGAGGGACTTTTTCCTTTCCACGGTCGCCATGGGCGATGCTCATTAGGAATGTGAAGCGGTTGTAGAAAATGTTTAAATTCTTTTATACTTTGTAAACTCCTTTTCCTGTGTAAAGTTGCTTTAGACAATATCAACTGTAAAATGCGCTATACAAATAAAATTGAATTGAATTGAATAAAGCGCTTTGTCTGAATTCATGTCACGGGGAGGCTGCTGCCCATCTCTGCCAAGTCTGGATGAAGGCAGGGTACACCCTGGGCATCTCACCAGGTCAACACAGGGAAAACACTCACACAACCATTCACACAACCATTCACACTCACACCTAGGGGCAGTTTCGAACAGCCATGTTCGTGCTTTTGGACTGTAGGAAGAAACTGGAGTACTCAGAGGAAACCTTTGCAAGCATGGAGAGAGCATGCAAACTCCATACAGAAACACCTGAGCTAGGAATCAAACTCAGGCTTTCTTGCTGTGAGGCAGACATGCTAACCACTTCGTTACCTTGCCTCCCAACTTATAATTTTATCTCTTTTATTTATATAGTTTTTAATTTTAGGTTTTATCTGAATGTTTCTTTATTTGTAATATTTCTTATGTGCAATATTAAAGGGGCTTTGAGTCCATCGAATTTGAATTTAATTGCTGGTAGTGATGTTCTATTGTTACTTGCAAATGAAAAATAAAACTTTAAACCATTTTGTTGTTGTTGTTGTTGTTGTTGGCTGGCAGTGGTGCAGTGATTAGCATGTTCACCTCACTACAGGAAGGTCTGGGTACGTTTGCACGTTCTCCCAATGCTTACACAGGTTTTCTGCGGGAACTCCAGTTTCAGGTTTTCTGCGGGAACTCTAGTTTCCTCCCACAATTGCCTTATTGCATGCAATATAAAAATATGCATACAGCACCTGTGAACTGCCCATGCTGGGGAAATCTGATCAAAACGTCATTCTGCTACAGTCTCATTACAAACCAAGTGTGAGAAGTCTCCCTACAACAACATGGTTATTCAGGAAGTTTTCTCCTGAGACAGAGCAGGCTCTGAGAGACATATATTGACAGATTGAGATGTAATGCACAGTGAGAACATTGAGGAGTTAACTGACTGCATTACTGGACATTGCTGTTCTGGCAAGAACTCCTGAACCAGAAAAAGAGAACCTTTTAAAGATGGTAATCAACCAGAACTTCAGCGGGTACAGAAAGTACTTAAAGTCCAACTTCGGGCGGCAAAGAAAAGCAGAACAGGAGGAAATTGGACAAGAAGCTTCAGACTAACAGCATGAAACAGATGGGAGAAGGTATATAAATCATCACAGGCTGCAGTTTAAGTGAGGTGGACCATGTAGAGGCGTAGTGAAGGTGAACCATTTGAAAACCTTCAACAGGCTCGACTGCACAAACCCATTCACACCACAGAGTACTGCACCATCCAAAGTCCATTCTCCCATCTCCCTCTCCCCACTGGCCAATACTGCAACAGATGAGAACGACCCCCACCCACACTCACAGCAGCCCAAGTGAGCGGACAACTAAGGTTTCATCCCCACAAAGCACCAGACCCAGACAGAGTATTCCAAAGCTGTTGAAGGCATGCGCAATGAAGTTCGGAAACCATCGCCGCAGCATCTTCAAACTGAGTTTGGTATGTGAAAGGGTCTCTCAGCCGTGGAAAAAGTATTGCATCATACCAGGCCCAAAGAGACCGTGTCCTGGAAACCTGAATGATTTCAGGCTAGTTGCCTTATCATCAGATATGATGAAGAACATGGTGCAGCTGCTACTTCACCACCTACAGCCACAGGTCTATCATGCTCTTAAAGCCCAGCAATTTGCATACCAGGAGAAAGTGGGAGTAGAGGATGCAATCATCTATCTGCTACAACCATCTGTCTCTCACCTGGATAGGACAGCAGTGTTGTGAGAATCACATGGACTTCTCCAGCATGTTCGACACCATTCAGCCTCTGCTCTTCAGGGACAAACTGACACAGATTTGAGTAAGCTCACAGCTACTGCACTGGATTGGATCACTGACTACATGACAAAGCAATGAGTATATGCAGCTGGAAGAATACTTGTCAGACATGGTAGTCAGCATGTACTGTCCCCAGTCCTGTTCATCCTCTACACCTAGGACCTCCAGTACAACTCTTGAGTATTGCCATATGCAGAATTTTGCAGATGACACTGCTACAGTAGGCTGTGTCAAAAGTGGACAGGAAGTGAAGTACAGGAAAGTGATTCAGAACTTTGATTCATGGTGACTCCAACCACCTGAACCTCAACACCACCAAAATGAAGGAAATGATGGTGGACTTCACAAGATCCTGGCTGCACCCAGGGCCATTGACAATCAGAGGGGAACAGCTAAAGATTGTGCAGACATACAAATACTTGGGGCGTGCAGCTGGATGACAAACTGGACTGGTCTGCCAATGCTGGAGCTTTCATTCATTCATTTTCTGAACAGCTTGATCCTAATTAGGGTCATGGGGAGGCTGGCACCCATCTCAGCTGACTCTGGGCGAGGGCAGCGTACACCCTGGACAGCCCGCCATGCCGTCGCAGGGCAGAAACATGCTGACAGCTATGCCGCCTACTCCTGTCAGAAGTCAGCAATGGTTCTTTTCCATGCCTCACACCATAGACAGTAAAAGACATGGCCGGCCTTTGATAATCCAGGTAGCTGCACTGGGTGGACAGTGACAACCTGTTGAATGTGAGGCTTGAACCCTCAAGCTTGGGATCAGTGATCCACCACCTTACCACCAGGCCACCACTGCTCCTTTGTTTACTTTTTATTTTATAAAACACAATTTTTCAAAATGCAGAATTTTAAGCCGAGTGCTGATAACTTAGCCCCTCTCGTTGGTGGTGGGTCCATGGGAGAGCGAACCCATATCTCTTTTTCTGGCTGGGCTCCATGGGCAGAAGCTCAACCACCAGACACTCACCTTGAAGCCTCGCCCCAGGCCTGGCTCCAGAGAGGGACCCCAGTGCTCCATGTCTGAAGAAAAACAAGGACACGGTTTTCCCTTGCTCAGAGAGGTCTTTTGAACCACCTATTAGTGAGCTGGCTCTTATGGTGGGGGAAGCCACCGTCCAAACCTGGCAGGTCTAAGCATGTAGTCAGGGTTTCTTGGAAACGTTTGGCAGAATGTCCCGTCAGAGGGGCTTTGAACTCTCACCTCCGGCAGAGCTACAACCACGTTCCGAAGGAGGCGGGTGAAATGGAATCTGAATGGGTCATGTTCCATGCATCCATTGCTGAGGCAGCAGCCCATGGCAGTGGCCGGAAGGTCATCGGTACCTGTTGTGGTGGTAATCCCTGAACCGGTGGTGGACACCTGTGGTGAAGGGTGCCGTCCAGCTGAAAAAGGAAGCCTATTGGGTCTTATCAGCCAGTGGGACTCACGAGGTAGCAGACAGGTACCTGCAGGCCAAATGTGCTCTAGCTCAAGCTGTCGCTGATGCAAAATCTCCGATGTGGGAGGAGTTTGGTAAGGACCTGGGCAGCGATTGTTGATTGGCCTCAGAAAGGTCCTGGACCACCATCTGACGCCTCAGGAGGGGCAAGCATTTCTCCAAAAATACTGTTTACAGTGAAAGTGGGGAGCTACTCACCTTGACTGGGGATATCGTTGGGAGGTGGAAAGAATACTTCGAGGACTTCCTCCATTCCACTAACATGCCCTACATAGAGGAGGAAGACCCTGGGGGTTTGGGTGGTGATCTGCCCATCACTGCAGCTGACTGAGGTTGTTGAGGTAGTCAAAATCTGTCCACATGTGTTTTGTGGATTTGGAGAAGGCTTTCGAGTATGCCCCTTGTGCTATCTTGTGGGGCATGCTCCGGGAGTATGGTGTACCAGACCCATTGCTATGGGCCATTCGATCGGTGTTTCACCAAAGCCAGAGCTTGGTCCGTATTGGGAACAACAGGTCAAATTCATTTCCGGTGAGGGTTGGAGTTCACAAAGGCTGTCCTTTGTCACCGATTCCGTTCATAATTTTAATGGACAGAATTTCTAGGTGCAGCCGAAGCATTGAGATGTTCTGGTTTGATGGCCATCGGATCTCGTCTCTGCTTTTTGTGAATGGCGTCCTTTTGACTTCATCAAGCCAGGACCTCCAGCTCTCACTGGAGCGATTTGCAGTTGAGTGCAAAGTGGCTGGAATGAGAATCAGCACCTCCAAGTCCGAGGCCATGGTTCTCATTTGGAAAAGGGTGGAATGCACTCTCCAGGCTGGGAATGAGGTCCTGCCCCAAGTGGAGAAATTCAAGTATCTTGAGGTATTGTTCACGAGTGAGGTAAGGATGGAGCGGGAAAAGCGTAAAGCGGAGCATGTACCAGTCCGTTGTGGTGAAGAGGGAGCTGAGCCGCAAGGCAAAGCTCTCAATTTACCAGTCAAACTACATTCTAACCCTCACCTATGGTCACAAGCTTTGAGTAGTGACCAAAAGAACAAGATTGCGGATACAAGCAGCTAAAATGAGCTTCCTTCACCGGGTGGCTGGGCTATACCTTAGAGATAGGGTGAGAAGCTCAGCCATCCGGGGAGAGCTCGGAGTAGAACCTCTATTCCTCCGCATTGACAGGAGTTAAAGTAGCTCGGGCATCTGATTAGAATGCTTCCCGAACGCCTTCCTGATGTGGTGTTTCAGGCATGTCCAACCAAGAAGACACCCTGGGGGCAATCCAGAACACGCTGAAGGACTATGTCTCTCGGCTGGTCTGGCAAGACATCGATGTCCCTCCGGAAGAGCTGGAGGAAGTGGCTGGGCAGAGGAATGTCTGGAACTCATTGCTTAAGCTGCTGCCCCGCGACCCGACCCCAGATTAAGCGGAAGATGATGATGATGATGATGATGATAATGATGTTAAATGTTAAATTGTTATTATATTTATAAGATATTTGTGTTTACTTACTGAAGATAGAATCTGCTCTTCTGGCTAGGGCTGAGGGTCTTTTAGCTGGAACGGTCAAATAATGACTCATCTGTAGGGAAACACACACACACACACACACACACACACACACACACACACACACACACACACAGTCTATGTTTCTACTGGGGTTGTGAAATATTACATCAGATACATTTTAAAACTAGGAGCAGTGTGTACAGGGCCCAGCCGTGGCCTAATGATTATAGAAGCAGCTTTGGGACCTAAAATTCACTGATTTCCAATTGCAGGAAAATGTGTGGTGGTGATGGTGGAGTGACCTACCCTTCCTCCACATTCATGGATGAAGTGCCCTTGAGAAAGGAACCTAACCCCAAAATGTTCTACAGGCACCACGATAGAGTATGTAGCAGCCGAATGCTCCGAGTATGTGTGTGGTTACTTTGGGTAAATTAAATAAAGAAGATAGAATTAATACAGAATAAAATTAAATTAAAAAAATAATAAATAAAGCTCTGCAATAGGAATGTCCCTGGGGAGCATTACACAGAGTGGTGTTCTTGACATAAACAAAGTGAATCTGGTCCCTGATAGGTCGAGTATCAGTAAGTAGTCTGACTTTATATGGGACATCCCATACTGGTAATGTGAACTTTCTTTAATACAGAGCATGTTGGGAATTTTCATTCAGGATTAATGATGGGGTGGAGTTTTAAACATGTGGGTGTGGTTGAAAATGTGTTTTGTATTCTTACTCTTCGTTCTAATTGTGCTCTCTGTCTGTTAAGCTGAGCCTCACGCCACTCCACCTCTTCCTCCTCCAGCAGCAGTGTGTGTCTGCTGTATGAGCGCATCTGCACAAATACACACATGCACGTGAGTGTGAGTGTGTGTGTGTGTGTGTGTGTGTGTGTGTGTGTGTGTGTGTGTGTTTGTGTTCACCCTCTGTTGTGGTTTGTGCTGGTTTGCTCTGAGAATTTTCTGTATTGCCTCCTCTTGTTCTTTTGTGATCTTGATAATATTTTTACTCTGAACACTCCTGAGAATACACACACACACACACAATGTAAAACAAGTGTGTGTGTGTGTTTGTGTGTGTGTGTGTGTGTGTGTGTGTGTGTGTGTGTGTGTGTGTGTGTGTAGTCACTCACGGTAATGATGCAGTAGAGGGCAGGGTTGGTTTCATTCTGCTTTCCAGTCCACTCTCAGCCTCTAAAAGTGCCTGTTTCCTCTCCAGTTTATTATAGAAGGAGATGAGCTGTGGTTCCTCTGACCTTTCTCCTGAAATCAGCCACTTCTTCATGTAGCGCTTATTAAACTGAGTCACCCTGAGTCAGACAGAAATGTACAGAGGAGCATACAGTGGGACACAAAGAGAGGTAAATAAAAAGCAGACAATGGTACAGATAGAGGAGACAACACTGAGTGTTATAAAGCGGTAGAAAGAAGGGTAGATAAACGCAGATAGAGAGCTGGAAAATGGAGGGGTTGCGAAAGGAAAAAGAAGAGGCACATGGATTGGTAGAGTGAATATAGGTGTAAAGAGCAGATAAAAGGGTAGACAGAACAGGGAAGAGCAGATGGGGTAGACAGAACAGACAGAGGGGGAAACAGCAGAGAAGATTGATAGAAAAACCTAAATATAAAGAACAGCAGATAAAGCAGTAAGGGAAATACATATAGAGGGGTGAAGAGAGAACAGATAGGGGGTAGAGTGAAGAGTAAATAGATAGGTAGAAAAAAGAACAGATAATGGTGTAGACTGAAGGGCAGATAGAGGGGTAGAAAGAACAGCAGATACAATAGAGAAATAGAGATCAGTCAGAAGAGTGGGGAGAAGCGCAGATAAAGGGGTAAAGTAAAGAGTGAAAAGCAGAGTGAAGAATAGAGTGATGGGTAAATAAAGAGGTAGTGAGAAGAGCAGTGATTAGAGTGAAGAGCTTAACGGTTAAGGCGGCGGGTTACTGATACGAAGGTCAGCGGTTCGATCTCCGCTATCATCACTGTTGGACCCCTGATATGTTTGGTTGTCTAAAAATGACAATTGTAACTCTGGAAAAGGTGTCTGTCAAATGCTGTAAATGAAAGTGCAGACAGAGGGATAGAGAGAATAATAGAGTGAAGACAGAGTGAAGGACTAACAGTGGGGAAGACAATAACAAGGGGGTAGAATGAAAATCAGATTGATTGGTCGAGTTAAGAGCAGATAAGACAGGTAGAAAGAAGAGTGGATAGAGTAGTACAGAAAAGAACAGATCAAGGGGATAGAGAGGAGTGAAGAGCAGAGAGAGGGATAGAGACAACAGATAGGGTAGAGTGAAGAGCAGATGTGGTAAAAAACAGATAAAGGAGTAGAGAGAAGAGAAGAGTGAACAGGTAGAAGGGCAGAGAAAGGAGACAGGGGGTAGACAGAAGAAAAAGAAAGAATAGACAGAAAAAACTTTACTTTCTCATGACAGTAATGCTGATTGCATTGAATGCGTTACTGACTTGTCCTTCCAGTGAAGATGTCCATAATGACCACAGATACACTCCATTCCCATCAGCACATATTCAAGAATCTACACACACACACACGTGGTTACTGTTGACATCACAAAGGTGATTAGTATTCTAAAACAGCACAAGTGTTTTATTTCTTACACAAGTCAAGAGATTGTGGTGGAAAATCCCTCATTTAAAGGTCTAATAACTGTTAAGGTTAATATGAGTTAATCTGATATTTAAAGGAAATGTTATTATAATGAGATAAACATGCAAATAAAACTTGAAATAGACATAAACTGCAGTGATGGCTCGGTGATTAAAGCAATGGGTTTCTGATGTAAAGGTAAGTGGTTCAATCCCCACTTCCAAAATTGTTGGGCCCTTGAGCAAGGTCCTTAACCCTCAATTGCACATTCATCAACATGGATATGAGGTCGGTTTAAATTATGGATAAATAAATCATCATCTAGAGATGTGCACTACTTGTGGGATGATCTGTAGGTTTCGTTTTACATGTCTGCTGTGCTTTATCCATGATAATTTCTCTAGTGATCTGATAAAGCAGAAAATACACAATGTCTTCACCTAAATTTGTGCATTGTCAAGCTGTGGCTTTACAGTTAGTGATGGTTGCAGAGCAGATTACCGGAGAAGTAATCAAAATTATAGTGTAACATTCATTCTTTCATCTTCTGTATCGCTTACTCCAAATTAGGGTCATCTGGAAGTTGGCACTTATCTCGGCCAACTCTAGAAGAGGGCAAAGGATACGGCTCGCCAGACCATCCCAAGGCATAAATCTACTGACAGCTATGTGGTTCCTCATTACGAAAGTAAGGAATGATTCTTGTACATGTACCTACACCAGTGAGAGTGAGAGACATGGCCGGGCTTTGCTAACCCAGCACTGGGGGAACAGCAATGACAACCCAGTGATAGTGGGGCTTGATCCCCCAACCTTTAAATCCCGTAATCCAGTACCTTATCACCAGGCCACCACTTCCCCTAAAGCACAACAGAATTAATATAACTAATAAAAGGAAACCTACAAATTAACCCACATGTAGTGCATGTCTCCAGATAATGATGAATTACACCAGAAATGTACTTGCACTGGTGGCTGGGTTGATAATAAAAATAATAATTAATAGATACTAATAATGGGAGATAAACAGAATTAAATACACACACACACACACACACACACACACACACACACACACACACACACAATGAAGATAATCCGCGAGTTCTGTACCCGAAAATAAAACATAAAATAAAAGCAACCGGAAGTAAAATACTATGCATCTATTGCATGCGCCAAAATATGCTTCTTATACACATTCTATAGACAGTCTTACTCATTAATACAGTAATGATGAAGAAAAACTTTTTAATTTTGTACTGTGAGATATATACATATATATATATATATATATATATATATACATATATATACATATATATACATACATATATATACATACATATATATATATATATATACATATATATATATATATATACATATATATACATATATATATATATACATATACATACATATATATATGTATACATATACATATATATATATATATATATATATATATATATACACACACACACACACACACACACATACAGTCGACCCCCTACTTACAAAACCCCCTGGGTACAAAAATTCCAGGTTACGAAAAACATTTTCCTAAGTCTTCGTTCCCAGGATACAAAAACCACCCCCTCTTAAGAAAAGAAATTAAAAATTCAAACGTGCCAATCAAAATTTCACACGATGCGCGAGTTGCTCTCTCATTGGCTGTCTCCCAACATCCCGCCCCGCTGGCCTCCCATTGGCGAGGAGGGATGATGCAGCTGAATGTTCCCCATACTTCCTGTTTGTCACACGCGTGAATGAAGTTGACTGTTGGCTTGTTTTAAGATTAATCATGCAGCGTTATATTTTGTTATCGCCGAAACCCCTCTACAATCGGGACGATATTGAATCAGAAAAGACCTTAAAGCGGAAATACAGTGACGGAGGCGATTATTTTGGCACGATATTAAAACAGAGTGCTCCATGGGAGAAGACCTCCGATCTCGCAAGGAAGCAAGTTAATATGGAATGAAGACCTCTGATCTTTCAAACAGGTACTGTAATTCCACTTTAAATAAAACAGCCCGTCCATTTAAACATTTAAATAGAATTGTTCCGTCAGCTGCGAGGCCCGAGTTATGTGTGTATGTGTGTGTGAGAGAGAGATAGAGAGAGAGAGAAGGAGGCTTAACTCTTTAGTTTTTAGTGTAGTTTTTTAAGTTGTTTAATTCAATAAATGTTTAATAAATGTGGCGCGTATGAGCAAAACGCGGCTCATCTGGACCTCCAATCTTTCAAGGAATCAAGTTAAAGTTGAGTTTGGAGCTCCGATCTGTCAAGCAGGGAATGCGCTTTGGATTCCACTTCTTAAAATGCTTCAGCATCCTGCTTGTGGGCGTGGCCCGCACTGCCACAATGAACATTTAATGTGTATACAATACACATTTAATGTGTGTTCTGTATTGTGTGTGTGTGTGTGTGTGTGTGTGTGTGAGAGAGAGAGAGAGACAGCGAGCGAGACAGAGAGAGACAGGTGTGTGTATGTGTGTGTGTGTGTGTGTGTTAATAAAAAATGTTTACTAATGGTTTAATTAATAAACATGTTAATAAAATGGTTTAATATTTTAATTAAATGATTAAATGGTTTAATAAATAATTTTCTTTTAATTTTAACACATATTTCATACAAAATGGGTGTACTTTTATGATTTTTAAAGGGTTTATGGGGTAGTCTTGGGAGCCTTGGAACGAATCACGAGTTTTACATGTAAAAGGCACCTCTACTTACGAAACTCCCGCGTTACAAAAAAGGCTCTGGAACAAATTAATTTTGTAAGTAGGGGGCCGACATACATACATACATCTTTCGACTTTTCCCTTTTTCTGACTTTTCGGAGCAAGGGGCAGAAACACGATGACAGCTATGCAGCGTACTCTTTATGAAACTCAGCAATAGTTCTTTTACATGCCTCACACCATAGAAAGTGAGAGACATGGCCTGCCTTTGATAACACAGCTAGCTGCACTGGGGTGACAGTAACAACCTTGTGGAGAGTGGGACTCGAACCCCCAACCTTAGGATCCAGCGCCCTTAACCACCAGGCCACCACTGCCCACTATTATTTGTTTTATTAATTTTCTTTATACACACACACACACACACAGAGAAAGACACACACACACACACACACACACACACACACACATATCTGTTTGGCCTTTGACACCACTACCTTTGCCTTACACTGTGTCTCCCTGTACTCCTGTTTACTCTCTTCGGTCCTCTCTATGTCCCATTTCTTCTTAGCTAACCTCTTCTTTTGTACACACTCCTTCACTACCTCATTCCACCACCAAGTCTACTTGTCTACTGTCCTTCCAGAGGACACACCAAGTACTCTCTTACCTGTCTCCCTGATCACATTAACTGTAGTTGTCCAGTCATCTGGAAGCACTTCCTGGCCACCTAAAACCTGTTTCAACTCCTCCTTGAAGACAATAGGACACTCTTCCTCTTTCAGCTTCCACCACTGTCTTCTGCTCTGCCTTTGCCTTCTTCACTTTTCTTACCATCAACATCATCCTGCACACCACCATCCTATGCTGTTTGGCAACACTCTCACCCACTACAACTTTGCAGTCACTGACTTCCTTCAAATTACCTCGTCTACACAAGATGTAGTCTACCTGTGTGCTCCTATCTCCGCTTTTATAAGTCACCAGATGCTTCTCTCTCTTCTGGAAGAAAGTATTCACCACAGCCATTTCCATCCTTTTTGCAAAATCTGTCAACATCTGTCCTTCTGTGTTCCTGTCCTGGATACTAAACCTGCCCATCACTTCCTCATCCCCTCTGTTTCCTGCACCAACATGACCATTGAAGTCTGCCCCAATGACCACTCTTTCACCTCTGAGGGTACTCTGCATCACTTCATCTAACTCACTCCAGAATCTCTTCTTCTCTTGTGGGGCATAAGCACTAACAACATTGAACATCACACCTTCAATTTCTAACTTGAGACTCATCACTCTGTCTGACACTCTTTTCACTTATAGAACATTCCTGACAATCCCCTCCTTCAAGATGACTCCTACTCCATTTCTCTTCCCATCCACACCATGAAAAAACAGCTTAAACCACGCTCCTAAGCTTCTAGCCTTGCTACCTTTCCACCTGGTCTCCTGAACACAGTCTGTCCACCTTCCTCCTCTGCATCATGTCAGCCAGCTCTTTTTCTGTCATAGTTCCTACTACTCCTACATAGTTCAAATTCAAAGTCCATGTTCTCAGTCCTAGACTCATGCTTTTCCTCTTCTCTCTCCACCTACGAACACACCTCCCACCTTTCCTTCTTCGACTAACAGTAGTCCAATTTTCACCAGCACCCTGTTAGTTAACAGCACTGATGGCGGTCATTGTTAACCCGGGCCTCGACCGATCCGGTATGGAGGTAATACTTTTGATTTGCATCATCAATAATTGGCATTGGTTTTACGTCGGATGCCCTTCCTGACACAACCCTCTGCATTTATCCGGGCTTGGGACCAGCATGATTGAGAGTACTGGCTTGCGCCCCCTCATGGCTGCATTATATATATGTATATATGTATATATTAGAGTAATGTAAAGTAGTGTCAGTAATTTGTAGCAAACTACAAACTACTATAATCAATAACATTATAATCTGTTTATTATCAGTGGAGAGTGCACTGTACATAGCCCAGATTTCTAAAGATGTGATTTAACATTACAACAAGTGTATTAATATAAACCTGCAAGGTTGTCAAAGCTGATGTTATATAATATTAACTTGACCAGAACTTGACACCTTATGAGTCATCACAGAATTTTACTGAAGGAAAATGACCTCTTTGTGTAATTCCTCATTTATTGTAAACTTGGAATTGCTTTTCTTCTTTACTGCCAGAAGTTCAACCAGTGGGCGGATAGTCATTCCCTGTTTCAGAAACAAGTAAATGTATGAAATAGGTTTAATAATAATACAATATAATGTTTTACAAAATTAATTACTGTCTACTTGGCTCGTGTAAGGTCCTTTCTATACATAGGACTTAGGTACCTATTCTATAGAAGTACTGTCCATGTTTGTTGCCTGTTCTGAGCCTTTCTGTTTTTCTTTCTTTTCCACAACTGACTCTACATGACCGCACAAGAAATTCCTATGTGTGTAAAAGCACAAATGGCAATAAAGAATCTTGAATAATAACATGAAACAGTGAGACATGGCTGACCTCTAGAGGTGAAGTCATACACTGTGGGGTGGTGTATACAAAAATGTTCATGTTTCTTCAACTTTTGAGTTTCCTTATTTAAAAATATTTATTCTCGTATTTTTCTTTGCTCTTTACTTCCTCAAGGAACCCATGTTCCCTGTTTCACCCCATACACACACCTGAATAAAGACAGTGAAGAAGATGAGTGTGATGATGGATGTGAGGAACATGTTCTTCATGGGGAAGTGTTCACTGGAGAGTAGAAAGGCCAGTGAAAATGCAATAGCTCCACGCAGGCCTCCATAGGCGATGATGAACTGGTCTTTACCTCTTAACTTCACCATGCGGAATTTATTCATGATGAAGCTCAGTCCTACTACTCCTAACCACACACACACAGACACACATGCACACACACGCACACACACATACACAGTAATTAATGTTGAAGCTTCACCCAGACAGTCAAACAGAGAACTCACCCAGTACACGAGAGATGAGGCAGAGGATGAGGGTGAAGATGATAAAGATAAAGTTCCACTGATGAGGTCCAGCTACTGTGGAAATGCCGAGAAAGATGAAGATGAGGGTCTCACTCACACTGCTCCACATCTTCAGGAAGTACTTTATAGTGGTGTAGGACTTGTGTGAAATGTTAGCCTCCACGTAGGGTCGCATTACCACACCACATGCAATGAGACTAAGCACACACAAAGCATTACACATTCCAGTGTTCTGATAGATTTCAAATCCTACAGTGTAAATTAATTGATAAACTCACGACATAATGCCAGATAGGTGGAAGACCTCAGCCGACAGGTATGCCAGATAGCTGTAGAGGAAAACTAACAGTGGCTCAATGACACGTGAATGTGAGGTAAAGCGAGAGGTGGCAGCTGCCATAATGCCATAAGCCATCCCCACCATAATGCCCCCCAATGCAACTATCAGGAAGCACAGGACACCCAGTAGTATATCACGTAACTCCACCACATGTCTGCCAGCAAACTCCTCCAACAAGTGATACAATACCTACAGAAAAAACACAATGCACCTATAACCGAGTCTCTGCACACTTCCATATTTAACTAATGTCCCACTGCACTACTACTCCCCTCACTGCACATTTAATCCATCTACTGCTCTATTATTCTTCTCACTGCACATTTAATCCATCTACTGCTCTATTATTCTTCTCAATGCAGCTTTAATCCACTTACTGCTTGATTACTCTTCTTGCTGCATCTTTAATCCACTCAATGCTCCATTGCTCTTCTCACTGCACATTTAATCTATCTACTGCTCGATTATTATTCAAGATATTTAGTTTCCATTTGTGCTTTTACACACATAGGAATTCTTGTGCGATCGTGCAGAGTCAAGTTACAAAAAAAACAAAAAAAAAAAACAAAAAAAACAGGAAGGCTAAAATCAGCAAAAACATGTCTATGTTTAAAAGGGATCTTACACAGGCCCAGTAATACAATAATAATAATAATAATAATAATAATAATAATAATAATAATAAATAAATAAATAAATAAAAATAAGATGATAATACAGTAAGCCCTTTACTATTTGCGGTTTTGCACTCGCGCATGCATATATTCGCGGACTGCCGAGCAACTGTCACATGATTCAAATTCAGCCAATGGCTGTCCTACCTGCTGATTGGTTGAGATGATGTATACGCCCCCGTTTCCTCATTCGTGCACAAGTTGTAAATGAGCCTTTTTTTAGTGTGTTTTAACTACCAGTTAAGTTCTATGATACCACTCAAATGCCGGCTAAGCACCAGAAAAAGGTAATGACATTGGGTGTCTCTTCTGAAGAAATAAGACTTTCTCCTGAAGAAACGACAGTTTCCACTGAAGTGCCTGAAGAGGAATAATCATCTGAACTGTTGGAAAACACTCTAGGATTAAAGTTTTTTTCAATTATTATTAGAGTACAGTACCTAAGTTAATGTTTAGAATGTTAGTGTGTGTGATTTTATGTACTGTGGTGTAGCATGTTTATCATTTTGTTTTGTTTACCCAATTTATTACATTTCATGTTCTTTTATGTTCTTTTTGGTATGGCCTGTGTTTTAGGGGGACTTTGATTTTGGCGGCTGTGACTCTAACTGTTTTCTGCCCGTTCCGGCTGAGGGGCGTGGCTGAGCTGCTCGGACTGAATGCAGTTCATACCTGAATTCAGTCCTCATCTACTCCCTATAAACACAAACCGCACGCTCAACTCAGTTGAAGTGCGCTGCTTAAGTACTTCCCCTTTGAATAATAAATCTACTCTGCCATCTCATGCTGCCTCAGAAATGCACCTCACAAATAGTAATGGAATATATCCCTCTAGTGGGCATTTTTGAAAACTGCAGTGCTGTAATGTTTCAAGGAAAACTACATTTAAAGATGTGTGTATATATGTTTATATTTTATTATCAATAAATATCACAGTACAAAATTAAGTTTTTCTTAATCATTACATTTTACTACTGTCTATAGAATGTGTTTAAGAAGCATATTTTAGCACATGTAATAGATACACAGTATTTTACTTCCCACTGATCATTCGGGCATGTAATATGATACATGGGGTTTTACTTCCGGGCACAGAACTCGCGGATTATCGTCATTCGCAGGAGAGGCCGGAACCAACCCCCCGCGAATGACGAGGGCCTACTGTATAATTATTATTATTATTATTATTATTATTATTATACAATAAATAAGTTTTTACTATTTATTAATCTTTTTACTCTTATTACTCTTCTCACTGCAGCTTTAATCCACTCACTGCTCTATTACTCTTCTTGCTGCATCTTTAATCCACCCAGTGCTCTGTTACTCAATTCACTGCACCTTTAATCCACTTACTACACTTTTAATTTACTCACCACAGTAACTGCATCATTAAGCAATGACTCTCCAAACACCAGAATGTGGAGAAGCTCATTGATGTGAATTTCCTCAAAGATAGCAAGGACAGCAACCGGATCAACAGCAGAGGAGATGGAACCAAACAACAGGCACGAAAGCAGGTTGACTCCAGCCATCTGAACTCCGATGACTTTACACACTCCATATAACACCATTCCCACGAAGACTGAGTTCCAGAGTGTCCCCAGCACCGCTAGTGCAAAGATAGAGCCCATATTCTCAGTGAAGGGACGCATGGGTAGAAAATACCCAGCATCCAGGATGATGGGGGGGAGAAGACACAGGAAGAAGAGGTCAGTGTCCAAAACAGGAGGTGTTTCTCCCAAGAGTTTAATGAGAACGCCAACCATCAGACCAATTATGATCAGCACACAGCTCTCAGAAAGAAAGCGAGAAAAACCAGGGATGATATGGAACCCTAAGAACCAGAAAGAAAGAAACACTTGAGTGTACTGACATGAATTTACTAAAATGGGTGTCAATTAGGCCTTCTCCTGCAGCAGGGGCACCATTACCAACATAAGGTTTTACAGATGATATTCCATTGTGAAACAGTTTTTATTTTCTGTTCAAACCTGTTCTGTTTAGCCTCTGCATTTACTAACTCAGTCATCTGCTGAATCCTACTAGGGCCATGGGAAGCTGAAGCCGATTTTAGGCAAATCTGAGCAAAGGCAGGATACACCATAAATAGATTTTCAGAGCATTGCATGTCCAACACCCACAACCATTCATATGTACATCTAGGGGCAATTTGGAACAGCCAGTAAACCAGTACATGTACATGTTCTTGAACTACATGTTCTTGAACTGTGGGAGGAAACCGGAATACCTGAAGGAAACTCGAAGTAAACTCACACAAACGCAGAAAGAACATGCAGACTCCACACAGAAACACTCACTGAGCTCAAAACTTGAAGCTAGGAACTTCTTGCTCTAAAGTAGATGTGCAACCACTATGCTGCACTACAGTTAATAAGCAGAAAGTAAACTTTAATAATCTCTAATCAAAAGTGTTTGTCTTTATTTTGTCATGCATGCCCTTATTTTATGAACCGCTTAATCCTAATTAAGGTCACGGGGAGGTTGGTGTCCATCTCAACTGACACTGGGTGAGGGCAGAGTACACCACACACTGGACAAATCATCACAGCTTTATGTTTTCAGAACCATAAAGAAATTTAGACACCAAAGAAGAATTTACTTTTATAAAACACAATAAACTAAAATAAAACGCTGACAGTATAAATAATTGAAAATTAAAAAAAAAAAAAAAAAAAAAAAAAAATTTTATATATATATATATATATATATATATATATATATATATATATATATATATAGAGAGAGAGAGAGAGAGAGAGAGAGAGAGAGAGAGAGGATTTTCTGAGTAGATCCTTCCGTAGGAGAGTGCTCAATACTTTTTGGTAGAGCAAATAAACAAAAATAAAAGGACAGGACAAAGACTTTCTATTGAAACTCCATTTATCACTACAGATCTGTTTCGAGGGGTGGAGAAACCATCCTCTCTCTTCAGGTGATTATAGAGGAAATTCATTCACCGACGGCTCTGAGCAACGCAGGTCTTACACACGTGAGACCCTCCTCGGCCTGCGCGCCCCCGCCCTCCTTCATGCGGAAAAGCCCGTTGTTCCTGTGGAAATACGGAGGAAAAGGAGAGGCTGCAGAGGAGGACAAAAGACGCGGAGAACATGTGTTCCCTCTGTCATCATGGGAAATGTCCGAGCGATCGCCAACAAGACCGAGGAGCTGGCGGTGCTGACCCGGCAGCAGAGGGAGTACCGGGACTGCAGCCTCATGTGTTTCTCAGAGACGTGGCTGAATGAACTCACACCGGACTCTGTGGTTTCTCTTAACGGATTCACACTCGCGTGTGCGGATCGGAGTGTGGCGGAGAGCGGAAAGAAGAAAGGAGGGGGCGTGGCGGTCTATGTGAAAGAACGATGGTGCCACCCGGCCAACGTGCATGTGAAGGAGCAGCTGTGCACACGGGACCTGGAGCTGTTCGCGGTGAGCGCGCGGCCATATTATCTACCGAGGGAGTTTTCACACGCGATTGTGTTTTGCGTGTACATTCCGCCCTCGGCTGATGCGGCGGCCGCGTGTGAGCGTCTCCACAGCGCTGTCAGTCAGACACAGACTCGTCACCCCCGCGCCATGATTCTGATCAGCGGGGACTTTAACCACGCCCCTCTCTCCGCCTCTCTCCCGACGTTCATGCAATACGTGAAGTGCGCCACAAGAGACAATAAAACTCTGGACTTGCTGTATGCTAATGTAAAGGACGCTTACAGCTCCTCCCCCCTCCCCCCACTGGGACGCTCAGACCACAACCTGGTCTACCTGCTCCCCCAATACACACCCAGGGTGTGAAAGGAACCTGCGCAGAAGAGGTCTGTGAAAGTGTGGACCGAGGAGACCAATGAGAGACTTAGGGACTGTTTCCAGACCACAGACTGGAGCATGCTCTGTGACTCCTTTGGTGATGACATCGACGGCCTCACACACTGTATCACCGACTACATGAACTTCTGTGTGGACAGCACTGTGCCAACACGGAGGGTACGGTGCTTCTCCAACAACCACCTGTGGGTCACCCCTGAGCTTAAAGTCCTCCTGAACCAGAAAAAGAGGGCTTTCATCTCGGGGGATAGAGAGGAGCAGAAGAAGGTCCAGCGTGAGCTCCAGTGGAGGATCAGGAGGGCCAAGAAGGACTATGGGAAGATGATGGAGGAGAAGCTGGCTCAGAACAACGTGCGGGACGTCTGGAGAGGACTAAAGACCATGTCTGGATTTGGGCAGAGTGTCAGAGGGACAGCTGATGGTGACCAGCGCTGGGAGGATGAATTAAACTGTTACTTCAACAGGTTTGATTCTCCCCCCTCCCCCTCTGCCCCCCTCCCCGTTCCCCCCCTCTCTCCACACGTCTCCAGACCAGCAGACACCTCCCCCCTCCCCAGGCCAACTTCACTTGACTGCTACAGCCAGACAGACACATCCCCCTCCCTCTACAGCCCACCCCAGCCCCCCCTCTCCCTCACATCAGACCAGGTGAGGAGACAGCTGAGGCGACTAAATCAGAGGAAATCTGAAGGACCAGATGGCATCAGTCCCAGGCTGCTGAGGACCTGCGCAGACCAGCTCTGTGAGGTACTATGCTACATGTACAACCTGAGCCTCAGCCTGGAGAAGGTTCCCGTCCTGTGGAAGACCTCCTGTGTGGTTCCGGTTCCCAAAATAGCTCAAGCGAAGGAACCAGCCCACTACAGACCTGTCGCCCTGACCTCCCACCTCATGAAGACCATGGAAAGGCTCCTCCTCGAACACCTCCGCTCTATGGTGAGCCCCACCCTAGACTCGCTGCAGTTTGCCTACAGGCCTAACATCGGGGTAGAAGACGCCGTCATCTACCTTCTGCAGCGGGCACTCACCCACCTGGAGATCGCTGGCACCGCTGTGAGGGTCATGTTCTTTGACTTCTCCAGCGCCTTCAACACCATCAGGCCAGCGCTTCTGCGGGGGAAGCTGGAGGACGTGGGAGTGGACGGGCATCTTGCTGCCTGGATTATCGACTACCTTACTAACCGTCCACAGTACGTGCGGCTGCGCGGCTGTAAGTCAAAGGTGGCAGTCTGCAGCATGGGGGCACCGCAGGGCACCGTCCTCTCTTCCTTTTCAACATTTATACCTCAGACTTCATCTATAGCACAGACAGCTGCCACCTCCAGAAGTTCTCGTACGACTCTGCCACTGTGGGCCGTGTGTCAGAGGGGAACGAGCTGGAGTACCGGTCGGTCATCGTTGACTTCGTGGACTGGTGTGAGCTCAACCACTTGTGCTTGAACACTAGGAAGACGAAGGAGATGGTGGTCGACTTCAGAAGAAGCACTATAACACACACACACACACACACACACACACACACACACACACATACACTCACTAGTGAACGTCCAGGGACAGGACATTGAGACAGTGGACAGTTTCAAATACCTGGGCGTTCACCTTAACAATAAACTGGACTGGTCCCACAACACCAACGCCCTGTACAAGAAGGGCCAGAGTCACCTCCACCTTCTGAGGAGACTTAGGTCCTTCGGAGTATGCAGACCTCTGCTCAGGACTTTTTATGACTCTGTGGTAGCCTCTGCAATCCTATACGCTGCCATCTGCTGGGCCCCGGGCAGCACAGAGCGGGACAGAAAGAGACTGAACAAACTGGTCAGAAGGGCCAGCTCTGTCCTAGGCTGCCCACTGGACTCTGTGGAGGAGGTGAGTGAGAGGAGGATGGTAGCAAAGCTCACATCCATCATGGTCAACATCTCTCACCCACTGCACCAGACTGTAGAGAAGCTGAGTACCTCCTTCAGTGGACGACTGAGACATCCTCAGTGCAGGAAGGAGCGCTACCGCAAGTCGTTCATTCCCACCGCTGTCAGACTGTACAACGTCACTTTGTAACTGTCTGTGAAAATACCGGTTATGTGCAATAAAAACCCCGTGCACTTTAATCAACCACATCTACCCCACTGACTGTGAACCGTATCAACCCATCTACTCTGCCCTCAGATACACTTGAATATAGGCCAGTCTACAAAGTTGTTCCCTTCTTTTCTTTTATTGTTTATTAATTTATACTATTTATGTATCTATTTATTTATTTACTTATATAATATATATGTATGTGTGTATGTTTGTATTTGTATCTATTTTTTCACCCCTACTGATGGTACCTCAAGAGTAACCCCCCCCAAAAAAAAGGACAACAACAAAACAATAATAGGAACTGTTTGTAGACTCCCTGCCCAATCAAAACTCTTAAATCTTTTTCAAGACTCCATTTCCACTTCTCGATCTGATCTAGAAATGATAATTTCAGGAGATTTTAATATAGATTATAAACAAAAAACTAAACCTCGTTACTCGAACGCTTTTGAACGGTGGTCCCCAACCTTTTTATCACCGTGGAGCAGTCAACGCTTGACAATTTTACCGCGGCTTCAGGAGGGGGAGGGGGGGTAGCTTGTTTATATTGTAAATATAATACCCCACCCTTGCCCAGAGTCAGTTGAGATGTACGCCAGCCTCCCTAATCGGGATTACATTTTTAATCATGCTCAAACTCTTCTTAAAAAAAAAAAAAAAAAAAAAAAAAAACCACAGGTAATGGTGCACCAGCTAGGAGAACGAAGGCTCAGTCTCAGTCTCACTCGAAATCCCTGCTATTGTTTGAAACATGTCCAACTCGCCTCTGTTCACATGCCGTCCCCTTGTGGGTTACATTTTAGCGCTCAAATGACAGACATGTAACGGGGAGAATCCGGTCATTTTCCAAAAATTTTTTTTTTCAAAAATAAAGGATTGTTCAGACTCAAATAATAAATAAAACAGAAATAAATGATTATTTCTTGTATTGACCAATTGATCTACGGACCGTTACCGGTCCGCGGCGCAGGGGTTGGGGACTGCTGCTTTAGAGGTCAAACAAATCAGAATTCAACCAACAAAATCAGGGAATTTTTTTTTTGTCCTGGAAGTTGACCAAAATCCGGAAGTCGAATGCTAAAAAATGCACGAGAGAAAAAAACGAGACCGAGAGGGAGGGGAAATGCACGCTTTCCAGAAGTCCAGGAGTTGTTGATACTATACTAGTCCTTCTCAAAAAATTTGCTTATTGTGATAAAGTTCATTATTTTCTGTAATGTACTGATAAAAATTAAACTTTCATATATTTTAGATTCATTTCACACCAACTGAAATATTTCTGGTCTTTTATTGTTTTAATACTGATGATTTTGGCATACAGCTCATGAAAACCCAAAATTCCTATCTCAAAAAATTAGCATATTTCATCCGACCCCAAAAAAAAGTGCTTTTAATACAAAAAACATCAACCTTCAAGTAATTATGTTCAGTTATGCACTCAATAGGGGCAGTGGTGGTCTAGTGGTATAGGGCGCTGGATCGCTGATCCAAAGGTTGGGGGTTCGAGTCCCACTCTCCACAAGGTGGTCACTGTCTCCCCCCAGCGCAGCTAACTGGGTTGTCAAAGGCCAGCCATGTCTCTCACTGTCTATGGTGAGAGGCATGTAAAAGAACCATTGCTGACTTTTGACAAGATTAGCTGCAAAGCCGTCAGCGTGTTTCTAATCGGGAGTCGGAGTCCCCTGAGGCAGTTCGTTCACAGCAACATTCTGGCAACTCTTGCAGCGGCACTGGAACCCAGTCATATCGGCTTCTGCCCTTCCATTAGATCCTTCTGGTAGCGCTGCGCGGGGGGACTTGCTGCTTGGGTAACAGCCTGTCCTCCATACTTCCTACCCAGGCTCTGCGCACTGGAGAGTATCACCAGCCGGGATACCAGCCAGCACGCGACTCCATAGTCCTTCAAGACTGACGGAGGCCTACCACTATCAGCGTGCCTTTTACAGTCATAAAAGTTCTATCTCCAAAATTTTATGATCTTGTTCTGACCTTTATCTTTGACTTTTATATTCCAAAATCAGCTTGTATCTGGGACTCTGGTAGAATAGTGTCTACACCAAGTCCGGTGGAAATCCGGGCGACGGTATGGTCAAACTAAGCAAACAGACCAACTTACAAACTCTGTTTCAGGTAATAAACGAAAGACCAAAGCAGGGGTTACTATATCACAGTACTGTATACAGTATTGTTCATTACTTCTGATATTATAATTTTCTGTTCAGTTCATTTTCTGTAACCGCTTAATCCTAAATAGGGTCGCGGGGAGACTGGTGCCCATCCCAGCTGACTTCGGCCAAGAGACTTTCTGTCCCTTGCTAAAAAGGGTTGTGACAGGAAGGGCATCCGACGTAAAAACCTCTGCCAAATCAAACGTGCGAATCAGATGATTCGCTGTGGCGACTCCCAAGTAAAAGGGAAAAAGCCGAAAGGAAGACACAGTTATGCACTCAATACTTGGTCGGGAATCCTTTTGCAGAAATGACTGCTTCAATGCGGCGTGGCATGGAGGCAATCAGCCTGTGGCACTGCTGAGGTGTTACGGAGGCCCAGGATGTTTCGATAGCGGCCTTAAGCTCATCCACAGTGTTGGGTCCGGTGTCTCTCAACTTTCTCTTCACAATATCCCACAGATTCTCTATGGGGTTCAGGTCAGGAGAGTTGGCAGGCCAATTGAGCACAGTAATACCATGGTCAGTAAACCATTTAGCAGTGGTTTTGGCACTGTGAGCAGGTGCCATGTCGTGCTGAAAAATGAAAATCTTCATCTCCATAAAGCTTTTCAATAGATAGAAGCATGAAGTGCTCCAAAATCTTCTGATAGCTAGCTGCATTGACCCTGCCCTTGATAAAACACAGTGGACCAACACCAGCAGCTGACATGGCACCCCAGACCATCACTGACTGTGGGTATTTGACACTGGACTTCAGGAATTTTGGCATTTCCTTCTCCCCAGTCTTCCTCCAGACTCTGGCACCTTGATTTCCGAATGACATGCAAAATTTGCTTTCATCCGAAAAAAGTACTTTTGACCACTGAGCAACAGTCCAGTGCTGCTTCTCTGTAGCCCAGGTCAGGCGCTTCTGCCACTGTTTCTGGTTCAAAAGTGGCTTGACCTGGGGAATGCGGCACCTGTAGCCCATTTCCTGCACACACCTGTGCACGGTGGTTCTGGATGTTTCTACTCCAGACTCAGTCCACTGCTTCCACAGGTCCCCTAAGGTCTGGAATCGGCCCTTCTTTCACTTTTTCCTTCCCACAGACGTCCCACTGAGGTGCCTTGATACAGCACTCTGTGAACAGCCTATTCGCTCAGAAATTTCTTTCTGTGTCTTACCCTCTTGGTTGAGGGTGTCAATGATGGCTTTGTGGACAGCAGTCAGGTCGGCAGTCTTACCCATGATTGCGGTTTTGATTAATGAACCAGGCTGGGAGTTTTTAAAAGCCTCAGGAATCTTTTGCAGGTGTTTACAGTTAATTGGTTGATTCAGATGATTAGGTTAATAGCTCGTTTAGAGTACCTTTTCATGATATGCTAATTTTTTGAGAAAGGAATGTTGGGCTTTCATGAGCTGCATGCCAAAATCATCAGTATTAAAACAATAAAAGACCTGAAATATTCCCGTTGGTGTGCAATGAATCTAAAACATATGAAAGTTTAATTTTTATCAGTACATTACAGAAAATAATGAAAATCACAATATGCTAATTTATTGAGAAGGACTAGTATATCACCCTGATAAAGCTAGGCTGTGAACACCTTTAACAATGAGTTCATGAGGCACTTGTGGAAGGTTTTGAAAAAGAGGCAGAAATTAGCCACGTTAGAAATGTTCTTCAAGAAAAGAAAGGAACATCCTGAAAAAGAGTCATCCATACCAAAGCGAGTAGCAAGAGAAAAAACACCTTTGGCTGATTCACCTGAAGCTGTTATGGAAGGGGACCCTCCTCCTCTCTCCCTCTCCAACATTTACATATGCCAACTGCTCACCACCACAAAGGTAAAAATTCTTATCTTTATTGTTGTTATGTACTGTGGTTTTTATTTTAGTGTCTTATGATCTGTTTTGTGAGAGAGTCTGGTTTTGGTGGCTCTAACGTGCTCTCTCTCTCTCTCTCTCTCCCACCCTCTCTTCTTATGCATGCAGGAGCTGGAGAGGGGCGGGCTGTTGAGAATCAGAAAGATCGCGAGGAAGAGGGACAATCTTCTAGCACTGGGAGGAGTGCGCTGCTCGTCTTTAGCCCGGTGATTGCCGAGTGGAATCAATTGTGTGTGTTTAGTGCTCCACCTGCATGTGACAGCCACATTCCTCTCCAGCACATGCATGCATAAAGAGAGAGAGAGAGAGAGAGAGAGAGAGAGAGAGAGAGAGAGCGTGAGAGTTAGAGCCGCCAAAACCAGTCTCTCACAACACAGAGCATAACAGTGTACTGTATCCAATAATTTTTTCACTTAATTTGCGGACCTACGCTAAGATAAATAAGATAAGACAATACTTTATTGTCCTGGAGAAAATTTTGGTGATGTCATTATTACGACGTGCGTCGCCGACGAGCAGCGCCACCGAGGTTGTTCAAGGAGTCAAGTTACAAACAGAAAAAAAGGCTCAAATCAACAACACACAAACTGCTATAAAATAAATACATAAAAAATCTGTTTAAAAGGACCTTACACAGACCCAGTAAACAATATAACAACAACAAAATAATAATAATAATAGAATAAATAAATCAGAAGATAACCACAGTAACTGAAATTGCACTAAATTATATTATAATTATATTTATATTGCAATGCATCCCAAGCACAGATAAATGCAGAGGGTTGCGTCAGGAAGGGCATCCAGAGTAAAACAAATTCCAAATAAAATATGCGAGTCAGAACAAAGAAATTCATACCAGATCGGTTAAGGCTCGGGTTAACAACGACCGCCATCAGTGCTGTTAACCAACAGGGTGCTGGTGGAAATTGGACTACTGTTGGTCGAATAAGTCGAAGAAGGTGGGAGGTGTGTCCGTAGGAACAGAGAGAAGAAATTGGACTACTGTTGGTCAAAGACGTCGAAGAAGGAGAGGCGGGAGGCTTGTCCTTAGGCAGAGAGAGAAGAGGAAAGGCATGAGTCTAGGACTGAAAGTAGGGACTTTGAATGTTGGAACTATGACAGGAAAAGGTAGACAGCTGGCTGACATGATGCAGAGAAAGAAGGGGGACATACTGTGTGTTCAGGAGACCAGGTGGAAAGGTAGCAAGGCTAGAGGCTAAGTAACAGGGTTTAAGCTGTTTTATCATGCTGTGGATGGGAAGAGAAACGGAGGAGGAGTCATCGTGAAGGAGGGGTTTGTCAGGAATGTTCTAGAAGTGAAAAGAGTGTCAGACAAAGTGATGAGTCTCAAGTTAAAAATTAAAGGCATGATGTTCAATGTTGTTAGTGCTTATGCCCCACAGGCAGGATGTGAGCTAGAGGAGAAGGAGAAATTCTGGAGTGAGTTAGATGAAGCGATGCAGAGGACCCCCAGAGGTGAAAGAGTGGTCATTGGGGCAGACTTCAATGGACATGTTGGTGCAGGAAACTGAGTGGACAAGGAAGTGATGGGCAGATTTGGTATCCAGGACAGGAACACAGAATGACAGATATTGGAACATATTGCAAAAAGGATGGAGGAGCACACAAGTAGACTACATCTTGTGTAGGCGATGTAATTTTAAAGGAAATCAGTGACTGCAAAGTAGTAGTGGGTGAGAGTGTTCCAAACAGCATAGGATGGTGGTGTGCAGGATGACGCTGATGGTGAGGAAGGTGAAAAAGGCAAAGGCAGAGCAGAAGACACAGTGGTGGAAGCTGAAAAAGGAAGAGTGTCGGTTTGTCTTCAAGGAGGAGTTGAAACAGGCTTTGGGTAGTCAGGAAGTGCTTCCAGATGACTGGACAACCACAGCCAATGTGATCAGGGAGACCGGTAGGAGAGTACTTTGTGTGTCCTCTAGAAGGAAAGTAGATAAGGAGACTTGGTGGTGGAATGAGGAAGTGCAGGAGTGTGTACAAAAGAGGTTAGCTAAGAAGAAGTAGGACACAGAGAGGACCGAAGAGAGTAAACAGGAGTACAGGGAGACACAGCGTAAGGCGAAGGTAGCGGTGTCAAAGGCCAAACAGAGGGCGTATGATGACTTGTATGATACGTTGGACAGTAAGGAGGGAGAAAATGATTTATACAGGCTAGCACAGCAGAGAAATAGAGATGGGAAGGACGTGCAGCAAGTTAGAGTGATTTAAGGACAGAGAGGGAAATGTATTGACTGATGACAGAAGTGTGCTTGGAAGATGGAAAGAGTACTTTGAAGAGCTGATGAATGAAGAAAATGAGAGAGAGAGAAAAAGTAGAAGAGGTGACTGTTGAGGACCAGGAAGTAGCAAAGATTAGTATGGGTGAAGTGAGGAGGGCATTGAAGAGGATAAAGAATGGAAAGGCAGTTGGTCCTGATGACATAGCGGTTGAGGTATGGAAGTGTCTAGGGGAGGTAGCAGTAGATTTTCTGACAAGAATATTCAACAAGGTCTTAGAAAGTGAGCAGATGCCGGAGGAATGAAGGAGAAGTATGCTTGTGCCCATTTTTAAGAACAAGGGAGACGTACAGAGTTGCGGCAACAACAGGGATAAAGTTGATGAGCCATACAATGAAGTTATGGGAAAGAATAGTGGAAGCTACACTAAGGGCAGAGGTCAGCATTTGTGAACAACAGTTTGGTTTTATGCCAAGAAAGAGCACCACAGATGCAGTGTTTGCTTTGAGGATGTTAATAGAGAAGGTCAGAAGTAGCTGCATTGTGCCTTTGTGGATCTGGAGAAAGCGTATGACAGGGTGCCGAGAGAAGAACTGTGGTATTGTATGAGGAAGTCGGTGTGACAGAAGAGTTCAAGGTGGAGGTGGAACTGCATCAAGGGTCAGCTCTCAGCCCCTTCTTGTTTGCTATGGTGATGGACAGGCTGACAGATGAGGTTAGACAAGAATCTCCATGGACTATGATGTTTGCAGATGACATTGTGATCTGTAGTGAGAGCAGAGAACAAGTGGAGGAAAATCTAGAGAAGTGGAGGTATGACCTGGAAAGGAGGGGACTGAAGGTTAGTCTCAGTAAGACAGAATACATGTGTGTGAACGACAAGGACCCAAGAGGAACGGTGAGGTTACAGGGGGCAGAGATAAAGAAGGTCGAGGATTTTAAGTACTTAGGCTCAACAATCCAGAGCAATGGAGAGTGTGGAAAAGAGGTGAAGAAGCACGTGCAGGCAGGTTGGAATGGATGGAAAAAAGTGTCCGGTGTGATGTGTGATAGGAGAGTATCGGCAAGAATGAAGGGAAAAGTGTACAAGACGGTGATGAGGCCAGCGATGTTGTGCGGTTTAGAGACAGTGGCCCTGGGGAAAAGACAGGAGTCAGAGCTGGAGGTAGCAGAGATGAAAATGTTGAGGTTCTCTTTGGGAGTAACGAGGATAGATAGGATCAGAAATGAGTAAATCAGTGGGACAGCACATGTTAGATGTTTTGGAGACAAAGTCGAAGAGGCTAGATTGAGATGGTTTGGACACGTACAGAGGAGGGATAGTGAGTATATTGGCAGTAGGATGCGGAGGTTGGAACTACCAGGCAGACGGCCCAGAGGAAGACCAAAGAGAAGATTTATGGATGTGGTGAAGGCGGACATGAAGGTCGTTGGAGTAAGAGTAGAAGATGCAGAGGATAGAGATGGAGGCAGATCATTTGCTGTGGCGACCTCTGAAGGGAACAGCCGAAAGGAAAAGAAGAAGACTTGTTTTGTAGTCTTTTTGTTTTAACTTTCTTATACAGTGGTATGAAAAAGTATCTGAACCTTCTGGAATTTCTCACATTTCTGCATAAAATCACCATCAAATGTGGTCTGATCTTTGTCAAAAGCACACAGATGAAAAAAACAGTGTCTGCTTTAACTAAAACCACCCAAACATTTATCGGATTTCATATTTTAATGAGGATAGCATGCAAACAATGACAGAAGGGGGAGGAATAAGTAACTGAACCCTCTGTCTAAGGAGACTTAAAGAGAATTTGAAACCAATTTTTACCAAACAATTTAAGTCAGGTGTGTGTGCCCAATCACTGATGACTGGCTTAAAGCTGCCCTGCCCACTATAAAACACACACCTGGTAAGAATTGTCTTGATGAGAAGCATTGTCTGATGTGCACCATGGCTCGCTCAAAAGAGCTGTCTGAAGACCTGCGATCAAGAATTGTTGATTTGTATAAAGCTGGGAAAGGATACAAAACCATCACTAAAAGTCTGGATGTTCATCAATCGACAGTCAGAGAAGTTGTCTACAAATGGAGAGAGTTTGGCACTGTTGCTTCTCTCCCAAGGAGTGGCCGTCCAGCAAAGATGACGACAAGAGTTCAGCGCAGAATACTCAGAGAGGTAAAAAAAAAAACTGTAGAGTGTCTGCTAAAGACTTACAGAAATCACTGGCACAGTCCAATATCTCTGTGCACACATCAACTATATGTACAACAATGGCCAAGAATGGTGTTCATGGGAAGGACTCCAAGGAGGAAGCCACTGCTGTCTTAAAAAAAAAAAAAAAAATTGTTGCTCGTTTAATGTTCGCAAAAAGGCACTTGGACACCCCACAGAAGTTTTGGCAAAATATTTTGTGAACTGATGAAACCAAAGTTGAATTGTTTTGGGAGGAACACACAACGTCATGTGTGGAGGAAAAATGGAGCAGCTCACCAACATCAACACCTCATCCCCACCGTGAAGCATGGTGGAGGGTGCATCATGGTTTGGGGCCGTTTTGCTGCCTCGGGGCCTGGACAACTTGCAATCATTAATGGAAAAATTAATTCAAAAGTTTATCAGGATGTTTTGCAGGAAAACCTGAGGCCGTCTGTCAGACAGTTGAAGCCAAAAAGAGGATGGATGCTGCAACAAGACAATGATCCAAAACACAGAAGTAAATCAACTTCAGAATGGTTTCAGAAGAACAAAATACACGTTCTGGAGTGGCCAAGTCAAAGTCCAGACTTCAACCCCATTGAGATGCTGTGGCATGACCTCAAGACAGCGATTCATGCCAGACAGCCCAGGAATCTAACTGAACTACAGCAGTTTTGTAAAGAAGAATGGGCCAAGATTAGTCCAGATCGATGTGCCACACTGATCTGCAGCTACAGGAAGCGTCTGGTTGAAGTTATTGCTGCCAAAGGGGAGGCCACAAAATATTAAATGTGATGGTTCAGTTACTTATTCCTCCCCCTTCTGTCATTGTTTGCATGCTATCCTCATTAAAATATGAAAACCTATAAATGCTTGGGAGGTTTTAGTTAAAGCAGACATTGTTTTTTCATCTGTGCGATTTTGACAAAGATCAGATCACATTTGATGGTGATTTTCTGCAGAAATGTGAGAAATTCCAAAAGGTTCAGATACTTTTTCATACTACTCTAAACATATCAAATTAATCTTTTAAGCAGTGTTAGCATGTCACGGTGCCCCAATAAAACCTTCCACATTTTAACGGTCAATTTTAAAAATCATTACCTTTCCAAATAAGCTAGTACAAAAATATATATATATTTTTACACATAATGAGAGAATGGGGCAGTGGTGGTCTAGTGGATAGGGCACAGGATCGCTGATCCTAAGGTCGGGGGTTCGAGTCCCCACAGGGCTGTCACTGTCCCCCCCAGTGCAGCTAACTGGGTTATCAAAGGCGGGCCATGTCTCTCACTGTCTATGGTGTGAGACTTGTAAAAGAACCATTGCTGACTTTCGTAAAATAGTAGGCTGCAAAGACGTCAGCGTGTTTCTGTCCCTTGCTAAAAAGGGTTGTGTCAGGAAGGGCATCCGACGTAAAAACCTCTGCCAAATCAAACGTGTGAATCAGATGAGTAAAAAAAAGGGAAAAAAGCCGAAAGGAAGACATTAATCTATAGAAGTGTGTGTGGAGGACATTTTACTCTTCAGCAAATCCCAAGATCTGATGAAGTAGGTTTAGATCTTATACATTCACTCACCTCCCATCCCGACACACAGTCGCTCACTCACATGAGGCCCCAGTATCAGCATAAGTCAGATGCTGAGCTCCACCCATTACTTGACAGATAACACCCACCCCACACACACACACACACACACACAATACTCGTAAACTAGACTTTCATAAAGTGTCCTGTATTTTACTTATATTCCAGGAATCTTTGTTTTCAGTGTGCGAACACTGCTGTTTGTGTTTAAATTTAAAACATTAAAATCTTTGTCAATAATCACATCTTGAAATTGGTTCACTCGGATACAGACTGAGAATGAAAGTGTTAATATTAGATACATTTATTCATTTATTTTTCAAACTGCTTCATTTTATGAGGGTCTCTACAAACTCTGGGTGAAAAAGGGATGAACCTTGAACAGCTCACCATTCCATTGCAGCAAACACACACAACCACTCACAGCGAAAGGCAGTTTGAGGAAACCCATACAAGCACAGGAAGAACATGAAGTCTCCATACAGAAACACGCAGGGACAGGACTTAAACCCAGGGCCTTCTTGCTGTGAGGCAAATGTGCTAATCACAATGCCACTGTGCTGCAGTTATGATGTTAACTCTTAACTAATTGTTTTCAACCCAGAGGACTTGGAATACTTCATGGGTATCTTTTTTCAATAATACAATTCATCTTTTCCTTTTGGCTGTTCCCTTCAGGGGTCGCCATAGCAAATCATCTGCCTCCATCTCACCCTGTCCTCTGCATCTTCTTCTCTTACACCAACTACCTTCATGTCCGATCCGCATTTGAGCAGGGGAAACTGAATCCTTGATTTTTCTTTCGTCATCATAGAGATCTTTTGAACCGCACTTCATCTAGACCTAAACCTATGACCTGTTTGCCTTGGATGACCCTACCAGGGGCATAATGCCCCTGACAACATAGCTCCTCGGATCATTAGAACATGCAAACCCCCTCCACCATGATACGGTGGCGATTCAAGGATGGGGTAATAATAATAATAATAATAATAATGATAATAGTGGCAGTAGTGGACTGGTGGTAAAGGGTGCTGGATCGCTGATCCTAAGGTTTGGGGTTCGAGTCCCACTCTCCACAGGGTTGTTACTGTTCCCCCAGTGCAGCTAACTGGGTTATCAAAGGCCGACCATGTCTCTCACTATCTATGGTGAGAGGCATGTAAAAAAAAGAACCATTGCTGACTTTCGTAAAGAGTAGGTTGCAAAGCCATCAGCGTGTTTCTGTCCCTTGCTAAAGGGTTGTGACAGGAAGGGCATCAAACGTAAAAACCTGTGCCAAATCAAACATGTAAATCGTTCGCTGTGGCGACCCCTCAAAAAAAAGGGGGGAAAACCAAAAGGAAATCTGATCTCAATAATAATAATTTGTATGTAATGTAAAAATAAATATAATTTAAAAACAGTTGGAGTTTCCTTCACATCAGCTTTTCTCTCTCACTATTTAAAATAAATGATAAATAAACTCTGCACTTGTCTCTAACTGAGCCCACTCACACTACATAGTTCCACTGTTTTAACTCCAAAATTATTTATTTATACTCGATTATACTTCTCTGCTCCAAATATTTATTCAGTTCATCTAAAATCATCACCACCATCAGTGTTAGTGGAGCAGCTAAAAACCTTCATCCCATCACCAGCCTCTTTTTTTCTGTGTTTAGTTGAACAGAAGGGAAAACAATCTTATGAAAGATTGAAACTTCTTGAAACTCATGAGTGAGAATCTGTGAATGAATTTTGAGACTGTCCTGAAGATGTCAAATAATTCAAGTTACAGTTTATCTCTAACTATTATGAATCACTGACACTGGAGACTCCTTTCTTACATCTTACATAAACAAATTCGTCCTTACATTAAACTTGACCACACCAGTGATATTTCAAATCTTCTGACCAATCACGATCCAGAAGTCTAAAACCGGATATCGATATATTTGAATATTGTTCGATTGTTTGTGTGATTATTATGAATGAATTAACAAACTCACCGAGCTTCATTAATGAGGCCAGCAGGATCCACAGACACACTTCGAACGGTTTACGCACGCGCTCATAGTCCACGGTGAGGACCGGAATGGTGCGCGCTGACGCAGCGGTTACCGAAGAGTTGAGCACAGAACCGGACACAGACCCAAGCACACAGAGAACAATAAGGGTGCGCAGAAACATGATCCTACCGTGAAACACAGCATCGACTAGAAATATGAGAACATTAAATGCACAACACATGCGCATAAAAAGAAAAACCCATCGGACTCTTCAGGGACACATTGAATTATTAACTCACAAGTGCCGAGAAGCTCGCTCTCTCTCTCTCTCTCCTTCTCTCTCTCTTTTACACACACACACACACACACAAAGACACAGCTAAATCTTTACACTGTTATTAATAATAATAATAATAATAATGGAAGATTCATTAATAATTTCATGCTTGTTAAACTTAATTGCAATGTCTTTTCCCACGGAACGGAGTTGCAGGGTGACTCGTGATTGGTTAAAAGTATCAGTGGGTGTGGTTTAGAGAGTGAACGTGTATCAGAATCCCTTCCTTCCTTTCGGCTTTTTTCACTTTCTCGGGAGTCGCCACAGCGAATCATTTGATTCTCACATTTGATTTGGCGTAGGATTACTTTTTTTTTTTTTTTTTTTTTACGTCGGATGCCCTTTCTGTCACAACCCTTTAGCAAGGGACAGAAACACGCTGACGTCTTTGCAGCCTACTCTTTTTTTTTAACGAAAGTCAGCAATGGTTCTTATACATGCCTCTCACCAGAGACAATGAGAGACATGACCCGCCTTTGATAACCCATTTAGCTGCACTGGGGGGACAGTGACAACCCTGTGGGGACTCGAACCCCCAACCTTAGGATCAGCGATCGTGTGCCCTATCCACTAGACCACCACTGCCCCTGAATGTGAATCAGAATACAGTACTTTATTGATCCCTTGTGAAATTTGGGTGCACACATTTACTCCATACAGGATGAGAATGAAATAAAAATAAAAGTATCACTAACAAAAAAATTTCATATCAAATTACATATTGAAAGGGTAGACAACTAAGAGAAATCCCAACATATATACAGTGTGACCCCTGGGAACATGCTTTTTTTTTTGCCGTACTAGGATTAAGTGTAATTCTACATCCACTACAGCAGGTGGCAGTGACTTCCTCACTGTCAGAGTGTGCTCAGAGGTAAAATAAGAAGTGAAGTTAATAAACCCACCATGGAAATTTTTAACAGGGATGGAAAGAGAAGCGGAGAGAGACGGAGACAATGAGAGAAGTGAGACAGTGAGTCTCCCGGAAGCTAAGTGGAGGAGGTATGATAAAGCGGATGTAGTACTCGGCTTCACTGTGCTGCGGTGAGAAAAAGGAAAGACCGCTGTGTTTACTTTGTCCGAAAACATTAGCAGCGGACAGCATGAACCCAAATAAATTCAGGCGTCTCTTAAAGACGTCACACCCTGATCACATGATGAGCCACGTGAGTTTTTTCAGCGAAAATGTGCCAGGATTTCCAACAACCATCCCACTTTGTGAATGCTACTCCAGCAAACCGAGCTCTGTTAGCATCATATAAGGTGGAATAGCAAACTGCTCAATGTAGAAACACCGCAGCAGAGCAGAGCAGAGGAACTGATCCTACCTGCAGCACACACAGTCTCTGTCATGCCAGATGACATCACTGCTGTGAAAATAAGTCCAGGTCCCAGTTCAGCATTGAGCAGGAGCTGAGAGTTCAGTATCGTGCTTTAAACCTGGCTTCGAAAAACTGCACCGAGAAATGTGCTCATTATAGCCATTAATCTGGACTTAATAATTTTGGTAATAATAATTTTATTCATTTTGTTTTGTGGGTTGAAGTGTTTTATATATTGTGCTCCTGAGTTAATATTGCTGATCAATTTGAATTTATTATTATTTATTGATTTTATTTTATATTATTTTTCAGTATCAAATGGTTCAAATTGTTGGTCAGAAAATGTTTTAACCAGTGTCTCTCCCCCTTATGCCGGTCCCAAGCCCGGAGAAATGCAGAGGGAAGGGCATCCGACGTAAAACCAATGCCAAACTTTCATGAGGCAAATCAGAAGTATTACCCCCATACCGGATCGGTCGAGGCCCGGGTTAACAACGACCGCCATCAGTACTGTCAACCAATAGGGTGCTGATGGAAATTGGGCTACTGTTGGTCGAAGACATCAAAGAAGGAGAGGTGGGAGGCGTGTCCGTAGGCAAAGAGAGAAGAGGAAAGGCATGAGTCTAGGACTAAGAGTAGGGACTTTGAATGTTGGAACGATACAAGGAAAAGATAGAAAGCTGGCTGACATGATGCAGAGGAGGAAGGTGGACATACTGTGTATTTAGGAGACCAGGTGGAAAGGTAGCAAGGCTAGAAGCTTAGGAGCAGGGTTTACGCTGTTTTATCATGGTGTGGATGGGAAGAGAAATGGAGTAGGAGTCATCTTGAAGGAGGGGTTTGTCAGGAATGTTCTAGAAGTGAAAAGAGTGTCAGACAGAGTGATGCGTCTCAAGTTAGAAATTGAAGGTGTGATGCTCAATGTTGTTAGTGCTTACGCCCCACAGGCAGGATGTGAGCTCGAAGAGAAGGAGAGATTCTGGAGTGACTTAGATGAAGTGATGCAGAGTAGCCCCAGAGGTGAAAGAGTGGTCATTGGGGCAGAATTCAATGGACATGTTGGAGCAGGCAACAGAGGGGACGAGGAAGTGATGGGCAGGTTTGGTATCCAGGACAGGAACACAGAAGGACAGATGTTGATAGATCTTGCAAAAAGGATGGAAATGGCTGTGGTGAATACTTTCTTCAAGAAGAAACAGGAGCATAGGGTGACTTATAAAAGCGGAGGTAGGAGCGAGCACACAGGTAGACTACATCTTGTGTAGACGATGTAATTAGAAGGAAGTCAGTGACTGCAAAGTAGTAGTGGGTGAGAGTGTTGCCAAACAGCACAGGATGGTGGAATGCAGGATGACGCTGATGGTGAGGAAGGTGAAGAAGGCAAAGGCAGAGCAGAAGACAAAGTGGTGGAAGCTGAAAAAGGAAGAGTGTCGGGTTGTCTTCAAGGAGGAGTTGAAACAGGCTTTGGGTGGCCAGGAAGTGCTTCCAGATGACTGGACAACCACAGCAAATGTGATCAGGGACATAGGTAGGAGAGTACTTTGTGTGTCCTCTGGAAGGAAAGTAGATAAGGAGACTTGGTGGTGGAATGAGGAAGTGCAGGAGTATGTACAAAGGAAGAGGTTAGCTAAGAAGAAGTGGGAACTTAAGAGGACTGAAGAGAGTAAACAGGAGTACAGGGAGACACAGCGTAAGGCGAAGATAGCGGTGTCAAAGGCCAAACAGAGGGCGTATGATGACTTGTATGCTAGGTTGGACAGTAAGGAGGGAGAAAATGATTAATACAGGTTGGCACAGCAGAGCGATAGAGATGGGAAGGACGTGCAGCAAGTTAGATTGATAAAGGACAGAAAGGGAAATGTATTGACTGATGACAGAAGTGTGCTGGGAAGATGGAACAAGTACTTTGAAGAGCCAATGAATGAGGAAAATGAGAGCGAAAAAAGAGTAGAAGACGTGACCATTGAGGAGCAGGATGTAGCAAAGATTAGTAAGGGTGAAGTGAGGAGGGCACTGAAGACGATGAAGAATGGAAAGGCAGTTGGTCCTGATGATATACCTGTGGAGGTATGGAAGTGTTTAGGAGAGGTAGCAGTAGATTTTCTGACAAGAACATTCAACAAGGTCCTAGAGAGTGAGCAGATGCCAGAGGAATGGAGGAGAAGTGTGCCGGTGCCCATTTTTAAGAACAAGGGGGACGTGCAGAACTGCGGCAACTACAGAGGGATAAAGTTGATGAGCCATACGATGAAGTTATGGGAAAGAATAGTGGAAGCTAGACTAAGGGCAGAGGTCAGCATTTGTGAACAACAGTTTGGTTTCATGCCAAGAAAGAGCACCACAGATGCAATGTTTGCTTTGAGGATGTTGATAGAGAAGTACAGAGAAGGTCAGAGGGAACGGCATTGTGCCTTTGTGGATCTGGAGAAAGCATATAACAGGGTGTCAAGAGAAGAACTGTGGTAGTGCAAGAGGAAGTCTGGAGTAGCAGAGAAGTATGTTAGAGTGGTGGAGGACATGATGAGGAGAGATGTAAGATGGTGCTGAGGTGTGCTGTCGGCGTGACCGACAAATTCAAGGTGGAGGTGGGACTGTATCAAGGATCAGCTCTGAGCCTCTTCTTGTTTGCTATAAGATAAGATAAGATCCAGCTTTATTAATCTCGCAATGGCGAAATTCACTGTTACAGGCTCTTGAGGTACCATCAGTAGGGGGTGCAAAACTAAATACATATACAACATACACACATACATATATATTATATAAGTAAATAAATAAATATATACATAAATAGTATAAATTAATAAACAATAAAAGAAAAGAAGGGAACGGCTTTGTAGACTGGCCTATATTCAAGTGTATATGTATCTGAGGGCAGAGTAGATGGGTTGATATGGTTCACAGTCAGTGGGGTAGATGTGGTTGATTAAAGTGCACAGGGTTTTTATTGCACATAACCGGTATTTTCACAGACAGTTACAAAGTGGCGTTGTACAGTCTGACAGCGGTGGGAATGAACGACCTACGGTAGCGCTCCTTGGTGATGGACAGGCTGACAGACGAGTTTAGGCAAGAATCTCCATGGACTATGATGTTTGCAGATGACATTGTGATCTGTAGTGAGAGCAGAGAACAAGTGAAGGAAAATCTAGAGAGGTGGAGATATGCCCTGGAAAGGAGAGCAATGAAGGTTAGCCTCAGAAAATCAGAATACATGTGTGTGAATGCGAAGGTCTCAGGAGGAACGGTGATGTTACAGGGAGCAGAGATAACGAAGGTGGAGGATTTTAAGTACTTAGGCTCAACAATCCAGAGCAATGGAGAGTGTGGAAAAGAGGGGAAGAAGCGTGTGCAGGCAGGCTGGAATGGTTGGAGAAAAGTGTCCGATGTGATGTGCGATAGGAGAGTATCAGCAAGAATGAAAGGAAAAGTGTACAAGACGGTGGTGAGGCCAGCGGTGTTGTATGACTTAGAAACAGTGGCGCTGAGGAAAAGGCAGGAGGCAGAGCTGGAGGTAGCAGAGATGAAAATGTTGAGGTTCTCTCTGGGAGTAACAAGGATGGATAGGATCAGAAATGAGTACATCAGAGGGACAGCCCATGTAAGAGGTTTTGGAGACAAAGTCAGAGAGGCTAGATTGAGATGGTTTAGACATGTACAGAGGAGGGATAGTGAGTATATTGGCAGTAGGATGCTGAGGTTGGAACTACCAGGCAGAAGGCCTAGAGGAAGACCCAAGAAGAGATTTATGGATGTGGTGAAGGAAGACATGAAGTTCGTTGGAGTAAGAGAAGAAGATGCAGAGGACCGGGTGAGATGGAGGCAGATAATTTGCTGTGGTGACCCCTGAAGGGAACAGCCGAAAGGAAAAGAAGAAGAAGAAGAAGAAGAAGATACATACATACAGTGGTACCTCACCTTATGATGGTCTCAGCAAACAAAAAATCCTGGTTACGAAAAACATTTTCCAAAATTTTTGTCTCTGTATACGAAACAAGTTCTCCTTACGAAACGAGCCAAATGCGACATTCAAATACACCATTCAAACAATGCGAAGGAGGTCTTAAAAGGTATGCTTTTATAATTTAAATGTAAAGGACAGAGTTAGTGTTTTTTGACTCAGGCTTTTAACCTTCCATAAACATTTGTAAGATTAAAACTTTGCTAAGAAGACATGGTCAACGCGTGCACACACACACACACACACACACACACACACACACACACACACATGCACGCGTGTGATTCCTGGAGTGAAAAGAGGAAGCGGGCTCGTGATATTGCAAAGAAATATGGCCAAACCCGTCTACCATTGGTACGATATTGAAGCAGAAGGAGGTCTTAAAAGGTATGCTTTTATAATTTTTAAAGAGTTTAGTGGGTAGTCTTGGGAGTCTTGGAACGACTCACCTGTTTTACATGTAAAATGTGCCTTTACTTACGAAAACTCCAGGCTACAAAAAAGGTTCTGGAACGGATTAATTTCGTGAGTGGAGGGCTGACTGTGTGTGTGTGTGTGTGTGTGTGTGTGTGTGTGTGTGTGTGTATGTATATACATACATACATACATACATACATATATATATATATATATATAATATATGGGTTAGTGGTAAAGGGCGCTGGATCACTGATCATAAGGGTGGGGGTTCGAATCCCACTCTCCAAGGGGTTGTTACTGTACCCCCCAGTGCAGGTGTTCTCTGCCCTTGCCTGGAGTCGGCTGGGATGGGTGCCAGCCTCCTCACGCCCTAATTAGGATTGAGCAGTTACAGAAAATGAACTGTACTGTTTCCTAACTGTACATACTGCACATACTATATGGAAGTATTACTGAGCCCATTCTGTGATTTCCCTTACAGTAGCATTCTTGTTTGTGGTGTAGTGCCGTTTAAGGGCCCAAAGATCACGGGCATCCAGTATGGTTTTTCGGCCTTGACCCTTATGCACAGAGACTGTTCCAGATTCTCTGAATCTTTGGATGATGTTATGCACTGTAGATGATGATAACTTCAAACTCTTAGCAATTTTTCATTGCAAAACAACTTTCTGATATTGCTCCATTATCTTTCTGCACAATATTGGGAGAATTGGTGATCCTCTACCCATCTTCACTTTTGAGAGACACTGCCACTCTGAGAAGCTCTTTTTATACTCCGTCATGTTGCCAATGAACCTCATTAGTGGTAAAAGGTGAGAAAAAAGTGAAAGGACCAAATCTCACTCAACCATTCACACTCACATTCACACTGAGGGGTGATTTGGAACAGCCAATTAACCTACCGTGCATGTTTTTGAACTGTGGGAGGAACCAGAGTACCTGGTGGAAACCCCTGCAAACATGGGGAGAACATGCAAACTTTCCACAGAAATACCCTAGCTGGGAATTGAGCCCAGGAAATTTCTTGCTGTGATGTGGACGTGCTAACCACAAGGCCACCGTGCTACCCCCGGGCAGGTAAACTGTAAGAGGAAAATAAAACTAGCCATACTCAGACACCACTATTGGGATAACAATGCTTGGTAATGTCTGGTGTAATGAAATTCGTACAATGGCGGGTGTTCCAGATATGTTTAATATGTCACAACTTTCTGTTTAGCCTACATCGAGTGTGTAACACAGTACACGGTGTAAGGGAGGTAACTCCACTTAGCTTACTTTACACCTGGGAACAAGTGACACCGAACAAAACTTCAAGTTCTCAATGAACAAAGTGCTTATATACATGAACTGGGTATTCAGGTGCATGAGGCTCAGATGTCATTGTGCATGCATTAGACCAGAGTGTTCAAGGTCATGTGACCGTGATAGGTGTAAACACTGCTGGGAAGTGTAGGAAGAATCAGAATGCAGCTAAAATGGGCTACCTGTCTTCAATGAGATACCTTCCGAAGCAACACAAATCATAGCCCAGCGAGAGACCTAAGAGTACATTAACATGTACATCATCTGGCAGATGCTCTTACCCAGAGCGACTTACAATTTTCTTTTTTTATACAACTGAGCAATTGACGGTTAAGGGCCTCAGGGGCCCAACAGTGGTGTATCACTGACATATCATATTAACCACTAAGCCACTACTGCTATGTACAGGCATGCACTCTGATGCTGCCATGAACTCTGGTAGTATACCAGCCCAGTGTATGGCATAGCCTTGGGCAAAATAGATGTTAGTTTTAAAATAGAAATACATGCTAGGCATTTCGCCATATAGTATTGGAACCAGAAGGAAGGCAGACATGAGGGCAACCTGTGACGTTGGCCCTCCACTTTTTATCAAAGAGGTTATACGTACTGGGTGTTTTTACGAAGCAACAGTGGTAAATACGCGAACAGAAAAGTGTCGAACTGCAACCATGCCCAAATAAGGCAGCTTCCGTTGATCGCTCGCGCTCTCTCTCTCTCTCTCTCTCTCTCTCTGTCTGTGACGCACTCGCTGGCTCCGCCCCGTCTAAAATTTCATATGTAACTGACGTCTGTACGCTTTCTTCTCTGCTCGTTGAACCCATCATCGGTTCTAAGATCACGTTTTCTTCTGTATACACAGTTTTGAAGGAGATTTCTTTACATAATTAATAATACATAGCTGAGTTACGGATATGAACATGAAGCCGATAGCGCCGTTCCCTTTTCTATGCCGCGGAGTTCAAAATGGCGGCGGTGGTGTTTCCAGTTTCAAGTCTCCAGAACCAACTTTCACACAGGAACGTGAGGATGAAATGGATGGTTACACAGACGAAACTGACGGGATTATTGAGGTATGCCAGCACAGCGACTGCGAGAAGCTGGAGAAGGAGACCCGGGAACTCCTGACCCAGTTCTATCTCACATACACTGGACTTCCTGTTAACTCTGCCCGGAATCGGGCATATCGAGCATTGCCAAGTCTACACAGAGTGGTGGGGAATGTTCTGGATAAACACCGGTTCGCCTACAACGGTCAGTTTCAGTACTTCTAAACGACTTTGAAACTATTTAATGTCTTTTACCGATATTTCAAGCTTCTTCTGGTATATAAGCACCTTTATATTACAGTATAAACACTTTAACTCATTTAATTCTTTGTCCTATCGAATATCTGATTCACAATTTCGCTACTTAATTTACTTCTGAGTTTGTGTTTAGCATTTAACATTGTATTCCCTACTGTAAGTTGATTGTGTAATTGTGTTACAAGAACTCAAATCATAACTCCTTCATTGGTCCCTGTTATACCTAACCAATCATAATTCATTCTGGATATTACTGGCCAAGTGTGCCTCTTCCGCCTAGTATTGCTGGCCAATTGAACTGTCTGTCTTCCTTTCGGCTTTGGGAGTCACCACGGCGAATCATCTGATTCGCACGTTTGATTTGGCAGAGGTTTTTTTTACGTCGGATGCCCTTCCTGTCACAACCATTTTAGCAAGGGACAGAAACACGCTGACGACTTTGCAGCTTACTCTTTTCGAAAGTCAGCAATGGTTCTTTTACATGCCTCTCACCATAGACAGTGAGAGACCTGGCCTGTCTTTGATAACCCAGTTAGCAGCACTGGGGGGACAGTGACAGCCCTGTGGGGTGCTGGCCAATTGTAACTCATTTGCTGAATTTTAATGGCCAATCTGCTAGATATTACCAGTCAATTATAATTTATGTGCTCAATAAACCGCAGGGCACCGTCCTCTCACCCTTCCTTTTCAACATTTATACCTCGGACTTCATATATAGCACAGACAGCTGCCACCTCCAGAAGTTCTCGGACGACTCCGCCATCGTGGGCCGTGTGTCAGAGGGGAACGAGCAGGAGTACCGGTCGGTCATCGTGGACTGGTGTGAGCGCAACCACCTGTGCTTGAACACTAGGAAGACGAAGGAGATGGTGGTCGACTTCAGAAGAAGCACTCGAAAACACACACACACTCACTAGTGAGCGTCCAGGGACAGGACATTGAGACAGTGGGCAGTTTCAAATACCTGGGCGTTCACCTTAACAATAAACTGGACTGGTCCCACAACACCAACGCCCTGTACAAGAAGGGTCAGAGTCGCCTCCACCTTCTGAGGAGACTTGGGTCTTTCGGAGTATGCAGACCTCTGCTCAGGACTCTCATTTAGTATGACTCTGTGGTAGCCTCTGCAATCCTCTACGCTGCCGTCTGCTGGGCCCCGGGCAGCACAGAGCGGGACAGAAAGAGACTGAACAAGCTGGTCAGGAGGGCCAGCGCTGTCCACTGGACTCTGTGGAGGAGATGAGTGAGAGGAGGATGGTAGCAAAGCTCACATCCATCTTGGTCAACAGCTCTCACCCACTGCACCAGACTGTAGAGGAGCTGAGTAGCTCCTTCAGTGGACGACTGAGACATCCTCAGTGCATGAAGGAGCGCTACCGCAGGTCATTCATTCCCACCGCTGTCAGACTGTACAACGCCACTTTGTAACTGTCTGTGAAAATGCAGGTTATGTGCAATAAAAACCCCGTGCACTTTAATCAACCACATCTACCCCACTGACTGTGAACCATATCAACCCATCTACTCTGCCCTCAGATACATATACACTTGAATATAGGCCAGTCTACAAAGCCGTTCCCTTCTTTTCTTTTATTGTTTATTAATTTATACTATTTATGTATCTATTTATTTATTTACTTATATAATATATATGTGTGTATGTTTTGCATATGTATCTATTTTTGCACCCCCTACTGATGGTACCTCAAGAGCCTGTAACAGTGAATTTCTCCATTGGTGAGATTAATAAAGCTGTATCTTATGTTATCTTAATATTGCCAGCCAATTGTAACTGTTCTGCTGGATATAGGTGGACGGTCAAGTTGCCAGGCATTGTCCCTAGCTACAACAACATTGTTCCATAGTGGAGGACACACAGTTTACTGACACAAAGGATGCAGGTTGATGCAATAGAGCTCTCTAAATATTTTTGTAGTCTTCCCAAACCAGCCCCACAGAGATACCTTCAGAAATTAGCTTTGTGTGACTGAATTGACCCTCACAAACATGTATCAGAGCCTAGTGCAGACTGAACACTGGGCAGCCTGAAATGTATTTGAGAGTAAATTGGTACATAAAGCGAAGCAGGTGCTAACCTCTGGGGCTTCACTTAGCCATGTTTCAACTCCCTGCTGACAAAAGGCATCTTCCCTCAGTCTGAGTCTTGCAACACAAATGTTTTATAGTGAATGGCTTATTTAAAAAATTAATGGCTTACACCCAGCCTAACTAGATTGCGCACCTTCCTTCAGGCTGTGTTTTGCTTGCAACATAGCGGTACATACAGAGTGGCGTGTTTAAAGATGAAGTTTATTAGTACGGATGCGCCCCGATTTACGTTAATTTGTTTTACGTTTTTTCCGATTTTGTCTCCCCCCCCCCAAAAAAAAAGTCAAATTTTGAGTACGAGATGTACCTACGTAGTACGCTGACATAATGACACTGCGTTTGTTTACAAACGACAGACTGAACGTGCCCTGCTGCTTCCCATTTCACTGCATGTTACCCTTCTGTTAAGGCGTCGTCTTCGTGATCTTCGTGTTTACACTGTTTTGCGGACTTTTGTAACCCTAAACAAATATGGTTGGTCAAAAGTGTAAGCCTACTAACATGGGTGTAAATTCTCCGGAATATGCCAGACTTTCCGGTTTTTCCAAGACTGAATCTGCTCGGATCGGCGCAATCTACCATGCATACTCAGTTAAGTAAAGAGAATTGTAAAATGAATAAAAACCCGAATTCAGAAAAGAAAGAGAACTCTCCGCTTTGCTGGTGATTCACATCAGTGCAGGCTGAGTACTAAATGAGTATTCAACGGCGCCATTGCTCACTTGAAAGACCGGAAGTTCATATAACCCGCGCTTTGTCTCGAGCACAAGCAAGTGGACTTGCAAGTGCACAAGCAAGCAAACTTTCGATGGAGCGCCTCACATATTGTAAGCGTTGATTGGCTGTTTTAAGCTTCATGTAAAGTGACCATCCGTCGACCATCGGAACCATTTACAAGCATAAAGATCTATTTGAAATTATTTTGCTTGAATTTAATTCATTTGAAATTAATGTTGATCTTATTTGACATACGTGAGGCGCTCCACCGAATGTAGGCGCTTGTCGCAAGTGACGTATGGTGTTTGTGAGACAAAGCGCGGTTTATCCAGACTTCCAATCTTTCAAGTGAGCAAGTGTGAAGGTTGAGTACTAAACAAGTATTCAGCGTACACTTGCTCACTCGAAAGATCTGAAGTCCGAATAAGCCGCGCTTTGTCTCACAAGCACCATACGTCACTTGCGACAAGCGCCTACATTCAGTGGAGCGTCTCACGTATTTGATATTATTTTACAATGTTATGTTTATAATAATTGATTGATGAGTGTTTTGAGAACATACAGTAACAACTTAATTTTTTTTTTTTGTTTGTTTTTTTTCAACTTGCGTTCGGCCTTTCCGGAACCAAACATAAACGTAAGTTGTGGAGCTTCTGTATGTTAAATGGTTGCACATGGGCAGTAGAAAAGAAGCACATGCTAACAGTTGGGTTTCACTGAGCATGGTCTCAACTTGTTGCATCTCCCCAGTCAAATTAAATAACGCACACCTTCTGAATCTGTGCTTTGCTTTCAATATACAGTGGTACCTCGGCACTCGACCATAATTCTTTCCTGACGGCTGGTCGAATTCCGAATCCGCTTTTCCCATTACAAATAATGTAAGGGGTCTTAATACGTACCGTCGTCTTTTGAAAAGAAGTCAACGGTACCATAACTCATACCATAGGTCCGCAAATTAAGTGAAAACAATTATTGAATACAGTACACTATGTTATGGTCTGTGTTGTGAGAGACTCTGGTTTTGGTGTCTCTCTCTGTGTTGGAGAAGGGTGTGGCTGTCACAGGCAGGTGGAGTGCTGAACACACACACACCTGATTACACTTAATCACGCAGCCCTCTCAATAAATTGAATAGTAGTAGACAATTTGATAAGAGTAACAGGGACGATAGGGGAGAAGGTAGGGGTAGGTATATTTGGATATTAAATGGTGCATTCTGGTGTATTCTGACTGCAAAAATATGATAGATTTAGCAGTGCTTCTCAAGGTTAGTACATTGTAATGATGTATGTGACTGTTATTACCAATCACCTTGAAGTAGGCCTGGTATATAGGCACTATATTATATAATTTTATTTCAAGGATTTGATTTCCTGTGCTCAAGCAGTGTTACTAATCATAGAAATAATTTTCCCAATATTTTATAGGCTTTATATATTGTCACTTTCAAGTTTGACAAAATTTGCTTAGCTTTACAATTCCATAAACGTAGGAGACTTGCGTGAAAACATTACTTACACATAGATATAGATATGGATGTATTCATTCAAGTTGTTTGTCAAAGTTCAAAAGTACTGGTTGAGCTGGCTGATGTATCACATCCACAGTATTATATTGTATAGTAAAGATCAAGGGTCTGCAAACTTTGCCATTCTCAGAGTGGAGCCTGAACCACACCCAGTCTTTTATTTTGTCACTGTGAGAACAGTTATTTAACTCGACGATTGCTGTGTATAAACAAATCTCATTCATCGTCTCTTACTTCAGCTGTGATTTCTGGATTATAAACCCAGGCGGCAGAAAAAAATCTCTCTCTCTCTCTCCGTGCTGCTGTTTACCATGAGCTCTTTTAGGGCTTTTTTTTATATTTCTTTGGTGTGGGCGGGATTATTTTGTGTGTTCTTGTGGACACACACACAAAATCACCCTGCCCACACCCTTAATTTTCATCTATGTAATTTTCCACCCTAAAAGAGCATTGGAAGGGTACCCACATCATTCAGGTGAAAAAACCTAGATTGGACATTACTGTTTCAATTCTGAAGTGGGGCCATCTTGGTAAGATCACATTACTGTTTAAGACTTAAAGCAAGGTGATCTCACCAAGATGGCTCCACTTCAGAATTGAAACAGTAATGTCCAATCTAGGTTTTTTTTTTTTTCATTTCGTTTGATGATCAGTGATTAGTGGAAACAGGTGGAAGGTGTGGCTATTGTTTGGTTGAAGTGAAAACCTGCACCCACACCGGTCCTTTTCTGTGTGAGTAAATGTGAGTGTGTCATGTGAGTAAATAAGCACCTTGTGGTGCACCCGTCTGCCACTGTAAAGTACAACATTATTTTGAAAAGCCATGGAGCCACACCAGAAAGGTGAAAGAGCCGCATGCAGTTCCGGAACCATGGGTTGCCGACCCCTGGTATAGATCTACATGTAAATTTGATCTATAACGTAGAAGTTATAGCATGCAAAATATGTACATCATATTCAGTTCATCTTTATGTGATATTCAGCAGTCATGTAGTTGTGTGTAGTTTGGCCGTAAGCTGTACGAGGGTGCTGTGTCCCGAAGACGTAAACAGTGCAGCTTTGCTACAGCCATACAAATCAAGCAAGCGGAATTTCTTGAAAGCATTAGAATGATGGAGAATGATTCATACAGGATTAATTATGGATAAAAGTTGCCATTATTGTGAACTTTTAAAGCGTATTTGCTACTGACATTGCATAAATATTTGTAAGAACATGATTTTGAATAAAGGATTTATATATCGCCAAAAAGTTCGCCTTGACAACTTTTTTGTAGCCAGAAAAAGATATTTTCTGTCATTGGGCCGGCAATATGGTAAACGTTGTTTTATATAGATCGGAGGGCAGGCTATCTGTTAACAATCGCAACTGTTTATAATTTACCTTGTGTTAGTTGTGTACGTTGTATTTTAGGTCTCTTACTGAAAAAGTCCTTGATATTTCCTTGCCGCTTAGACATCGTAACGAACGTGTACAGTTGTTTATAAATAAGCTTATTTGCAATCCGACATTTGTTGAAACTAAGAAATGCACAGAAATGCAAATCGAGCCCAGCCTCGAAAACAAAAACGGGTCACCCATGCGTACTAAGTACACAAGCGCTTAGCAGGCATGTACGTTGTTCTCTGCCTAAAACGACAATTATAATCACTTATCTCAAGTTACCTGTTAATATGAAGATGAATAAAACTGTACAATCCTAAAAATAAAAAAAAAAAACCTTACAAATTTATTTTTTTAAAAACGTTTCAGAGTGGACGGCAGCAGGGCTATTCTAGGTGCCAAAATCGCCGGTTGCCGGCAGCTAATGAGTGTGCTGATCACGGCCTATAAAGACAAGCAGAGCGCTCCTCCCGGTGCGAGAAGATTGTCCCTCTTCCTCGTGATCTCTCAGCTCCGTGGTCCACCAGTTCCCGCTTTAGTTTAATGATTTCCGTGTTTCTCCGCATCTCAAACCATTACTAGAAGATTAGGTGATGCCAGGAACATTCAACCGGACCCAAAAATGCAGGAGACAGAGTGTGATGGAAACATGAGTTTTATTATTCACAGGGAAGGCACTAGCACGGGGAAAACGTAGTCACTGTTAGAGAAGCCTGGTGATTGTTAAGTGGAATCAGGTGTGTGTCCTTAGCACTCTACCTGCGTGTGACAGCCATGCCCCTCTCCAGCGCGGGCATGTCATAGAGAGAGTTAGAGCCACCAAAACCAGAGTCTCTCGCAAAAAAGACCCGAACATACTAAAATTAAAACCACAGTACAGTTAAAGCATAACAACAATAAAGATAATAATTTTACCTTTCTTGTGGTGAGCAGTTGGCATACGTAAATGTTAGTGAGGGAGAAAGGAGAGGGATCCCCTTCCATAACAGTTTCAGGTGAATCAGCCAGGTGTTTTTTCTTTTGCTACTCGCTTTGGTGTTGATGACTCCTTTGCGACTCTCCTGGATCAAAACCAAGATCCAGGCTTTTGGCGACCTCTTGGATGCTGCTGTTGACTCGATCGCTGTGGGTCGTGAAAGAGTAGAGCTCGTAGAGTCTTTCACTTATCTTGGCAGGGTGGTCCATCGTTCCACTGATTGCAGGGCCGAGATCAATCGTCGACTTGGTCTAGCCTATGGGGCGATGGACTCGCTGGACAGGACCGTGTGGCGGTCGAGGTATCTGAGCAGGCGTACGAAAGTCCGAGTCTTTCACTCCCTTGTGCTCCCTGTCTTGCTCTACTCAAGTGAGACATGGACGCTCACGGTTAAGCTTGGACGACGACTGGACTCCTTTGTTACGACTTCCCTTCGCCGCATCTTCGGATACCGCTGGTGGGACTTTGTTACCAACCAGAAGGTGCTCGGGGATGCGGGGATGGTAAGAGTAACCTGCTTGATCCGCGACCGTCAGCTACGCTACTATGGGCACTTGGCGCGTTTCCCGCCTTCGGACCCAGCACACCGGATCCTGTCCGTTGGGGATCCTAGGGGTTGGAGCCGATCGCGGGGACGACTGCGTGCGACGTGGTTGTCGCAGCTGAGGGTTGCCCTGCCGGGGGGTATGGGCCCTGCGCAGGCCTGGTCGATCGCCAGGAGACGGCCGGATGAGTGGAGGCGGCTGGTAGACGCAGCAACGTGCCGTCCCGGCGCATGCCCTCATACCTGACCTGACCTGACACTGGTTAGTGCGCCCCGCGCGCGCCTCATGGCTGCATTGGGTTGCTGGACATATACCAGGAAAAAAAAAAACAGCAAAATATTGTTCTGTTTTTTTTTTTTTAAAAGCACGGTGAAGCAATCAAATGTGCTGTTACTGATGAACATTATAGACCGGGGGTAAGCGACCCACAGCTCTGGAGCCGCATGTGGCTCTTTCACCTCTCTGAAGTGGCTCCGTGGCTTTTAAAAATAATGAATGTGTAATTTATGGTGGCCAACGGGTGCAAACATGTTTCACATACAAAAACCACTGCAAAAAGAAAATGCTGCTTATTTACTTGCATCGGACGCACTCCGGGCGTTTCTGTGGAGTTTGCATGTTCTCCCTGTGCTTGCGCGGGTTTCCTCTGGGTACTCCGATTTTCTCCCACAGTACAAAAAAACATGCACAGTAGGTTAATTGGCTTAAATAATCTGCGGAGAGGGCTTCATTAAGTTGGATAACTTGTGCCCAATATCAAATCAGCGCTCCGGGCTCTCAGGGTTAGTGAGTTAAACCAGTCTTCACCTGAATGATGGGAGAATCTGCCTAAGAATGAGTCCTGCAAGGGTCGAGTACCTACAGGTACTCAGCGTGTCGTCTTTTCCTTTCGGCTATTCCCTTCAGGGGTCGCCACACCAAATCATCTGACTCCATCTTACCCTGTCCTCTGCATCTTCTCCTACTCCAACGACCTTCATGTTTTCCTTCACCACATCCATAAATCTTCTCTTTGGTCTTCCTCTGGGCCTTCTGCCTGGTCGTTCTAACCTCAGCATCCAACTACCGATGTATTCACTAACCCTCCTCTGTAAATGTCTGGGGTCAGTGGTGGTCTAGTGGTATGGGGCGCTGGATCGCTGATTCAAAGATTGGAGGTTCGAGTCCCACTCTCCACAAAGTTGTCACTGTCCACCACAGTGCAGCTAACTGGGTTATCAAAGGCAGGCCATGTCTCTCACTGTCGATAGTGAGAGGCATGTAAAAGAACCATTGCTGACTTTCGTAAAGAGTAGGCTGCAAAGTCGTGAGCATGTTTCTGTCCCTTGCGAAAAAGGGTTGTGACAGGAAGGGCATCCGACGTAAAAACCTCTGCCAAATCAAACGCTGTGGCGACTCCCGAGTAGAAGGAAAAAATCCGAAAGGAAGACAGACTCTTCTGTAAATGTCGAAACCATCTCGATCTAGCCTCTCTGACTTGATCTCCAAAACATCTTACATGGTCTGTCCCTCTGATGTACTTTTTTTTCTGATCCTATCCATCCTCTTTACTCCCAGAGAGAACCTCAACATTTTCATCTCTGCTACCTCCAGCTCTGTCTTTTCCCCAGGGCCACTAAACCATACAACATCGCTGGCCTCATCACTGTGTTGTACACTTTTTCATTCTTTCTGATACCTTCCTATCACATCACACCGGACACTTTTCTCCAACCATTCCAACCAGCCTGCACACGCTTCTTCACCTCTTTTCCATGGGGAATCTTGTCTAACCTCGTCTGTCAGCCTGTCCATCACCATCGCAAACAAGAAAGGACTCAGAGCTGATCTTTGATGCAGTCCCACCTCCACCTTGAATTCTTCGGACACACTGACAGCACACCTCACCACTGTCTTGCATCTCTCATACTGCCCTTAACCTAGTTTCCACTATTCTTTCCCATAACTTCATCGTATGGCTCATCAACTTTATCTCTCTGTAGTTGCCACAACTCTGTACGTCTCCCTTGTTCTTAAAAATGGGTACCATCACACTTCTTCTCCATTCCTCTGGCATCTGCTCACTCTCTAAGACCTTGTTGAATGTTCTTGTCAGAAAATCTTCTGCTACCTCTCCTAGACACTTCCATACCTCCACAGGTATGTCATCAGGACCAACTGCCTTTCCACTCTTCATCCTCTTGAGTGCCCTCCTCACTTCACCCTTACTAATCTTTGCTACTTCCTGGTCCTCAACAGTCACCTCTTCTACTTTTTTTTTCTCTCTCATTTTCCTCATTCATCAGCTCTTCAAAGTACTCTTTCCATCTTCCCAGCACACTTCAGTCATCAGTCAATACATTTCCCTCTCTGTCCTTAATCACTCTAACTTGCTGCACGTCCTTCCCATCTCTATTTTTCTGCTGTGCCAACCTGTATAAATCATTTTCTCACTCCTTACTGTCCATCCTAGCATACAAGTCATCATACGCCCTCTGTTTGGCCTTTGACACCACTACTTTCGGCTACCCAACCCGTTTTCTTTAGTGTGGAAAACGGGTTCAATGGCTCTTTGAATGGCAAAGCTTGCTGACCCCTGTTATAGACATTCCTCAGTGTCTGGGGTCTTGAAATACCGTGTACACTGCCTGTAAAAGTTAACCCCTCATTTTACAGTTACGGAGACTGATCGAATAAAATTGGTAAGTTTGATCTACGATTTTGTACATATTAGATGAAAGAGCAAAAACCAGGAGGGGGGGGGCTCTTATTGGAGCAGGACACGTATGTCGAATATACAGTATGCCCTTGACTATTCGCGGTTTTGCCTCCATGGTTTGAGTATTCGATGACTGCCGAGCAACTGGCACGTGATTCAAATTCAGCCAGTGGCTGTCCTCCTTTCTTATGATTGGTTGAGCTGATGTCCCGCCCCTTTTTCCCTCATTCGCACACAAGTTGTCAATGAGCCTCTTTTTTTTGTGTGTTTTAATTACCAGTTAAGCTCTATACCACTCAAATGCTATGCGTCTTCTCTGGCTCAGCAATAGAAACCGCTGGATGTCTCTTCTGAAGAAATAAGACTTTATCCTAACCTAAGTTCATGTTTATGCATGAGATTTTATGTTCTATAGCATTTTAACAAACGTTACCAAAAGGATAAACTTTATTACAGTACTCATGTCCTTTTACATTGAAGTTGGAGTGATGTCTCCAAGATGGCGCTGCCCAGAGGGTGACGTCGCAGAGTTCTCAGTCAAATTGTTTCTTTGTTCGTTTTCATTTGTTTTATTTGTTGTTTTGTTTGTTCATGTTTTGCACTATGCTCGTCTACGACCGGTCGATTCTACTACAGCTAGAAGATCGGAGTATCTTCGGGCGTGTATAACTAAGCAGAGCTAACATGCCATTAGCAGAGCTAACATGCTACGGTAGGCAGCCCAATGCGAGCTACATCCCAGCTAGCAATAAGCCCAGGCGGGAAGGAGCCGAACATGACTCCAGCGCTTGGGATTGCAGGGGATGAAGGCCTTGTAGCCGGCTGGTATAATCGCCTTATCGGGTGTACTCTCCTCGAGCTATGTTTCACAGAAACGCAGTCCTGTAGATCCCTCTGTGCTACAATCTGAGCATGAAGCTCGTCCGTCTTGTTTCGCAGGGACTGAACATTTTCAAGCAGTATGGCCGGAAGTGCTAACCAAGCCTCTGAGAACGCCGCCTGGGCTTAGCCGGTAACCGCTAGCATGGAGCTCCCATAGTATAGAATAGATAGAAGATAGAGGTTGTTGCGTGCTTAGTTGCCCGAAGCTGAAGCTGCTCATAGCTGTAGTAGGGTCAACCGATCATAGACAAGCATAGTGCAAAACATGAACAAACAAATTAAAACCAACAAAGAAACAATTTGAGTCTGAGAACTCTGCGACGTTGCCCTCTAGGCAGCGCCATCTTGGAGACGTCACTCCAAGTTCAGTGTAAAAGGACATGAAGCATAATAAAGTTTATCCTTTTAGTATGCTACAGAACATAAAATCTCACGCACAACATTCTCATAATTAACTTAGGTACTGTACTGGAATAATAAAAATTGAAAAGTTTTTCTTAATCATTACTATATTTTATGACATTAAGACTGTATTAATGAGTCAGACTGTCTGTGGAATGTGTTTAAGAAGCATATTTTAGTGAATGGAATAGATACATAGTATTTTACTTCTGGCTGCTCTGACGTGTTACATGAGGTTTTATTTCCGGGTACCGAACTCGTGGATTATCTCGATTCGCGGGAGGGCTCGGAACCGAACCCACGAGAATGTCGAGGGCCTACTGTAGTAATGTGCAAAAGATTTTTGAACACTAACTCTCAAGGAAAGGTCCTTGTATTTCATAACCATGGGTGAGTCTGGACCCTGTTTGATGGACCTAATTTGGTCATTGGTGGACTTAAGTGGGTCATTTAAGTAGGTGTTTAAAGTTTGTGAGCTGTTGGTGATTTTAACAGGTTGTTCAAAATGATTTGGCGATTGATTGTGTGTTTGTTCTAGGTATGGTACAGCAGCTGTTTGAAAAAGCAAATGGTTTGGACAGTGTCAACAGTGTGTTACACGGTGTATTCAGTGATGGTGTGATCAGTTGGGGACGCATTGCGAGTGTTCTGGCCCTGGGAGCCATCGTGTGTGAGCGACTGATGCAGGATCGTGTGACTGAGCAGAAGGAGGACTCTATAGACATTGTAACCTTTCACATCTCATCATACCTGGGCAGATACCTACAGCCCTGGTTGATTAACAACAACGGCTGGGTGAGTAGGAACAGCAGCGCCTCAAAACATACACACGGACATTCACCCAAACTCACACACAAACACAAACTGACACACGCACCTGCCTCCAACTGCTGTGTATTTGTAACTGTCTGTATTGGTTTAATTCTGTTTTAATTCTCTGTGTGTGAATATATAACTCTCTCTCTTTGTGTGTGTGTGTGTGTGTGTGTGTAAAAAAAAAAAAAAAAAAAAAACTGTTAACAGGATGGTTTTGTGGAGTTCTTCCGTGTCGAGGATCCCGAGTCCACAGTTCGGAGCACTCTCATGGCAGTGGCAGGGCTTGGAATAGCAGCATGTCTCATCATACTGATGAGATGAAGTGGGTGGGGCCTGAGATGAGTACTGTAACCATAGTTACACAGTTGTCCTTTGCTGTAAGCCGATAAGGATGAGTGTGTTGATCACACAGACACTTTATCTGTATATTTTATAAAGGAAAAAAAAAAAAATGAGCAAGGTTTATTTTTATACAAGATTCTCTCACCCAGATAAACCACAGCTCTAATTTTCATGGTGATACACTTGTTCAACACGGGAGGGTTTTAGTTATTTAATTTTCAGTGCAGCGTCCAACCCGTGAGGACCGTGATGATTTGAAAAACGAGTTAACTCATTTGGAAAAGAGTTTTATTTTTATAATAAACACTTGAAACACTCGGCTCTGTGTTCATTTCTGACATGCTTTGTATTTTTATCTGGTTTCATTTTATTGAGGATGGGTTTTCCTTTTGAATCTGGTTCAAGATTTCTTCCTTGTCTGAGGGAAGTTTTTGCCATTTTTGCTGGGGCTTGTTCATGTGAGGTGAAAACACGTGTGTGTGTGTGTATTTTCTTTTCCTTTCAGCTTTTCCCTTCAGGGGTCGCCACAGCGAATCATCTGCCTGCATCTCACCCTATCCTTTGCATCTTCTTCTCTTATACCAGCTACCTTCATGTCCTCCTTCACCACTTCCATGAATTGTCTCTTTGGTCTTCCTCTAGGCCTTCTGCCTGGTAGTTCCAACCTCAGCATCCTACTACCAATATACAGTAGGCCCTTGACTATTCGTGGGTTTGCACTCGCGGTTTGAGTATACGTGGTCTGCTCAGCAACCGGCACGTAATTCAAATTCAGCCAATGGTGGTCCCCCTTTCTGCTGATTGGTTGAGCTGATGTTCTGCCCCTTTTTACTCATTCGCGTACAAGTTGCAATGAGCCTCTTTTTTCTGTGTTTTAATTACCAGTTAAGCTCTATAGGGGCAGTGGTGGTCTAGTGGTATAGGGCGCTGGATCGCTGATCCAAAGGTTGGGGGTTCGAGTCCCACTCTCCACAAGATTGTCACTGTCCCCCCAGTGCGGCTAACTGGGTTATCAAAGGCGGGCCATGTCTCTCACTGTCTATGGTGAGAGGCATGATAAAGAACCATTGCTGACTTTCGTAAAGAGTAGACTGCAAAGTCGTCGGCGTGTTTCTGTCCCTTGCTAAAAAGGATTGTGACAGGAAGGGCATCCGACGTAAAAACCTCTGTCAAATCAAACGTCCGAATCAGATGATTCGCTGTGGCGACTCCCAAGTAAAAGGGGAAAAAGCCGAAAGGAAGACAGGACAGTTAAGCTCTATGATACCACTCAAACACTGTCTTCTCTGGCTCAGCGATAAAAAAAACGCTGGATGTCTCTTCTGAAGAAATAAGACCTTCTCCTTTCTCTGAGCTGTTGTATTAAAAAATTTTTATAAGTTCACTTTTATGCGTGAGATTTTATGTTCTGGAGTATGTTTAACAGTACTCTTAATGTCCTTTTACATTGAAGTTGGAGTAACGTGTCCAAGATGGCGCTGCCCAGAGGTCAACATCGCGGAGTTCTCAGAGTCAAATTGTTTCTTTGTTCGTTTTAATTTGTTTTATTTGTTTGTTCATATTTTGCACTATGCTCGTCTATGAGCAGCTTCGGGCAACTAAGCATGCAATAATCTATCTATTCTATGCTACGGAGCTCCATGCGAGCGGTCGGCTAGCGGCTGAGCCCGGAGCTCTGAGAGGCTTGGTTAGCACTTCCGGCCAGACTGGGATAGCTGGGATGCGGCTCGCTGCACAGCTGCCGACCATAGCATGTCAGCTCTGCTTAGTTATACACTGCTAAGTTATAACGAAACACGCTCAACTTGGCTTGTTCTCCGGGATGCGGCTCCATATCATACTAGCTCTGTTAGCCGCATCCTGGCTAACAAAGAAGCCGAGGTGGGAAGGGGCCGAATGACGACTCCGGCGCTTGGAATAGCAGGGGATGAAGGCTGTGTAGCCGGCTGGTATAATCGCCTTATCGGGTGTACTCTCCTCGAGCCATGTTTCACAGAACCGCAGTCCTATAGATCCCTCTGCGCTGCAATCTGAGCATGAAGCTTGTCCATCTTCTTTCAAAGGGAATGAACATTTTCAAGGAGGTAAGATGGCCGGAAGTGCTAACCAAGCCTCTCAGAGCTCCGCCTGGGCCTAGCTGCTAACCGCTAGCATTGAGCTCCTAACCAAGCGCCGGAAAATCTCAAAACTCTGTCTGGGCATAGCATAGCTGCATACAAGATAAGAATCAAGATACAAGTTATTGACCGAAGCTGAAGCTGTTCATGCTGTAATAGGGTCGGCCCATCATAGACGAGCATAGTGCAAACTATAAACGAACAAATAAAACAAATTGAAACGAACAAAGACAATAACAATAAAAAAACAATTTGACTCTGAAAACTACGAGTTTGCCCTCTAGGCAGCGCCATCTTGCACACGTCACACCAAGTTCAATGTAAAAGGAGATGAAGCATAATAAAGTTTATCCTTTTGGTATCATTTGTTAAACATGCTCCAGAACATAAAATCTCACGCACAAACATTCTAAGAATTAACTGAGGTACTGTACTGGAATAATAATTGTAAAAGACTTTAAAACAAGTGCTTTAAAACAGTATATGCTGTATAATGTTTATATATTTTATTAAGAGTAGAAGATGCTAAGAGTAGAAGATGCAGAGGATAGGGAGAGATGGAGGCAGATCATTTGCTGTGGCGACCCCTGAAGGGAACAGCCGAAAGGAAAAGAAAGAAGTTTATATATTTTATTACTAAATGAGTAAGACTGGAGAATGTGTTTAAGAAGCATATTTTAGCGCACGTAATAGATACATAGTATTTCACTGCTGGCTCCTCATTCTCCCATGTGACATTATACATGGGGTTTTACTTCTGCATACAGAATTCCCGGATCATCTCGATTTGCGGAAGGCCCGGAACCGTACCCCCGCGAATGTCAAGGGCCTACTGTATTCACTATCCCTCCTCTGTACATGTCCAAACCATCTCAATCTAGCCTCTCTTACTTTGTCTCCAAAATATCTTACATGTGCTGTTCCTCTGATGTGCTTATTCCTGATCCTATCCATCCTCATTACTCCCAAAGAGAACCTCAACATTTTCGTCTCGGCTACCTCCAGCTCTGCTACATATATATATATATATATATATATATATATATATATATATATATATATATATATGTATGTATCTCTTATATATGCAGAGGGTTGTGTCAGGAAGGGCATCCGACGTAAAACCAATGCCAATTATTGATGATGCAAATCAAAAGTATTACCTCCATACCGGATCGGTCGAGGCCCGGGTTAACAACGACCGCCATCAGTGCTGTCAATCAACAGGGTGCTGATGGAAATTGGACTACTGTTGGTCGAAGACGTCGAAGAAGGAGAGGTGGGAGGCGTGTCCGTAGGCAGAGAGAGAAGAGGAAAGGCATGAGTATAGGACTGAGAGTGGGGACTTTGAATGTTGGAACGATGCACAGAAAAGGTAGAGAGCTGGTTGACATGATGCAGAGGAGGAAGGTGGACATACTGTGTGTTCAGGAGACCAGGTGGAAAGGTAGCAAAGCTAAAAGCTTAGGAGCAGGGTTTAAGCTATTTTATCACGGTGTGGATGGAAAGAGAAATGGAGTCGGAGTCATCTTGAAGGAGGAGTTTGTCAGGAATGTTCTAAAAGTGAAAAGAGTGTCAGACAGAGTGATGAATCTCAAGTTAGAAATTGAAGGTGTAATGCTCAATGTTGTTAGTGCTTATGCCCCACAGGCGGGATGTGAGCTAGAAGAGAAGGAGAGATTCTGGAGTGACTTAGATGGAGTGATGCAGAGTACCCCAGAGGTGAAAGAGTGGTCATTGGTGCAGACTTCAATGGACATGTTGGTGCAGGCAACAGAGGGACGAGGAAGTGATGGGCAGGTTTGGTATCCAGGACAGGAAGCATGAAGGACAGATGTTGATAGATTTTGCAAAAGGATGGAAATGGCTGTGGTGAATACTTTCTTTGAGAAGAAACAGGAGCATAGGGTGACTTATAAAAGCGGAGGTAGGCGCACACAGGTAGACTACATCTTGTGTAGGCGATGTAATTTGAAGGAAGTCAGTGACTGCAAAGTCATCGTGGGTGAGAGTGTTGCCAAACAGCATAGGATGGTGGTGTGCAGGATGACTCTGATGGTGAGAAAGGTGAAAAAGGCAAAGGCAGAGCAGAAGACAAAGTGGTGGAAGCTGAAAAAGGAAGAGTGTCGTGTTGTCTTCAAGGAGGAGTTGAAACAGGCTTTGGGTGGCCAGGAAGTGCTTCCAAATGACTGGACAACCACAGCAAATGTGATCAGGGACACAGGTAGGAGAGTACTTGGTGTGTCCTCTGGAAGGAAAGTAGATAAGGAGACTTGGTGGTGGAATGAGGAAGTGCAGGAGTGTGTACAAAGGAAAAGGTTAGCCAAGAAGAAGTGGGACATTGAGAGGACCGAAGAGAGTAAACAGGAGTACAGGGAGACACAGTGTAAGGCGAAAGTAGCAGTGGCTAAGGACAAACAGAGGGCGTATGATGACTTGTATGATAGGTTGGATAGTAAAGAGGGAGAAAATGATCTATACAGGTTGGCACAGCAGAGAAATAGAGATGGGAAGGACGTGCAGCAAGTTAGATTGATAAAGGACAGAGAGGGAACTGTATTGACTAATGACAGAAGTGTGCTGGGAAGATGGAAAGAGTACTTTGAAGAGCTGATGAATGAGGAAAATGAGAGAGAGAAAAGAGTAGAAGAGGTAACCACTGAGGAGCAGGATGTAGCAAAGATCAGTAAGGGTGAAGCGAGAAGGGCATTGAAGAGGATGAAGAATGGAAAGGCAGTTGGTCCTGATGATATACCTGTGGAGGTATGGAAGTGTCTAGGAGAGGTAGCAGTAGATTTTCTGACAAGAACATTCAACAAGGTACTAGAGAGTGAGCAGATGCCGGAGGAGTGGAGGAGAAGTGTGCTGGTGCCCATTTTTAAGAACAAGGGAGACGTGCAGAGTTGCAGCAACTACAGAGGGATAAAGTTGATGAGCCATACGATGAAGTTATGGGAAAAAAGAATTGAAGCTAGACTAAGGGCAGAGGTCAGCATTTGTGAACAACAGTTTGGTTTCATGCCAAGAAAGAGCACCACAGATGCAATGTTTGCCTTGAGGATGTTTAAATAGAGAAGTACAGAGAAGGTCAGAGGGAGCTACATTGTGCCTTTGTGGATCTGGAAAAAGCATATGACAGGGTGCCAAGAGAAGAACTGTGGTATTGCATGAGGAAGTCTGGAGTGGCAGAGAAGTATGTTAGAGTGGTGCAGGACATGTATGAGAGCTGTAAGACAGTGGTGAGGTGTGCTGTCGGTGTGACCGATGAATTCAAGGTGGAGGTGGGACTGCATCAAGGGTCAGCTCTGAGCCCCTTCTTGTTTGCTATGGTGATGGACAGGCTGACAGACGAGGTGAGACAAGAATCTCCATGGACTATGATGTTTGCAGATGACATCGTGATCTGTAGTGAGAGCAGAGAACAAGTGCAGGAAAATCTCGAGAGGTGGAGGTATGCCCTGGAAAGGAGAGGAATGAAGGTTAGCCTCAGAAAATCAGAATACATGTGTGTGAATGAGAAGGACCCAGGAGGAACGGTGATGTTACAGGGAGCAGAGATAACGAAGGTGGAGGATTTTAAGTACTTAGGCTCAACAATCCAGAGCAATGGAGAGTGTGTGCAGGCAGGCTGGAATGGTTGGAGAAAAGTATCCGGTGTGATGTGCGATAGGAGAGTGTCAGCAAGAATGAAGGGAAAAGTGTACAAGACGGTGGTGAGGCCAGCGATGTTGTATGGCTTAGAAACAGTGGCACTGAGGAAAAGGCAGGAGGCAGAGCTGGAGGTAGCGGAGATGAAAATGTTGAGGTTCTCCCTGGGAGTAACGAGGATGGATAGGATCAGAAATGAGTATATCAGAGGGACAGCCCACGTAAGATGTTTTGGAGACAAAGTCAGAGAGGCTAGATTGAGATGGTTTGGACATGTACAGAGGAGGGATAGTGAGTATATTGGCAGTAGGATGCTGAGGTTGGAACTACCAGGCAGAAGGCCTCGAGGAAGACCGAAGAAGAGATTTATGGATGTGGTGAAGGAAGACATGAAGGTCGTTGGAGTCAGAAAAGAAGATGCGGAGGACAGGGTGAGGTGGAGGCGGATGATTTGCTGTGGCGACCCCTGAAGGGAGCAGCCGAAAGTAAAAGAAGAAGAAGAAGAAGATATATATGTATCTCTTCTTTTCCTTTCGGCTGTTCCCTTCAGGGGTCGCCACAGCAAACCCTCCGCCTCCATCTTACCCTGTCCTCTGCATCTTCTCTTAGTCCAATGACCCTCATGTCCTCCTTCACCACATCCATAAATCTTCTCTTTGGTCTTCCTCTGGGCCTTCTGCCTGGTAGTTCCAACCTCAGCATCCTACTACCAATATACTCACTATCCCTCCTCTGTACATGTCCAAACCATCTCAATCGAGCCTCCCTGACTTTGACTCCAAAACGTCTTACATGTGCTGTCCCTCTGATGTGCTCATTCCCGATACAATCCATCCTCGTTACTCCCAAAGAGAACCTCAACATTTTCATCTCTGCTACCTCCAGCTTTGCCTCCTGTCTTTTCCCCAGGGCCACTCAGCGAAGTGCCGTCCCGTCGCATGCCCTCATACCTGACCTGACCTGACCTGACCTTACTTATCTCTTCTCCCTTTAATTTCACCGTTCCTCTTGGGTCCTTGTCATTCACACACATTTATTCTGTTTTACTAAGGCCAACCTTCATTCCCCTCTTTTCCAGGGCATACCTCCACCTCTCTAGATTTTCCTGCACTTGTTCTCTGCTCTCACGACAGATCACAATGTCATCTGCAAACATCATAGTCCATGGAGATTCTTGTCTAACCTCGTCTGTCAGCCTGTCCATCACCATAGCAAACAAGAAGAGGCTCAGAGCTGACCCTTGATGCAGTCCCTCCTCCACCTTGAACTCTTCTGTCACACCGACAGCACACCTCACCACTCTCTTGCATCTCTCATACATATCCTGCATCAGTCTAACATACTTCTCTGCCACTCCAGACTTCCTCATACAATACCACAGTTCTTCTCTCAGCACCTTGTCATATGCTTTCTCCAGATCCACAAAGGCACAATGCAGCTCCGTCTGACCTCTGTACTTCTCTATTAACATCCTCAAGGCAAACACTGCATCTGTGGTGCTCTTTCTTGGCATGAAACCAAACTAGTTCACAAATGCTGACTTCTGCCCTTAATGTAGCTTCCACTATTCTTTCCCATAACTTCATCGTATGGCTCATCAACTTTATCCCTCTGTAGTTGCCACAACTCTGTACATCTCCCTTGTTGTTAAAAATGGACACCATCACACTTCTCCATTCCTCTGGCATCCTCTCACTCTCTAGTACCTTGTTGAATGTTCTTGTCAGGAAATCTACTGCTTCCTCTCCTAGTCACTTACATACCTCCACAGGTATGTCATCAGGGCCAACTGCCTTTCCATTCTTCATCCTCTTCAATGCCCTCCTCACTTCACCCTTACTAATCTTTGCTACTTCCTGGTCCTCAAGGGTCTCCTCTTCTACTCTTTTTTTCTCTCTCATGTTCCTTATTCATCAGCTCTTCAAAGTACTCTTTCCATCTTCCCAGTACACAGTCTACCAACATCTGTCCTTCTGTGTTCCTGTCATAGATACCAAACCTGCCCATCACTTCCTCATCCCCTCTGTTTCCCACACCAACATGTTCATTGAAGTTTGCACCAATGACCACTCTTTCACCTCTGTGAGTACTCTGCATCACTTCATCTAATTCACTCCAGAATCTCTCCTTCTCTTCTAGCATCATCCTACCTGTGCAGCATAAGCACTAACAACATTGAACATCACGTCTTCAATTTCTAACTTGAGACTTATCTTCCTGTCTGATACTCTTTTCACTTCTAGAACATTACTGACAAACTCCTCCTTCAAGATGACTCCTACTCCATTTCTCTTCCCATCCACACCATGAAAAAGCAGCTTAAACCCCGCTCCTAAGCTTCTAGCCTTTCGACCTTTCCACCTGGTCTCCTGAACACACAGTATGTCCACCTTCCTCCTCTGCATCATTTCAGCCAGCTCTCTATCTTTTCCTCGTATAGTTCCAACATTCAAAGTCCCCTACTTTCAGTCCTAGACTCATGCCTTTCCTCTTCTCTCTCTGCCTATGGACATGCCTCCCGCCTCTCCTTCTTCGACGTCTTTGACCAACAGTCGTCCAATTTCCACCAGCACCCTGTTGGTTGACAGCACTGATGGCGGTCGTTGTTAACCCGGGCCTCGACTGATCCGGAATGACATTCTTTGTTGTGACTCGCATATTTTATTTGGCATTTGTTTTACGCCGGATGCCCCTACTGTCGCAACCCTCTGCATTTATCCGGGCTTGGGACCAGCGTGAGGGAGAGAGACTGGTTTCTGCCCCCCCCCAAAGGCTGCATTTTTATTTATATATTTATATATATATATATATATATATATATATATATATATATATATATATATATATATATACATATACATATACATACATATATGTGTGTGTGTGTATATATATATATATATATATATATGTGTGTGTGTGTGTGTGTGTGTGTGTGTGTGTGTGTGTGTGTGTGTGTATATGTATATATATATATATATATATATATATATATATATATATATATATATATATAGAGGATTTTCTGAGTAGATCCTTCCGTAGGAGAGTGCTCAATACTTTTTGGTAGAGCAAATAACAAAAATAAAAGGACAGGACAAAGACTTTCTATTGAAACTCCATTTATCACTACAGATCTGTTTCGAGGGGTGGTGAAACCATCCTCTCTCTTCAGGTGATTATAGAAGAATTCTTATGTGTGAAAACATAGGGTGACTTATGAAAGCGGAGGTAAGAGCACACAGGTAGACTACATCTTGTGTCTTCTTCTTTTTCTTTCGGCTGTTCACTTCAGGGGTCGCTACAGCAAATGATCTGCCTCCATCTCTCCCTGTCCTCTGCATCTTCTACTCTTACTCCAACGACCTTCATGTCTGTCTGCCTTCACCACATCCATAAATCTTCTCTTTGGTCTTCCTCTGGGCCTTCTGCCTGGTAGTTCCAACCTCCGCATCCTACTACCAATATACTCACTATCCCTCCTCTGTACATGTCCAAACCATCTCAATCGAGCCTCCCTGACTTTGTCTCCAAAACGTCTTACATGTGGTCATTGGTGCCATTGTGGTCATTGGTGCAGACTTCAATGGACATGTTGGTGCAGGAAACAGAGGGGACGAGGAAATGATGGGCAGGTTTGGTATCCAGGACAGGAACGCAGATGGACAGATGTTGGTAGATTTTGCAAAAAGGACGGAAATGGCTGTGGTAAATACTTTCTTCCAGAAGAGAGAGAAGCATAGAGTGACTTATAAAAGGGGAGGTCGGAGCACACAGGTAGACTACATCTTGTGTAGGCGATGTAATTTGAAGGAAGTGAGTGACTGCAAAGTAGTAGCGGGTGAGAGTGTTGCCAAATAGCATAGGATGGTGGTGTGCAGGATGACGTTGATGGTGAGGAAGGTGAAGAAGGCAAAGTAAGAGCAGAAGACAAAGTGGTGAAAGCTGAAAAAGGAGGATTGTTGTGTTGTCTTCAAGGAGGAGTTGAAACAGGCTTTGGGTGGCCAGGAAGTGCTTCCAGATGACTGGACAACTACAGCTAATGTGATCAGGGAGACAGGTAGGAGAATACTTGGTGTGTCATCTGGAAGGAGAGTAGATAAGGAGACTTGGTGGTGGAATGAGGAAGTTCAGGAGTGTGTACAAAAGAAGAGGTTAGCTAAGAAGAAGTGGGACATAGAGAGGACCGAAGAGAGTAAACAGGAGTACAGGGAGACACCGCGTAAGGCGAAGGTAGCGGTGTCAAAGGCCAAACAGAGGGCGGATGATGACTTGTATGCTCGGTTGGAAAGTAAAGAGGGAGAAAATGATTTATACAGGTTGGCACAGCAGAGAAATAGAGATGGCAAGGATGTGCAGCAAGTTAGAGTGATTAAGGACAGAGAGGGAAATGTATTGACTGATGAAAGAAGTGTGCTGGGAAGATGGAAAGAGTACTTTGAAGAGCTGATGAATGAGGAAAATGAGAGAAAAAATAAGTAGAAGAGGTGACCATTGAGGAGCAGGAAGTAGCAAAGATTCGTAAGGGTGAAGTGAGGAGGGCATTGAAGAGGATGAAGAATGGAAAGGCAGTTGGCCCTGATGACATACCGGTGGAGGTATGGAAGTGTCCAGGAGAGGTAGCAGTAGATTTCCTGACAAGAACATTCAACAAGGTCTTAGAGAGTAAGAGGATGCCAGAGGAATGGAGGAGAAGTGTGCTGGTGCCCAGTTTTAAGATCAAGGGAGATGTGCAGAGTTGTGGCAACTACAGAGGGATAAAGATGATGAGCAATATGATGAAGTTATGGGAAAGAATAGTGGAAGCTACACTAAGGGCAGAGGTCAGCATTTGTGAACAACAGTTTGGTTTCATGCCAAGAAAGAGCACCACAGATGCAGTGTTTGCCTTGAGGATGTTAATAGAGAAGTACAGAGAAGGTCAGAAGGAGCTGCATTGTGCCTTTGTGGATCTGGAAAAAGCATATGACAGGGTGCCGAGAGAGGAACTGTGGTATTGCATGAGAACGTCTGGAGTGGCAGAGAAGTATGTTCGAGTGGTGCAGGACATGTATGCGAGATGTAAGACAGTGGTGAGGTGTGCTGTCAGTGTGTCCGAAGAATTCAAGGTGGAGGTGGGACTGCATCAAAGATCAGCTCTGAGTCCTTTCTTGTTTGCTATGGTGATGGACAGGCTGACAGACGAGGTTCGGCAAGAATCTCCATGGACTATGATGTTTGCAGATGACATTGTGATCTGCAGTGAGAGCAGAGAACAAGTGCAGGAAAATCTCGAGAGGTGGAGGTATGCCCTGGAAAGGAGGGGAATGAAGGTTAGCCTCAGTAAGACAGAATACATGTGTATGAATGCCAAGGGCCCAACAGGAACGGTGAGGTTACAAGGAGCAGAGATAAAGGTGGAGGATTTTAAGTACTTAGGCTCAACAATCCAGAGCAATGGAGAGTGTGGAAAAGAGGTCAAGAAGCGTGTGCAGGCTGGTTGAAATGAAATTGTTGGAGAAAAGTGTCCGGTGTGATGTGTGATAGGACGCTATCGGCAAAAATGAAAGGAAAAGTGTACAAGAAGGTGTTGAGGCCAGCGATGTTGTATGGTTTCAAAACAGTGGCCCTGGGGAAAAGACAGGAGGCAGAGCTGGAGGTAGCAGAGATGAAAATGTTGAGGTTCTTTTTGGGAGTCACGAGGATGGATAGGATCAGGAATGAGCACATCAGAGGGACAGCACATGTAAGACGTTTTGGAGACAAAGTCAGAGAGGCTAGATTGAGATGGTTTGGACATGTCCAGAGGAGGGATAGTGAGTATATTGGTAGTAGGATGTTGAGGTTGGAACTACCAGGCAGAAGGCCTAGAGGAAGACCAAAGAGATGATTCATGGATGTGGTGAAGGAGGACATTAAGACAGTTGGTGTAAGAGACAAAGATGCAGAGGATAGGGTGAGATGGAGGCAGATTATTCGCTGTGGCGACCCCTGAAGGGAAAAGCTGAAAGGACAAGAAGAAGAAGATGAGCTGTATGCCAAAATCATCAGTATCAGGTTATCAAAGGCCTGCCATGTTTCTCACTGTCTATGGTGAGAGGCATGCAAAAGAGTCATTGCTGACTTTAGTAAAGAGTAGGCTGCAAAGCCGTCAGCGTGTTTCTGTCCCTTGCTAAAAAGGGTTGTGACAGGAAGGGCATCCGATGCCAAATCAAATATGCGAATCAGATGATTCGCTGTGGCGACTCCTGAGAACGGGAAAAAAGCAGAAAGTAAAGAGGAGGAGATATATATATATATATATATATATATATATATATATATATATATATATATATATATAGAGTGTGGTACCTTCCGAGTTGTAGGACGACTCTTGGCGACTTGCCATGAAGGATAACACCTTGATTATCATCTTCATGTAGGTTTTTTTTGGCAAGGATAGTGCAATGGTTTGCCATTGCCTTCTGCACGATGCAAACCTACAGGCAATTTAGAACAGCCAATTCGCCTACTGCGCATGATTTTGGACCGTAGGAGGAAACCCACGCGAGCACAGGGAGAACATGTAAACTTCTTCACCTCTTTTCCACACTCTCCATTGCTCTGGATTGTTGAGCCTAAGTACTTAAAATCCTCCACCTTCGTTATCTCTGCTCCCTGTAACATCACCGTTCCTCCTGAGTCCTTCTGTATTTACATGTGTTCTGATTTTCTTAGGCTAACCTTCATTCCTCTCCTTTCTAGATTTTCCTCCACTTGTTCTCTGCTCTCACTGCAAATCACAATGTCATCTGCAAACATCATAGTCCATGGAGATTCTTGCCTAACCTCGTCTGTCAGCCTGTCCATCACCATAGCAAACAAGAAGGGGCTCAGAGCTGTTTCTTGATGCAGTCCCACCTCCACCTTGAATTCGTCAGTCACGCCGATAGCACACCTCATCACCGTCTTACATCTCTCATACATGTCCTGCACCACTCTAGATCTCCAGATCCTTTCTCCAGATCCACAAAGGCACAATGCCGTTCCCTCTGACCTTCTCTGTACCTCTCGATTAACATCCTCAAAGCAAACATTGCGTCTGTGGTGCTCTTTCTTGGCATGAAACCAAACTGTTGTTCACAAATGCTGACCTCTGCCCTTAGTCTAGCTTCCACTATTCTTTCCCATAACTTCATCGTATGGCTCATCAACTTTATCCCTCTGTCGTTGCTGCAGCTCTGCACGTCTCCCTTGTTCTTAAAAATGAGCACCAGCACATTTCACCGCCATTCCTCCGGCATCTTCTCACTCTCTAGGACCTTGTTGAATGTTCTTGTCAGAAAATCTACTGCTACCTCTCCTAAACACTTCCATACCTCCACAGGTATATCATCAGGACCAACTGCCTTTCCATTCTTCATCCTCTTCAGTGACCTCCTCACTTCACCCTTACTAATCTTTGCTACATCCTGCTCCTCAATGGTCACCTCTTCTACTCTTTTTTTTCTTTCCTCTTGTGACAGGAAGGGCATCCAACGTAAAAACCTATGCCAAATCAAATGTGTGTCTCAGATGATTCGCTGTGGCGACTCCCGAGAACGGGAAAAAAGCAGAAAGAAAAGAAGAGGAAATGTATCTATATATATATATATATATATATATATATATATATATGTATGTATCTATACACATATATACATACACACCCACACATATATACAGACGCTACCTGACTTATGTTCATCCGTTTTACGGTTTTTCGATTTTACGTTGTTTTTTTTGGTTGTTTTTTTTTTCAAAAAAAAAAAAAAGTCAAATTTTGAGTTCAGACATACCTACGTAGTACGCTGACATAATGATGCTGCGTCCATTGTTTACAAACTACAGACTGAGTGTGTGTGTGTGTGTTTATATATATACTGGTCCTTCTCAAAAAATTAGCATATTGTGATGAAGTTCATTATTTTCTGTAATGTACTGATAAAAATTAAACTTTCATATATTTTAGATTCATTTCACACCAACTGAAATATTTCAGGTCTTTTATTGTTTTAATACTGATGATTTTGGCATACAGCTCATGAAAACCCAAAATTCCTATCTCAAAAAATTAGCATATTTCATACGACCAATGAAAAAAAAAGTGTTTTTAATACAAAAACAGTCAACCTTCAAATAATTATGTTCAGTTATGCACTCAATACTTGGTTGGGAATCCTTTTGCAGAAATGACTGCTTCAATGCGGCATGGCATGGAGACAATCAGCCTGTGGCACTGCTGAGGTGTTATGGAGGCCCAGGATGCTTCGATAGCGGCCTTACGCTCATCCACAGTGTTGGGTCTGGTGTCTCTCAACTTTCTCTTTACAATATCCCACAGATTCTCTATGCGGTTCAGGTCAGGAGAGTTAGCAGGCCAATTGAGCACAGTAATACCGTGGTCAGTAAACCATTTAGCAGTGGTTTTGGCTCTGTGAGCAGGTGCTAGGTTGTGCTGAAAAATGAAAATCTTCATCTTCATAAAGCTTTTCAGCAGATGGAAGCATGAAGTGCTCCAAAATCTCCTGATAGCTAGCTGCATTGACCCTGCCCTTGATTAAACACAGTGGGCCAACACCAGCAGCTGACATTGGCACCCCAGACCATCACTGACTGTGGGTACTTGACACTGGACTTCAGGCATTTTGGCATTTCCTTCTCCCCAGTCTTCCTCCAGACTCTGGCACCTTGATTTCCGAATGACATGCAAAATTTGCTTTCATCTGAAAAAAGTACTTTGGACCACTGAGCACCAGTCCAGTGCTGCTTCTCTGTAGCCCAGGTCAGGCGCTTCTGCCGCTGTTTCTGGTTCAAAAGTGGCTTGACCTGGGGAATGCGGCACCTGTAGCCCAGTCCACTGCTTCCACAGGTCCCTCAAGGTCTGGAATCGGCCCTTCTCCACAATCTTCCTCAGGGTCCGGCCACCTCGTCTGGTTGTGCAGCGTTTTCTGCCACACTTTTTCCTTCCCACAGACGTCCCACTGAGATGACTTGATACAGCACTCTGGGAACAGCCTATTCGCTCAGAGATTTCTTTCAGTGTTTTACCCTCTTGCTTCAGGGTGTTAATGATGGCCTTCTGGTCAGCAGTCAGGTCGGCAGTCTTACCCATTCTTGCGGTTTTGAGTAATGAACCAGGCTGGGAGTTTTTAAAAGCCTCAGGAATCTTTTGCAGGTGTTTAGAGTTAATTGGTTGATTCAGATGATTGGGTTAATAGCTCGTTTAGAGTACCTTTTCATGAGATGCTAATTTTTTGAGATAGGAATTTTGGGTTTTCATGAGCTGTATGCCAAAGTCATCAGGATTAAAACAATAAAAGACCTGAAATATTTCAATTGGTGTGCAATGAATCTAAAATATATGAAAGTTTAATTTTTAGCAGTACATTATAGAAACTAATGAACTTCATCACAATATGCTAATTTTTTGAGAAGGACTAGTATATGTATATATATATATATATATATATATATATATATATATATATATATATATATATATATATATATACATAATATATGCTTGTGCCCATTTTTATTTTTAAGAGCAAGGGAGATGTACAGAGTTGTGGCAAATACAGAGGGATAAAGTTAATCAGCCATACGATGAAGCTATGGGAAAAAATAGTGGAAGCTATACTAAGGGCAGAGGTCAGCATTTGTGAACAAAAGTTTGGTTTCATGCCAAGAGCGAGCACCACAGACGCAGTGTTTGCCTTGAGGATGTTAATAGAGAAGTACAGAGAAGGTCAGAAGGAGCTGCATTGTGCCTTTGTGGATCTAGAGAAAGCATATGACGGTGTGCCGAGAGAAGAACTGTGGTCTTGCATGAGGAAGTCTGGAGTGGCAGAGAAGTATGTTCGAGTGGTGCAGGACATGTATGAGAGATGTCAGACAGTGGTGAGGTGTGCTGTCGGTGTGACAGAAGCGTTCAAGGTGGAGAAGGGACTGCATCAAGGGTCAGCTCTGAGCCCCTTCTTGTTTGCTATGGTGATGGGCAGGCTGACAGACGAGGTCAGACAAGATTCTCCATGGACTATGACGTTTGCAGATGACATACATGACATTGTGCTCTGTAGTGAGAGCAGAGAACAAGTGCAGGAAAATCTCGAGAGGTGGAGGTATGCCCTGAAAAGTAGGGGAATGACGGTTAGCCTCAGTAAGACAGAATACATGTGTTTGAATGACAAGGACCCAAGAGGAACGGTGAGGTTACAGGGAGCAGAGATAAGGAAGGTGGAGGATTTTATGTACTTTGGCTCAACAATCCAGAGCAATGGAGAGTGACTCTGTTGTTAAAATACTGACGTTTGCATTAACGTCGGTTCATTCCTAGCCACGACATATAGGTGCCGATGTATCTCCAATCTGGACTTTCTCCAAAGTCTCTCTGCTTTGCGTCTTTTGCATTTTGCAGCTACAACCTCAGGTGTGATTTCCCATGATAAATCATGCCGATAAGGAATCATCTTGATTTTTGCTGGAGCATACTTGTTCAGTAGCTCTGTCGACACATGATTATATTGTACAACCAGAGCTTCACAGTTGCTTGTGGGGATCACAATTAATTCAGAGATTGATAAGTCATGCCGAAACGCTGCTTTGTCTATGTTTCGGATATTCTTGCAAAGTACAGACTTCAGGGGACGAGGAGAGCATAATGAATCCAGGTTCATGAAAATACAGCAGTGATCTGAGAGCTGGTAATCTTCCACACTTACCTCATGGACACATTCGTCCGTGATCCACATCAGCAAATAGTCCAGAGTGTGTCTGGACTTATGCGTTGGAACATTGATGTGTTGCACACAGTCATGAATTTAAAGCAGCTTACTCATTTTCTTCATGTCAGTACACTGACTGTTGTCAAAATGGAGATTGAAGTATCCAAGAATTAAAAGTTGTCCCTTTTTCTGACATGCATGCTCAAGCAAACACTGAAACTCTTCAAAGAAGAAAGAGGTGCTAAGCTTGTTTTTCGCCAATGGAGGAGGGCGGTAGAGACTAACAATCCGAGTTGCTGTCTTACTGTGTGTGATGACAATCTCCAGAAACTTGTAGGACTGGGCAGGCAGAAAAACTGATGGAGGGGTCATGACATTGAAATAGTCTCTGTGTATGATAGCCAGGCCACCGCCACATTTGTCACGTGATCTTGTCTTACACGTGTAGCCAGGAGGTAACATGGACCGAACAACTGCTTCGTCACCACTGTCATATAAGCAGGTCTCAGTCAAAATGAGAATGTCAATCTCATGTTCTGTTATCAATTCTGAGATTTCGTCAGTTTTGTTACGGACAGATCTTGCATTCCATAGGCAAACTTTTAACAGTGGGATTTTATTTTGAGTGTACGGTAGGAGGATATTTGCTAATAGAGCTGAAAGCGTTGATTAGCTTTTGCTTTCCACGGCCACCTCGGCAACCTTTTTTAATAGGTTGTGTCACACTTATGCCAAGTGTCCTGATATGATGAAGTAGCCTTGGATCAATCCTTTGTCTTTGTGATTGAAGGGAATAAATGTCAATCAGCTGATCCTTGGTGTAGACCGCTTTGGCTGCTTCCTTACGCATACCACTGGAGTCCCTATTCCATGTCCCGGTGTATGTCTGTCCGTGCAGCAACAGACAGGCAGGGCGACAAAACCTTCGAACAGCAGCCAGCATGTCCTCAGACCCAGGCGTGTGTAGGATGTCCCCCGTGAACTCGCATGCGGTCTTCTTAGCGTCGATCCCAGAGGTCCTTTCAAACACCTGAACAACAGCCTTGCTGCCGATCATCTCCAGGACCTGACCGCTCCGCTTAGTGCTGTCAGGCAGGGTGAGGTGGACGATCTCGGCATAGCAAGGAAATTTGACGTTGTCCAAGATAACCAGAGGCCCATTAACACCCGAGACAATAGAGTAAGTCAACCGAGGCTGTGAGATGTAGTTTCTCGTCACAGCCTGTGCGTGCTCTCTGGCTGCAGCTTCCGGTCTATTGAGGTCCACCGGACGACTTGCGAGTAACGTTAACATTTTCTCTATTAAATGAAACACGTCGCATAATAAGAACACAAGCAATGAACAGCACTGCAGGCGCTGGAGAGAGGCGTGGCTGTCACACGCAAGCAAAGTCCGGAGAGCACACCTTATTCCACTCTGCCATCACTGGGCTATAAAGCTGAGCAGCGCACTCCTCCCAGCGCTAGAAGATTGTTCCCTCCATGCGATCCCGTCTCCCCGGGATCTCTCTGGCTCTCTGGTTCTCAGCTCCATGCTCGACCAGTTCCTGCTTTGATATTTTCCCTTAGTGATTTTGGTTCTTGGGTTTTGCATCACCTCTCTGGTCATCATGGTTCCCTGTACTCCAGTGCCTGCTCTGTGTTCAATAAAGGCCATTTGTATCATCGTACTCGGTCTCCTGCATCTTTGGGTCCGACTGAAAGCTCCCGGCATCACAGGTGTAATCTCTTCCATAATCACATATTCAACATCAGACATACGTCTCTCAAGAGTAGCATAGGTTAGATTTGCTATGTTGGCTACATTTGATTGTTTTATAACAGTATACATAACACATCGAGTAACACATGGTCCCAACACACATATGATTATAAGACTAATACATACAGGAATTATCATTTATAGAATACCTGTCCATTTTCCAAACCAACCATGTTAATGGTGTCATTAAGCATAAAGTAAGTTCTTTACGTATCCCTTCGATAGCTTCTAGAGTTTGCAAGTGCAGCTAAATGATTGAGTGATTTCTACTTCCTTCCAGATATTAGTGACTCTGAGAGAAGGTATTAGTGCGGTCCAAAATCTATGCCACTTAAAAGTAAGTTGGTGCTCAGGTGGTGGATAGGTAGCATATGCATCTCCTAGAACAACTTGTAATATAAAGCCACCCCCGCATCGAGTCCGACGTCATCCGGGTCATCTGAATCAAACAAGTCCTCGTCGTCTGAAGTGTCAGTCTCGCTCGACGAAGCCTTTATCTGGCAGGACAGGATATGTGGTGTTTTTGTTGGACTTCTCCACTTTCGGGTTTTGTGGTGTTTTCATAGCTTTTGATGCAGCAAGCATCTTTCTGGGCATAGGCTTGGATGCAGGTGGCGCACTCGTGACGGGTTTTGTTTCAAAACTGCGGTTGGAAGGTTGGCCTGTGGAAATTTAATCTTCACGTCAGGTTTTGGGCGCGTGAGAAACTTACGTATTTTAGCGGGCTCTTTTATGCCATGAAATGAATCCCAAACGTGTTTCACGTCTAGCCATTTCAGGTAACCTTGAGTCATGTACTCATAATCCCAATTGGGGTCGCCCAATCCTTCATAAATCTATCTGTAGGCTGAATTAAGAAATTTGGCTTTAAAAGTACTTTCACAAGGGAAAGTTAGAAATTGGGGTTGGGGTTCAATCCAACCAGCCAAAGTGTTTACCAAAGGTGAGGTATAAAGGGCGAGACCACAACGATCCATCCAGTGCAGTGGAGATTCTCCCGGTTCTGGTTTAGCACATTTAGAATTGGTCCCCCATGGTGACACAAAGGAACTATCCCGAGGTATAGCTAATGTGTATACGTCTTATCTTAATTTCAGTCTTGTGGAAAAAACACACAACAACAACAAATTCTTTTACGTCCCGTGGCAATTCTCGCACTGAATATGATTCTTTAGATACTGCTAACCAGGCAGGATTCTCAAGAAACACAAAATAATTACTTTACCTGATCAGTCAGTATCCTGGACAGGTCCCCAGATTGTTAGGGTTTAGGACTGCCCTAAGCAGTCTTCCAGCGGATCAGTTCCCGAATATCGCCCAGCGGGCGCTGGAGTGATCAGCAAAGAAAGCACAGACACCAACCAAGTTCAAGTGCTCAAGTGTTTATTTGCTGATCACCAAAGTATGATAAACAGTACAGGGTTTTTTTCTACACAAAAATGAGGAAATTAAATCATGTTGACACATAACTGTCAGATACCAGGTCAACGTGATCTGGGTCACGTCGCTAAATTTATGCTAGTTGAGATTACAAAATATGCAATGTTCAAGATTATGATAAAAGGAAGATTAGGATAAAAGAAGAAATGGAATGGTAATGATCCAGTTCCACCCTGACTTATTTATGGCCCCAAAAAGAGGTACCAGGCTCTCTTAGTCTCTCTTCCCCTTTATGAACCCTAAATAACACAGAATGTTCCGAAACATCCAAGCACAAACACATAGACATAGGAATGAAAAGGATATCATGAGTACAGTATAAGTGAATTACAAAATATAAGCATAAATGATCACAAAGTATTAAACAGGTATAATCAATGATGTTACATATAGTAGCTGCCATATGATTATGAGAACATAGTACGTATATATGTTGATTAGTATAAGTTATCATAAAATCCCTGTCTCTCTCTCTCTCTCTCTCTCTCTCTATATATATATATATATATATATATATATATATATATATATATATATATATATATATATATATAAACACAGACTTACGTTAAAAAAAAAAAGTCGAATTTTCAGTTTAGACGTACCTACGTAATACGCTAACGTAATGACTCTGCGTCCATTGTTTATAAACAACAGACTGAACGTGTCCCTCCTTCTTCCCAGTTCAGTTATATAAGTTAGAGAGCGTGTCACCCTTGTGTTAAGACGTCATCTATGTGATCTTTGTGTTTACACTGTTTTGCGGACTTTTGTAACCCTACACAAATACAGTTGGTCAGAAGCGTAAGCCTACTAGCATGGGTGCAAGTCTCATACACAGAGATGAATTAACTATCTGCTCGGATCGGTGCAATCTACCATGCATACTCAGTTAAGCAAAGAGAGTTGTAAAATGAATGAAAACCCGAATCCAGGAAAGAGAACTCTCCACTCTGCTGGTGATTCACATCAGTGCAAACTGTGTTCTTAACGAGATCAATGGCACCCGTGCGCACTTGAAAGACAAGAAGTCCGTATAACCCACAGTAAGTACGCTACTTACGCAAGTACACTACTTTCGGTTTTGAGTGCCTCACATATTGTAAGTGTTGATTGGCTGTTTTAAGCTTCATGTAAAGTGACTCGGTATAAATAAGTAATGGTATTTATGGATGTATAGTACAGTATGAGCGTCATACGTCACACATCATACATCATACGTCACTGTAACAACTTTCGTTCGGGCGTCCGGAACCAATTAAAAACGTAAGTCAGGGAGCGTTTGTGTGTGTATATATATATATATGAAAAATCATGTCACATTCATGGGAATGAAAATTAGATTAAATGCTTTCATCTAAAAAAAAAAGTTTTTGAAGAAAGTTGGGATTTCCAAAGTCTCTGGTTCACCCTGTTATTCTGCCAGCTAATCCCAGTACCATTTATTTAGATTTCTAAAAACTCTGTAGCCCTTATTCTTTCTTATATAATCACAACTTCGGCAAGCATGTTCAAGGCCAAAATATGTGCCTTGAGCAGTAAAGAATTGTCTCCAGGTGAAGTACAGTTCATACACTTCCTGGTTCTGATGCAGATATTTGAGACGTTCTGCTAGTTCCTTTGGGGATCTGAAGTCGTCTACATGGATAAACGAATCTGCTGGAATGAATTCCTCATAGTTCTCCCTGGGTGGGCCGAGAACCACAGGAACTGTTCCAACTATCATAGGGTTAAAGACTTTTTCAGTGATGTAGTCTTTCCGGATGGAGTTCTCAAACGATAAGTAGAATTTACAGCTTGATAAAATCTTATTGTACTCTTCATGACTTACATATTTGCCAAAGTGTCTACCGTAAGCCTCTATTTGAATGAATTGTCTTAATTCATTAAAATATTTCACTCTCCTAAAGTTTGGGTTCCAGTGACTTACAATCCAACACACTAATTTATCTTTTGGAGGAATTTTAAAGATTTTGTCAGTCTCAGATGCTTCAATGATTCTGCCATAAGGCACCCAGACATCTGAATCCCTTCGATAATTTGATGTAAGATTAAATACATCATCTAACCGCACTTCAGGTTGACCTGAACTATCAGGAGATTCCATATTCATCCACACCCACTTCTGGTATGGAGGTCGTGGTGTTTTCTGCAGGTTTGTGAAATCACTACCGATATTTCTGTGATGAAACATGACACCATGGGCTTTACCATACTGACTTTGGTCATCTGTAATTTTGCAACCATTAATCCCAAACTTGGAGCTACAGGCTTTCACATCAAATTTAACACCAAAAGGCCATGACCAGATTAACATTAGAATGTCCTGATTTTCCTCAATTTCTTCTATGACAACTGGTCTGGTGGTTATTCGTTGTTTCTTTAACAAGGGATAGTTTACAATTCTGGTGTTGTTCATAGTATGGGTAAGGTTTTCCTCCAGTGCAGTGAGGCATTCACTAGTGCAGACTTCCTCTCTGGAGATCGGACCATCGGGGCATGATATCCAGCTTAACATTGGTTTATAGTAAGTGTAGAATGCCCCTCCAAAACAAAAGAGCAGAAAGAGTGGTGGCAGGATACGCTGATAACGTCCTGCTGAAGGTTGGGATGTCATCTTTTATACCTTTTAGAGAAAAGAATGAGAAAAAAATATTATAGATTTTTTAGAAACTCAGGGTTAGGGTTAGGATTAGGGAAGGGTACAATAAAACTTGGAGTCAGATGAGGAGACAGGGCTCACTTGATCTGGTTGCAAGGAGAAGGTGGTTTGGAATGAGACTGAGTGAAGCCTATGGCCATGATGCAAAATCACATGTTTTTGTACTTGTGATGATTTTGTTTATTAAATGAAAAAATCCAATTCAATTCAATTCAATTCAAATTTATTTGCAATTCACTTTTTACAATTGGAATTTTCACAAAGCAGCTTAACACAGTAAAAGTAGGGGCTTACAAAGTATAAAGAATTTAACATTTCCTATTACCCCTCCACATCCCTAATAAGCGTCACCTACAGCAATAGTGGCAAGGAAAAACTCCCTCAGAAGACGTGGGGAAGAAACCTTTAGAGCAACCAGGGCCAAAAGGAAAACCCATCCTCATTTGAGTGAAACCATAAAAAATACAAACTGTACAGGAGAAATTCATTACACTCCAACATTTAGCCCGGGTGGTTATACAACTGTAAGTCCTAAATAATTGTGGGGAAGAGCGTGGATATCACCAGCAGTGAAAAGTTATGTTCACTGTCTATTAGTTCAAATCTGGGTTCATTTAGATCTTCATCAGCAAGAAGTAAGGGCTTCCAAGATAAGAACTCCAGCTAGCATCGGCACACCAGGATAGATCACTAGAACAGGAGAGCGAGAAAGCGAGACAGAGAGGTTGTTTAGAGAGAAGTGTATATAGTAGTGTAATGGAAATAGAAGATTTTATTATTGCTGAGTGCAGCAGGGACTCCAGCATAACTGGTTATGGCAGCATAACTACAAGAGAGAGAACAAGAGGGCACCCTGTGAAGTTGGGCAATCAGCCACCCCACTGTCAAACAGACCTGGGTGAACACGTAGCGTGGGGGAGTGACAGCATCCCAACATCACAGTTTACCTGAACTCTCTATGCCTGAGACCCCCAGATCGGCTCCTTTACCTAAGAAAAGCCTTTAAACTAAACAAGTAAGTGTTCAGCCTCTTGTTAAAAACATAGACTGTGCCCAAGTCCTGAACATTAACTGGAAGACAGTTCCATAACTGTTAGGCTTTATAAGAGAAACTCTGCCCCTAGTAGTCTTCATTATTCGAGATATCACTAAGCATCCTGCACCTTGTGATCTAAGGGAGCATGCCGGATTTTAAACGTCAAGAAGTTCACCAAGATAATGTGGTGCGAGAACAAGTGCTTTACTGCTACACATGATGAGACTGAAACACCATCCAAAATTACTGCACAATCAGAAACCTCATTTGTAGCTTCATGAGATCCAAGTACAGGGATCCCTCACTTTGCACGGTTAATGGGGACCGAGACCCCCCCCCCGCGACCGCTGATTGCCACAAAGTAGGATTGACCCCCCCCCCGACTGACATATACATACATGTACTGTATGAGAGAGAGAGCGAGAGAGAGAGAGCGAGGTACATGTATGTGTGTATATAATATAAATAAATACATATTGAACCCTATAAATGCTAATAATGACAATTAAACATTCAAAAATAATGCATAACATGTAAATAAAACATAAATACACACACATACAAACAAGAGCACACACATCACTGTGTGCACACAGTCAGATGCGCACCTCACATAAAATGTAAGTAGTTTTGTTGGGTTGGTTTTTTTGTTTGTTTAGTTTTTCTTTTTTTTTTTTTTTTTTTTTTTTTGCATAATTGGCCTTGTTTTGTGTAATTTTCCTTAATTTCCTTATTTTTCTTTAATTTCCTTTATTTTTTTTTTCAATGAATATTTTTGAAAATTCCGCTATGCACTGAACCAGCAGAAACTGAAGCACAAAGTAGCAAGGGATCACTGTACTTCTGTCTTAGCAGAGTTTAAAAGGAGGAAGTTAGTAAGCATCCAGTGTCTACATACCAAAATACATAACTGTGTGTCATCAGCATAACAATGAAAGCGAATACAGGGATCCCTCACTTTTCATGGTTAATTGGGACCGAGATCCCCTCCCACCCCGCGACCACCGATTTTTGTAAAGTAGGATCAGCCCAACTGACATATATGTACATGTGTATATAATATCAATAAATACATATTCAATACTATAAATGCTTATGATAATTAAATATAAAAAAATAATGCATAAGATATAAATACAATATAAATACACACACACATATAGACATGTGCAAAACAAAAATGTAATTAGTTTTGATAGGAGGTTTTGGGTTGTTTTTTTGTTTTGTGTTTGTGTAAGGGTTGGTTTTTTGGGTTTTTTTTTTTTTTTTTTTTTTTTTTTTTGCATAATTTGACCTGTTTTTGTGGCATTTTCCTTAACTTTCCCCCATTTTTCTTTAATTTCCTTATTTTTTAATTTGATGAATATTTTTTAAAAACCCACAATGCACTGAAGCCGCACGAATTGAAGCGCGAAGTAGCAAGGGATCCCTGTAACATGATCACAAATGATATTACCCAAAGGAAGCATGTATACAGAGAATAGCAATAGGCATAGGACAGAACCTTGTAGAATACCAAACTTAACATTAGAACGTACATAGAAAACATTTATATCTACAGACTGATAACGGTCCTTAAATAAGATTTAAACCAGGAGAGTGTTCCCCTCAACTCCAATAACATTTTCTAATCTGTCAAGGAGAATAGTGTGATCAATAGTGTCAAAGGCCTCACTAGGGTCAAGTAACACAGGCAGGGAGACACAGCCATGGTCGGAGGCCACCAGTAGATCATTTACCACTTTAACAAGTGCTGTCTCTGTGGTATGATAAGGCTTAAGACCTGACTGATACATTTCGTGAATGTTATTAATATATACATACATACATACATACAAATATTTATATAGCGCTAATTCTGGCACATGCCACTCAAAAGCGCTGGGTATGAGTCTGAGAACTTATTGATAGGCATGGTAGGCAAGTGTGAACAGATGTGTTTTAAGTTGTAACTTGAACGTGTTTATGTTCACTTGGGATCTGACATGGATGGTTAGATTGGTCCACAGTATTGGACCCACTTTCTCAAATAAACGGTCACCAAATGTGTGCATCCGGGTGGTTGGTATCACCAGGAGATTCTTTGCGTTTGATCGGTGAGATCTAAGTGGCTGGTACTCTTGAAGAAGCTTGATGAGGTAGTTGGGAGCAAGGCCTTTCATGCACTTGAACACAAGGAGCATTATCTTATACTGAATCCTATGTCTGACTGGCAGCCAATGTAAGATCTGTAGTACAGGAGTAATGTGGCTATACTTCTGGTGACGTGTGATGACCCTCGCTGCAGTGTTCTGCACACGTTGAAGCTTGTCAAGTAAAAACTCGGATGTTCCAAATAGCAGAGAATTGCAATAGTCAAGTCTCAACATGATGAACGCTTGGACGAGAGCTGAAGTGGACTTCACATCAAGATATCGCCTGATATTGCTGATGTTGTGAATGTAATAATATGCACTCTTGCAGACGCTGTTGATGTGAGATTCCATACTGAGGTGGGAGTCGAATATTACACCAAGATTCCGGGCTTCTTTGCTCAAAGAGATCACACAATCACCAATGCGGAACTGTGGAATGGTGAGAGAATTTCGAATTCGTTTTGAACTTAAAACTAGAAGCTCAGGTTTGTCGTCATTCAGCTTCAGAAAGTTGGAGGACATCCACGCCTTGATGTTACTGACATACTGCTGAACTAATTCAAAAGTGCAGTTGACTGATGACTGGTCGAGTGATTTAAATGTCATGTAGATTTGTGTATCATCCGCATAAAGGATTACTTAGCCATGCTTGTCCCTATCCTTGTGTGTTCTTTTTGTCTGTCTGTTTGGTCCCTGTATATTTAGGTGTCTGATGGATCGGGTTTGGACCCTTGTGGATTCTATTTGACAACCCCATATACACGACTGAGAAACACCGGACCACATGAGCCCAGGGCCACGTCACGTGTATAGTGGTTGCAAGTTGGGGGGAGGTCTTGGAGGCCCTGAGGTAGTGGGAGGAGGGCGCCAGGGCACTGCCTGCCCTCCAAGCACCAGCCTTAGCACAACCACGGTTCCCTGTCCTCCCGCACCCGTAACCATGAACACTTGGTCAGGCTCCAACTGTCGGGACACAGTATCTCCGTTCTCATTGATAGTTATACTCTTATCAGAGTATAAAAGAGGGGAGATTGTTAGGATTAGATGAAGAATGAGAACGTTGTATTCACCCTTGAGACTGTGTATGTGGCTCAACTATGTTATTTTGTCTGTTTCTTTGTACATTGACGCATGAGCTGTTTCATTCCCTGTTATCGGTGCAGGTGCAGTATGTTCTATGTCTCATCAACAATGGGAAGCCAAAACTAACTATGTGGCAGCTTCGGTGGAAGGGTGAAAAGTAACTCCATATTAGGACATAATGAACACTGTGCCCTTGAAACTATACTTATCTCTTTGCCCATGCACAGAAACTGTATAAATACACTGTACGAAGAATGCACCTTTGAGCTGTGGATGAATAAACCCGATTGATTTCATTCGTGTGGTTTGTTGTCTTCTGTTCCTGGAGAACTCCAGACACTGAGATAGAAGGATTTGGACAGTGTACAGGACGAGGTGTGAGGGCCCGATTAAGGCGATCCTTACACTCATCAATGAGTTGTTTATATTTGCACTTGGCTTTTTTAATTCTTCTTTGCAGGGACTAGTGTGCTTGTTTTTAAGTCTGCTGGTTTCCTGACTTGAAGGCATCATTTTATGCTCTCAGCAGAGTGCTCACCTTACCATTGAACCATAGTGTCTGGGTCTGGAAAACTTTAACAGTATTTGTTATGGTCGCATCAGTGCAGTAATTTAAGCATGAGAGTGTAGCTTATGTGTGACACTCCAGGTCTGTCTCCTCTGTGAATATCCCTGGTCTGTGGAGTCAACATAATCCTGTCAGGCTGTAACATCTTGCTGATGGTAATCATCAGCTTGAACTGAGAAGCGATCCACTAGCTGTTGGAGGCCAGCCTCTGTATGGGATGTCAGCATCATCAGCAAACAACAGTTCACAAATGGGGACCTCCCTGATTTTTGTCTTAGAGCAGAGCTTAGCGATGTTAACAAGCCTTTATTTAACTCTGGTACGGATGTAGATGCCCTCATCACAATCACTGAATGCAAATTGAGGGGCATGGAGAAGAATATCATGAACAAATTTGCTACAAAAATGCAACCATGTTTAATTTTACTTCTTACTATTGAAATTTACATTGAAGCGGACTGTGTTGTGTATGCCATCATGAAAGGAGGTAACTATGCTGTAAATTTTGGTGGACAGACAATTTATTTGGGATTACAAAGAGTTCACATCCACTAACTATATCAAAGGCCTTTGTAACACTGATAAAGGTAATGTGGAGAGACTGCTGCGGTTCCTGGCACTTCTCCTGCAGCTGGTGCAACAAAATCATATTCACACTAGACTTACCACTTCTGAATCTGTACTGTCACTCTTTTCAAGATTCAAGATTCAAGATTTTTAATTGCCATTTTTAATTGCCATTGTGCTTTTTGTTGAGGCAGTGGTGGCCTAGTGGTAGAGGGCACTGGATCGCTGATCCAAAGGTTGGGGGTTCGAGTCCCACTCTCCACAAGGTTGTCACTGTCCCCCCAGTGCAGCTAACTGGGTTATCAAAGGCAGGCCATGTCTCTCACTGTCTATAGTGAGAGGCATGTAAAAGAACCATTGCTGACTTTCGTAAAAGAGTAGGCTACAAAGTCGTCAGCGTGTTTCTGTCCCTTGATAAAAAGGGTTGTGTCAGGAAGGGCATCCGACGTAAAAACCTCTGCCAAATCAAACGTGCGAATCAGATGATTCGCTGTGGCAACTCCCGAGTAAAAAGTGGAAAAGCTGAAAGGAAGACAGACAGATTGTACTTTTACACACATAGGAATTCTTTTTGTGGTTGTTCAGAGAGTCAGGTTACAAAACAGAAAGAAAGGCTCAAATCAACAAAAACACAAAACTGCTATAGAATAAATACATAAAAATTCTATATTTAAAAGGGACTTACACAGACCCAGTGAACAATGTAATAATAAAAGTAATTAAAATAAAATGCACTAAATTATGTTATATTATATTATGATTATATTATAATTATAATTATATAATTATATTACAGTATATTTATATTGCACTATGCCCATTATTTTGTTTGGGGAAAAAATTAACAATTCTCTGGGTAAACAAAATGGCCGCAACTTCAAAATTAGATGTTCCACATTCTCAAAGCAAGATTTAGAGATAATCTCCAGTCAATACACCAGGTTTATTTAACGAGATCCACCGTTCTTCCGCCACGGGCCGTTGCACTCCGGTTCTCCCTGAAGGGTGTCGGGTGTACTCTCCTCGAGCCATGTTTCACAGAAACACAGCATAAGGTAGTCCTGTAGATCCCTCTGCGTTGCAATCCAAGCATGAAGCTCGTCCATTTTGTTTCGCAGAGACTGAACATTTCCAAGCAGTATGACCGGGAGTGCTAACCTTCCACTGCTAACCACTGCTAACCTTCCACTGCTCCCTGCCTGCCTCGTCTCCGTCTGGGCTTATTGTTATCTGGGGTGCGGCTAGCATTGAGCTGCTGTAGCATGTTAGCTCAGGATAGGAGTTGAGCGTGCTCAGTTATAAATACCCGAAAGGACTGCGCTCTCATAGCTGTAGTAGGTTCGCCCGATCATAGACGAGCATAGTGCAAAACATGAACAATCAAAACAACATATAAAACAACAAATAAAACAAATCAAAACAAACAAAGAAACAACATGACTCTGAGAACTCCGCAACATCGCCCTCAAGGGGGCGCCATCTTGGATCTTTTTTGGATCTTGATGCACAGCAAGAGGTTTTAGGCATCCTACGAGGGTAAGGCAATATTAGGAATCATGTTTTGAGCACTGTACAGTTCAAGCTTGCTGTGTGCTCTGTTGTCATCTGTGATGACAATGTCATTCTTGAAATGGTGGTTTTTATGGGTGTTGAGCCTCTGACTGCTTTTATGCCCTTGATCATTTCATTTGTATCCCCATTATCAGCTGATGTCTCAATTTCACAGCACAATTTAAAACAAAAGTTGTTTGCACAACAGTATGCATTTTTTCTGTGTAATGCTACGTGCGGTCCTGGGAGCATCATGTTTTACACGGCAGTGTGACTTGTATGCCAGCAGTTATTTCCTTTTGGCCTCAGTTACTGGTTGCACAACTTGCCAAGAAGCTCCATACCGGTCTATATTTCTGTTGGGGGTATTTGGCCCATATGCTGAAAGAGCTAAGGTATAGATTGTGTTTCGGCATGCGGACAATTTAGAATTTACAACAACGTCACTGGCTGGTTACAATATTCTCCATAATTGCATTGAAAGAGGCCACAAACTTGTGCTTTTTTATGGGGTCATGTGTGCATTTGGTGTTGGTGCAAACTAGGCCTTTGGATGTTGCATAGTGAATCCTGTTTGGCCTCAGCTTCTCTATGGAGAAAACGAGGGGATAGTCTGTGTTGCAATCAAACATTTATTAATATTGCAATTCCACACTCAGCTGGGACTAAGAGAGTAACTCGGATGAGTGACAAAGTGTTTCAGTCACTGAGACCTTTGTGTCCACATGAATTGGTTCAAATCATTACCCTTGTTAGAAGCCTTTTTTAGAAGTGTTATTAAGCCAGCATCAAGACAGAAAGCTTACAAACATTTACATTTCAGAGGGCATTGTGTGAGTGCCTAAATGCAAATGATATGGGTTACGAAGCTGCCTCACTCTGAACTGGACGATCACTTTGCCACTCCCTATGCATATGTATGTGCGCGCGCACACACACACACACACACACACACACAGATGAAATTTCCTTTTGGCTTTTTCCCTTTTTTTTTTTCAGGGGTCGCAACATCGAATGAATCGCACATTTGATTTGGCATAGGTTCTTACGCCGGATGCCCTTCCTGTCGCAACCCTTTTTAGCAAGGGACAGAAACACGCTGACGGCTTGGCAGCCTACTCTTTACGAAAGTCAGCAATGGTTCTTTTACATGCCTCTCACCATAGACAGTGAGAGACATGGCCAGCCTTTGATAATCCAGTTAGCTGTACTGGGGGACAGTGATAACCTTGTGGAGAGTGGGACTCGAACCCCTAACCTTAGGATCAGCGATCCAGCACCCTATACCACCAGGCCACCACTGCCCCACACACACACACACACACTCACACAAAAGAGAAAATTCATTCATTCATTCATTCCATTTTCTGTAACCGCTTAATCCTAATTAGGACCGCGGGGAGGCTGGCACCCATCCCAGCCGACTCCTGGCAAGAGCAGAGCACACTCTGGACAGCTGGCCAGGCCATTGCAGGATGGAAACACACTGACAGCTATAAAGCCAACTCTTGTCGAAAGTCAGAAATGGTTCTTTTACATGAACCTCACAACATAGACAGTGAGAGACATGGTCGGCCTTTGATAACCCTAATGAGCTGCAGTGGGGGGGCAGTGACAACCCGTGGAGAGTGAGGCTTAAAACACCAATCTCGGGATCAGTGATTCAGATTTCACCAGGCCACCACTGCCCAGGAAAGGAAATCATGTTGTCAAAAGGTGTTAAAAATGCAATATAACATGAAATAAAATAAATTTTATATATATCTCATATATATATATATATATATATATATATATATATATATATATATATATATATATACCGTATACAGACGCTCCCCAACTTACGTTTTTAATTGGTTCCGGACAGACGAATGTAAGTTGAAAGTGAACATAAGTTTGTACAATGATGTGTGACGTATGACGCTCATACTGTACTGTACATCCATAAATACCATTACCGTATCTCATAAAACACCTCTAAATCAATTATTATGAACATAACATTGTAAAATAATATCAAATATATCAAATAATATCAACATTAATTTCAAATAAATTAAATTCAAGCAAAATAATTTCAAATTGATGAATTTTAATCAAATTCACTCATCAAATATGAAATACAGTATCAAATACAACCTTTAACATTCTCTATGATGCGATCTTTCTGCTTATAAATGGTTTCAATGGTCGACGGATGTTCACATGACATGAAGCTCAGCTGAATCACATTACATGAAGCTGAGCCGACTCACTTTACATGACTCACTTTACAGCCAATCAATGCTGACAATGTGTGAGGCGCTCAATACCGAAAGTAATGCACTTGCTGAAAGTAGCTTACTTGCTTGAAACAAAGCGCGGGTTATGCGGACTTCCGACTTTCAAGTTAGCAAGTGCTTCGTTGAACGTTTTCAGTACTCAGCCTGCACTGTGCATCACCAGCAGAGCAGAGAGTTCACTCTTTCCTGGATTCGGGTTTTCATACAACTCTCTTTGCTTAACTGAGTATGCATGGTAGATTGTGCCGATCTGAGCAGATAGTTAATTCATCTCTGTGTATGAGACTTGCACCCATGCTAGTAGGATTACGTTTCTGACCAACTATATTTGCTTCGCGTTACAAAAGTCCGCAAAACAGTGTAAACACAAAGATCACAGAGACGACGTCTTAACACAAGAGTAACACGCTATATAACTGAGATAATATATATATATATATATATATTTTTTTTTTTTCATTGCGTCATTACGGGGTTTTTTTTTGAAAAAGGAAAAAATGTAAAATGGATGAACGTAAGTCAGGGAGCGTCTGTATATATACTAGTCCTTCTCAAAAAATTAGCATATTGTGATAAAGTGCATTATTTTCTGTAATGTACTGATAAACATTAGACTTTCATATATTTTAGATTCATGACAAACAGCTGAAGTAGTTCAAGCCTTTTATTTGTTTAATATTGATAATTTTGGCAAAAAAGAAAAACCAAAAATCCCTTTCTCAAAATTTTCATATTTCATCCGACTAATAAAAAAAGTGTTTTTAAGACAAAAAAAAGTCAACCTTCAAATAATTATGTTCAGTTATGCACTCAATACTTGGTCAGGAATCCTTTTGCAGAAATGACTGCTTCAATGCGGCGTGGCATGAAGACAATCAGCCTGTGGCACTGCTGAGGTGTTATGGAGGCGCAGGATGCTTCGATAGCGGCCTTAAGCTCATCCACAGTGTTGGGTCTGGTGTCTCTCAACTTTCTCTTCACAATATCCCACAGATTTTCTATGGGGTTCAGGTCAGGAGAGTTGGCAGGCCAAATGAGCACAGTAATACCATGGTCAGTAAACCATTTAGCAGTGGTTTTGGCACTGCGAGCAGGTGCCAGGTCGTGCTGAAAAATGAAATCTTCATCTCCATAAAGCTTTTCAGCAGATGGAAGCATGAAGTGCTCCAAAATCTCCTGATAGCTAGCTGCATTGACCCTGCCCTTGATAAAACACAGTGGACCAACACCAGCAGCTGACATGGCACCCCAGACCATCACTGACTGTGGGTACTTGACACTGGACTTCAGGAATTTTGGCATTTCCTTCTCCCCAGTCTTCCCCCAGACTCCGGCACCTTGATTTCCGAATGACATGCAAAATTTGCTTTCATCAGAAAAAAGTACTTTGGACCACTGTGCAACAGTCCAGTGCTGCTTCTCTGTAGCCAAGGTCAGGTGCTTCTGCCACTGTTTCTGGTTCAAAAATGGCTTGACCTGGGGAATGGGGCACCTGGAACCCAGTTCACTGCTTGCACAGGTCCCCCAACGTCTTGAATCAGCCCTTCTCCACAATCTTCCTCAGGGTCCGGTCACCTCTTCTGGTTGTGCAGCGTTTTCTGCCACACGCTTTCCTTCCCACAGACGTCCCACTGAAGTGCCTTGATACAACACTCTGGGAACAGCCTATTTGCTCAGAGATTTCTTTCTGTGTCTTACCCTCTTGCTTGAGGGTGTCAATGATGGCCTTCTGGACAGCAGTCAGGTCGGCAGTCTTACCCATGATTGCGGTTTTAAGTAATGAACCAGGCTGGGAGTTTTTAAAAGCCTCAGGAATCTTTTGCAGGTGTTGAGAGTTAATTGGTTGATTCAGATGATTAGGTTAATAGCTCGTTTAGAGTACCTTTTCATGATATACTAATTTTTTGAGATAGGAATTTTGGGTTTTCATGAGCTGTATGCCAAAATCATCAGTATTAAAACAATAAAAGACTTGCAGTATTTCAGTTGGTGTGCAATGAATCTCCAATTCCAATATGAACATTGTAGCCTTTTATTCATCTCTATATACAATCATAGCACAGTGTTAGAGAGAGTCAACTTTCATGTTCATGACAATATCCTATAAAACCACATGATGCACAAAATATACCTGAAGATCGAACCTAAACATTTGACTTTAAATGACATAAAATAAACCACAAACAAGAAACTTACCTTCAAATCCTTTACTTTAAATTATTCATTAGATTATCCTTGGTCTCTATGACTAGACAACATACCTGATCAGACGTCCCTTCCGGCTCAGCAGCCAGTGTCCTCTGTTCACTAACACTAATTTGCAATTGAAACTACACACAGATTTTTTTTCTTTTCCCTGTTAATGTTGCTGTCGTAACAAAATACAGAAGCATGTGAACTTTTTACACCTGTACAGGTTTAGGTTTTACAAAACACACCAATTGAATTATTGTCTACAGTCTATAATAATTCTTTAATCCTATACCAAAGGAGAAAGAGTAAAAGTCAATTCAATTGAGTTTTATTTGTCTTCTTCTTTTCCTTTTGGCTGTTCCCTTCATGGGTCTCCACAGCGAATCATCACACATCACACTGAACACTTTTCTTCAACCATTGCAACCTGCCTGCACATGCTTCTTCACCTCTTTTCCACACTCTCCATTGCTCTGGATTGTTCAGCCTAAGTACTTACCCTAAGGAAAAGAAAGAGAGCTGGCTGACATGATGCATAGGAGGAAGGTGGACATACTGTGTGTTCAGGAGACCAGGTGGAAAGGTAGCAAAGCTACCCGAGAGGGAAATGTATTGACTGATGACAGAAGTGTGCTGGGAAGATGGAAAGAGTACTTTGAAGAGCTGATGGATGAGGAAAATGAGAGAGAAAAGAGTAGAAACAGTGACCCTTGAGGAGCAGGATGTAGCAAAGATTAGTAAGGGTGAAGTGAGCAGAACACTGCAGAGGATGAAGAATGGAAAGGCAGTTGGTCCTGATGATATACCGTTGGAAGTATGGAAGTGTCGAAGAGAGGTAGCAGTAGATTTTCCGACAAGAACATTCAACAAGGTCCTAGAGAGTGAGCAGATGCCGGAGGAATGGAGGAGAAGTGTGCTGGTGCCCATTTTTAAGAACAAGGGAGACTTGCAGAGTTGTGGCAACTACAGAGGGATAAAGTTGATGAGCCATATGATGAAGTTATGGGAAAGAATAGTGGAAGCTAGACTAAGGGCAGAGGTCAGCATTTGTGAACAACAGTTTGGTTTCATGCCAAGAAAGAGCACCACAGATGCAGTGTTTGCCTTGAGGATGTTAATACAGAAGTACAGAGAAGGTCAGAGGGAACCGCATTGTGCCTTTGTGGATCTGGAAAAAGCATATGACAGGGTACCGAAAGAGGAACTGTGCTATTGCATGAGGAAGTCTGGAGTGGCAGAGAAGTATGTTAAAGTGGTGCAGGACATGTACGAGAGATGTCAGACAGTGGTGAGGTGTGTTGTCGGTGTAACAGAAGAGTTCACGGTGGAGGTGGGACTGCATCAAGGGTCAGCTCTGAGCCCCTTCTTTTTTGTTATGGTGATGGACAGGCTGACAGACGAGGTTAGACAAGATTCCCCATGGACTATGATGTTTGCAGATGACATTGTGATCTGTAGTGAGAGCACAGAACAAGTGCAGGAAAATCTAGAGAGGTGGAGGTAAGCCCTGGAAAGGAGAGGAATGAAGGTTAACCTCAGTAAGACAGAATACATGTGTGTGAACGAGAAGGACCCAAGAGGAACGGTGAGGTTACAAGGAGCAGAGAGAAGGAAGATGGATGATTTTAAGTACTTCGGCTCAACAATCCAGAGCAATGGATGAGAGTGGTGAGGTGTGCTGTCAGTGTGACAAAAGAGTTCACGGTGGAGGTTGGACTGCATCAAGGTTGAGGTGTGCATCAAGTGGTGAGGTGTGTTGTCAGTGTAACAGAAGAGTTCAAGGTGGAGGTGGGACTGCATCAAGGGTCACCTCTGAGCCCCTTCTTGTATGCTATGGTGATGGACAGGCTGACAGACGAGGTTAGACACGATTCCCCATGGACTATTATGTTTGCAGATGACGTTGTGATCTGTAGTGATCACTGCACAGTCACTGCTTTCATTCAAATTACATCGCCTGTAGTCTACTATGTGCTCCTACCTCCGCTTTTATAAGTCACCCTAAGCTCCTGTCTCTTCTGGAAGAAAGTATTCACCACAGTCATTTCCATCCTTTTTGCAAAATCTACCAACATCTGCCTTTCTGCATTCCTGTCCTGGATACCAAACCTGCCCATTACTTCCTCGTCCCCTCTATTGCCTGCACCAACTTGTCCATTGAAGTCTGCCCCAATGACCACTCTTTCACCTCTGGGGGTACTCTGCATTACTTCGTCTAACTCACTCCAGAATCGCTCCTTCTCTTCTAGCATCATCCTGCCTGTGGGGCATAAGCACTAACAACATTGAATATCACGCCTTCAATTTCTAACTTGAGACTCATCACTCTGTCTGACACTCTTTTCACTTGTAGAACATTCCTGACAAACCCCTCCTTCAAGATGACTCCTACTCCATTTCTCTTCCCATCCACATGATGACAAAACAGGTTAAACTCTGCTCCTAAGCTTCTAGCCTTGCTACCTTTCCACTTGGCCTCCTGGACACACAGTCTGTCCACCTTCCTCCTCTGCATCATGTCAGCCAGCTATCTATCTTTTCTTTTCATAGTTCCAACATTCAATGTCCCTACTTCCAGTCCTAGACTCATGCCTTTCCTTTTTCTCTCTCCACCTACAGACACGCCTCCCGCCTCTCCTTCTTCAACCAACAGTAGTCCCATTTCCACCAGCACCCTGTTGGTTAACAGCACTGATGGCGGTCGTTGTTATTCTGGGCCTCCACCGATCAGGTATGAGTTTCGTTTTAATCATTTGCATAACAATGTTGGCAGAAGTTTTATGCTGGCTGCCTTTCCTGTCGCAACCCTCTGAATTTTTCTGAACACTGGCTTGTGCCCACCTCACGGCTGCATAATGTTTAGGGGTAATAGTAAATGTTCAAATTCTTTTATACTTTGTAAGCCTTTACTTTCAGTGTTTTACTGTGTAAAGCTGCTTTGCGACAATGTCAGTTGTAGACAACACAGTACAAATAAAACTGAAAAAACAAACTGAAACTGAAATATGAAATAAAAACATCTGTATTATTATTTGGAAGTGCTTAGTAGGGAAGTGGTGGCCTGATGGTAAAGGTGCTGGATCACTGATCCCAAGGTTTGGGTTCAAGCCCCACTCTCAACCGGTTGTCACTGCCCCCCAGTGCAGCTAACTGGGTTATACTATTTATTAAAGGCTGGCCATGTCTCTCACTGTCTATGGTATGAGATATGTAAAAGAACTATCGCTGACTTTCATTGAGAATGGGCTGCATAGTTGTCAGTGTTTTTCTGCCCTGTGATGGCCTGGCGAGCCGTACTCTGACTTCACCCAGAGTCAGCTGAGATGGACACTAGAAAGTAACTCGTAACCCTAATTAGGCTTAAGTTGTTCAGAAAATGAATGAAGTACTCAGTGTGTGTTGATAATTTTCAAGAGAACCCCAATAAGTTTTTTCTCAATTAATTCCCCTGTCTGTCTTCCTTTCGGCTTTTTCCCTTTTACTCGGGAGTCGCCACAGCGAATCATCTGATTCGCACGTTTGATTTGGCAGAGGTTTTTTTTGTTTTTTTTTTTAACGTCGGATGCCCTTCCTGTCACAACTCTTTTAGCAAGGGACAGAAACACGCTGACGACTTTGCAGCTACTCTTTACGAAAGTCAGCAATGGTTCTTTTACATGCCTCTCACCATAGACAGTGAGAGACATGGCCCGCCTTTGATAACCCAGTTAGCTGGTCTGGGGGGGGCAGTGACAACCTTGTGGAGAGTGGGACTCGAACCCCCAACCTTTGGATCAGCGATCCAGCACCACTGGACCACCACTGCCCACCAATTTTCTCAATTAATTCCCCTAAAAAATAAAATAAAAATCGAGTTCTCCATGAGAACTTCAAATTTTCATTCCTACAGATTCCAATCACTGTGCAGTTCTGTGACGTCGTTTTAAATTCTGTGTTTCGCACAGATTCCAACTCCCGTCTGTGACGGACCACGCGCGTGCGTGCGTGCGTGAGCGGGCGTACGTGTGTGCGTGCGTGCGTGCGTGTGGACGTGTTTGCGTGCGTGCGTACTGGTTTGTGTGTGTGTGTGTGTGTGTGTGTGTGTGTGTGAATAAAACATATCAACAGCAGGTGGCAGTGCCGAAACAGTCTGCTGTTTTCTACCACATGAAAACAGTAGAAGAAGATGATGGCGAACGTTTGTTTTCTTCGCGCCCCAGTTTGGTTTACTTTTTGCGTCTACGTTATTTGTTTTTTGTATGACGGTATATGGTTATTTTTTTCAGGGAATATGTCGTTATGGAGAACAATTTTGGAATCTACACTCGTGAGGAGGCAGAAACCAAACCAATCATTGTGCAGGAGGTCAGTCAGCCCAGTCACTTTGATTGATTGATTAATTTCAACATTCACAAATAATACTCATACATATAGTGCGATGTATTCAGTCAATAACAATTTATATCCTACAGTAGTTTATAATTTTAGGATTCTTAAATGGCATTAAAAGCAAAAATTATTTGTACAGTGCACACACCAATATATTACGAATCTTGATCTTGATCTTGATAGGTTAGGTGATACGTCGCAAGGACATTAATTCACCGCGCAAGTGTCAAGCTGATTAGCAGGACCCCCTTACTATTTCAGCAAAAGATTTAGCTGGCTCCTTAGCTGCTGATATGGTGTTGATCAGGTCTGGTGGTAGCGAGTTCCAGTCTTTAATGGTGTTTGGCATGAAGCTGAACTTGTAGGTATCTGAATAATAAGAATTCTTCTATAATCACCTGAAGAGAGAGGATGGTTTCACCACCCCTCGAAACAGATCTGTAGTGATAAATGGAGTTTCAATAGAAAGTCTTTGTCCTGTCCTTTTATTTTTGTTTTTATATATATATATATATATATATATAGATATATACATATACATATACACACACACACAGTGGGCCCTCGACATTCGCGGGGGTTTGGTTCCGAGCCCTCCCGCGAATCGAGATAATCCGCCAGTTCTGTACCCAGAAGTACAGCCCCATGTATGACGTCACATGCGCGAATGAGCAGCTGTAAGTAAAATACTATGTATCTATTACATGCACTAAAATATGCTTCTTAAACACATTCTATAGACAGTCTGACTAATCAATACAGTATTAATGTAGTAAAATATAGTAATGATTAAGAAAAACTGAATTTTTACTCTTATTTTTATTGATGATAAAATATAAACATTTACAACAGTATATGATGTATAAGCACTTGTTTTAAAGTCTTTTTCAATTATTATTCCAGTACAGTACCTAAGTTAATTCTGAGAATGTTTGTGCATGAGATTTTATGTTCTGTAGCATGTTTAACAAATGATACCAAAAGGATAAACTTTATTACGCTTCATGTCCTTTTACATTGAACTTGGAGTGACGTCTCCAAGATGGCGCTGCCTAGACGGCAACGTCGCAGAGTTCTCAGACTCAAATTGTTTCTTTGTTGGTTTGTTAGAATATAGGATATATCTCTGACCTAATACGTACGAATGATTGAATCATGAAGCAAGAAGTTCTCCTTATCCTGTTGTGCCCCGATGTCCTAGGTTTTGTGTAAAACATCAACCAGACCTAACTGGATGTTCGAGGCTGTCTCTCTTTTATCACCACATACCTACGTACGAATGCAAACAGTTACGTAACCAACATACCAACAATCCAACATGATAGGGTGCTATCCACACACACATATCCACACACACATACACCCACACACACACACATACACATATACACACACACACACACCCCCACCCTATGTTATGACGAAGGTACTTTGACCAAGGACAAGGACATATGACATATGACTTTGACCAAGGACATATGACTCTGTGATTATCTGCTTGCAAAAACAAAGAAACTGCATAAAAAGCTTGTGCTCAGAAACACCCTCTGAGCTTCTGATGAATAAACCAGACTGATTTCACTCGTGTGGTTCGTTGTCTGTTGCTCCCGGAGCGCTCTAAGACGTTGAGATACAGGAATCCAGATCGTGCAGGTTTACATAAGAGCTTCTATAGAGAGAGTTCTTACAATTTGGTGACCCCGACGTGATACTCCTGATCAGGTAAGACAAGATTTGTTTGACTACCTGGTTAGCAGTATCTGAGCGTCTGGTATCCCCTTTTTATAAGGGACGGTTTATCCCCTTCTCTAGAAGGGACGGTTTATCCTCAGTTGCTATAACTGGGACGGTTTATCCTCAGTTGCTATAACTGGGACGGGTTATCCTCAGTTGCTATAACTGGGACGGGTTATCCTCAGTTGCTATAACTGGGAAGAGCGCTATACAAAAGGTGCACGTGTATTCCTGTATGCCAACGTATTTTTTGTTTTTGTTAGAAGATAGACAATGGGAAATTCCTACCCAAAGCCTAAGGCCCGGGAAACTCCGAAGGAGTGGATGAATAGATGTGGTCTAGCTTATTATACTGAGCCATGGCTCAGCAATTTGGTGGGATGGACTGAGGGACTCGACCAAGTACCAAACTTTCCTCGAAATGGGACTTTTGATGCAGGATTTCTGACATCCGCGCATCGCATGATTTATGATGGATTGGGCAACCCCTCCTAGGATTACGAATACATGAAAGAGGCATATGTTAAATGGTATGAAATGCGTTCGTACTGGCTATCGTTAAAAGAAGGGATAAGAATCGAAGGAAGGATTCGTATAAAAAAAACCGGGAAATGTCATTACTGTGGGAATGGATGGGGTTCCCTTCTCCTCCCCATATACGCCACCCCTTCTCCTACATTTTCCTGATGATCACACGCTTGATAAATTACAGATATCCTATTCTTTTGTACATATGTCCGAATGCCCCTTTAATTTGTTAGGCCGTGACCTCATGAGTGTTCTGGGGTTCCAAATCTCTTTCCAAGGTTCGAGCATGACCATCCAAACGTGCGACACCTCCTCCGTTTCTCTGTTATCATTGCAAGCGCAGCCCTTGCCTTTTAATGTTAGTCCGGCGAGCGTGGCGAGTTCCACCTCGCCCCCTGTACTCGACACACTGCCCACCAATCTTTGGGCAGAGCGAAAGAATGGGGTGGGTGGTGTGGACTGCGTCCCATATGAAGCTACCGTGAAGCACATTTTGCCCGTGTACATCCGACAATACCCCTTGTCGCCTCAAAAAATGTTGGGTATCGACACTATTTTGGCCGCTCTTTTGGAACAGGGTGTCATCGTGCCGTGCACAAGCCCTTATAACACGCCTGTGAACCCGGTTCCTAAGCCAGACGGTTCCTGGCGTCTGACACAAGACCTCAGAAAAATTAACGAGCTCATCGTTCCAGTTTCACCGGTTGTTCCGGATGTGCCCTCTATTATGGCTTCTATTCCTTGCGATCACACTCATTTTTCCGTAATCGACCTGTGCTCGGCGTTTTTTAGTATCCCTGTTGAGCCAAGCACACAACCTCTCTTCGCTTTCACACACCGGCAGCGACAGTACACGTGGACTAGATTACCTCAAGGATTTATTGACTCTCCGGCCGTCCCCGTTGGTTCCTGCGTACACTCTTAGGCTGATGACCTCCTGGTTACAGGGTTTACCTATGAACTATGCCTCGACGCCACTGTCCAGTTGCTCCTCTTACTGGAAAAAAAGGGTTTCAAGGTCTCCAAGCCCAAGTTACAGTTCTGCCTCCCCACTGTGATATATCTGGGCTATGAACTCTCTCACGGGATAAAACGCCTTACTCAGGATCGCGTCAAGATCATAGTGGACACTCAGAAGCCTGCCACTAAACAAGCGCTCCTGGCTTTCCTGGGGCTCATTGACTACTGCCGCCAATGGATCCCGGACTGTTCCTTTTATGACAAACGTTTACGCTCTGCCGTGGCTCACACTGACCCTCTCCATCAACCCTTGGTCTGGACTGAGGACATGCTGGACGCATTCAAAGCCCTGAAGTCGGCCCTATGCTCCGCGCCGGCTCTCGGGCTCCCGGATTACAACAAACCCTTTCATCTCTACGTCGCTCACCAGGCCGGCACGGCTTCTGGAGTCTTGGCGCAGGACCACGGGGGGGGACTTAGGCCTTGTGCTTTCCTCTCCAAAACTCTAGATACTGTGGCTCAGGGTTTACCTGCCTGTCTCCGCACTGTCGCTGCCAGTGCGGTGTTAGTTCTCGAAGCAGAAAAAATAGTGCTCTCTCATAGTGCTCTCTCATCCACTCGTTTTACACACCAGCCATCAGGTTAGGCATATCCTTAATACTCTGTCTACACAACACATGTCTTCTCAACGTCGTTCAGGTTACGAGGCCATCCTTTGTGCTACTGACAACCTAACTATATCCTGTTCCTCTTCCCTAGATAACGTGGCGCAGGCTCTACAGCGCCTGCTTAATGCTCGAGACGACTGCGAACCATTGGAGCATGACTGCATGGACACCATTGTTCATGACACCAGCATTAGATCCGACTTAATGTCTACTCCTCTCTCCACAGGTCTCTCCCTGTTTGTAGACGGGTCATGCTCGAAACCCTCCGACGGAGTGTTCCTCTCTTGACTATGCAGTATGTTCCTTACCGGACCAAGTTTTGGAAGCGTACTCGCTTCCCTTTAATTCCGCTCAAGCAGCAGAGTTATATGCGCTCACTCGGGCATGCACTCTCGCTTCCGACCAGGATGTTACTATATACACTGACTCTCGTTACGCTTTTGGGGTGGCGCATGATTTCGGCCGTATCTGGCAATCTCGTGGTTTCACTGCTGCTGACGGTAAGCCCATTTCACATTCCACCTTAGTCCAGGATCTTATTGTGTCCTGCAATCTCCCGCTCCGTTTAGCGATCGTAAAGACCAGCGGTCATTCCTCTGACCACACTGATGAGGCACGAGGTAACTCTTTGGCTGACCGCGGCTAAACAGGCTGCCTCGCTCGGCTCCATGCCGCCCGTTCCTGCAGCCCGCTGGTGTCAACCTCACACATGCTTAGCGCCCTCCTCCCTGACTTGGATCTGAAATCCCTTCAGTCCTCGGCGTCCACAGAAGACACTGATTTTTGGTCCTCGCAGGGCTCTCAGCCCTCGGGTGACGGCATTCTACTCGATTCGACCGGTCGCTTATGTCTGTCCACGCACTGCCTTTCTTTCCTCGTCCGCGAGTTTCACGGGCCTACACATCGCGGTCGAAGAGGGGTGGTGACAGATATGGAAAAAGATTTTGTATACGACAACTAGCCTCGACGGTGCACAGCATTTTGGACAAATGCCCGATTTGTGCACAGAACAATGTGTCCAAACCACATGCATCACATCAGCATCTGCCGAAACCAGATACTCCCTCCCAGGAGAGGCAGATAGATTTTACTCACATGCCTGGCAGGGCCCCTTTAAATATCTATTGGTTATCGTGGATAAATTCTCTCGATGGGTTGAAGCTTTCCCGTGTGGGAACGAAAACGCCAGTAGTGGTTCAAAAGTTATCACAGGAAATTATTCCCAGATATGGCCTCCCGTTGGGTATTGATTCGGACAAAGGCACACCATTCACCTCAAAAGTCACTCAACTGTTGGCCCAAGAGCTAAAGATCAATTGGCGTTTCCATGTCCCATATCACCCTCAGTCCTCCGGAATCGTGGAACGAACAAACAGAACAATTAAAGGAAAATTACGAAAAGCAATGCACGCCACCGGATCCAGGAATTGGGTTTCGGTGCTGCCTGTGGTCCTAGCGGATCTGCGGATGACCTTGCAGGTGGCCTTAGGGAATCTATCCCCTTATGAAGTGGTAATGGGGAGACCCTTTCCTGCTCCTTGGAGGAAGGGAAAGCAGGCTTTGGGTACGGAAGATCTAGACATACACATGAGCGAGTATGCCGTGGGCCTTGTTAAGGTCCTAAATGACTATTGGGAACGCACTAATCAGAATACTTTGGTCCCGGCCGATGCAAGCACTCATGCCTTCAAGGTAGGAGACAAGGTGCTGGTCAAGAAATTTGCAAAACTAAATTCATCTTTGGGAGACTCTCCTTACAGTGAGCCCACGGAGATACTCGCTGTAACTCGTACCGCCGTACTAACTGACCTCTTTCCACAGTGGATCCATGCTACCAGACTGAAGAAAAGCCCGCAATGAAGTATTGTATTGTTTGTTTTTGTGTGACCATGATGTTGTCTATCTTTATTACCTCTGTTCCAGGTCTTAAGACATATATCACCTAAGAGGGGAGAAGTGTTTTCTAACGGATTCGGCTCAACATAAGCTTACGAGTACCACCTTTACACCCTCTCGTACTGGGAACGGATAACCAAAAATATCCTGTGTTATGTATACCCTCCATGTTCTGCTCTTGCTCGGGCTGATGTGCTCAGCCCCGGGTCTTTGTACATATTACCGTCATCTTGAAAATAACATGTTCTGGCAGTATTTGAATTTTACTGTGAAACGTGATATAACTTTAGAAGAATGTATTGTTTGCTCTCTGTTTCCCCATGATGGAGGAACCCCATACGTATATACCCCTTCTAGGGACAGTTACACCATCATCAACTCGACGTGGGTCCGGGGCGAGTGGGGAACTTATAAACAGTCAGAAATCTTTCTACGACACCACCCAGATCCAAATTCAGGCTTCTCAGTACATTGGGACTTAAAAATGCAGTACCCCATATGTTTTTGGCGATATGATGGTAACGGTACAGAACAAGACCGGGAAGCCTCGAACGACTGTTCTGTGGACACGGAAGGCACCGAAAAATGCGTAAGATTACCTAATAATCAAACATCGCACTGGATACAGGGACTAGATCCGCGCAGGTGTAATTCCACGATAAACCTCAGAAATGATAATGCAGGAAGAATGGTGTTTAATCTAGAGCGGCCCATATGGATCCCAGATTGGTATTGGGACTGCGGTAATGGTCAACTGTGGTTGTACCTCCCGAAGTTACAAAGAGGTAGGTGCGCGCTCGTCCGGATCGAAACGTCTCTCACCCTTTTCTCTAAACAGTTTCCTTACTTACTCCGACGTAAGCGATCTACATCAGCCCTTAGTGACCTCGAGGTGCCGGAAGAACATCAGTTGGTAAGTGAGGGTACGAGATTCGCAGAGATCCTATTCCCGAACTTTGGAGTAGGGAACGTTCGTCGCCAGTTAAACAAAGTGCATTATAGGCTTGCCCTGTTCGTAAATAACACTATTCTCGCAGTCGACGGGATTAACCAGGAATTGACGGCCCTGAGGCTTATGGTTACTCAGAACCGTATGGCGCTCGATGCACTGCTCGCGAAGGAAGGGGGGGTATGCGTGCTTATAGGCGCACACTGCTGTACCTATATTCCACGAGCGATTCACCTGGGGGGAATATATCTCAAGCCCTGCACAAAATGCGTGCGGTAGCAGCCCAATTGCGACACGACGAAAGTCCAAATTATGGCTGGGGTTTCCTCCATTCCCTTTTTGGCATCTTCACTCCATATTTAACCATGTTTGTGCCTGTATGCATTTGTCTGCTGTTGGTGTGTGTGTTCGGACCTTGCATCCTTAGGTGTCTGCTGAATCGTGTGTGGGCCCTGATGGACGCTTTCAGTGGACCAACGTATACGCAACTGGATGCGCAGTCCGACGGCACCTCTTACCCTTCGTCCCGGGTGTAGTGAGGGGTCGGGATCTTGAGGGGACCTGAGTATCTCGAGGCAGTGGGCGAAGGGCGTCGTAGCTCAAGCTGCCCTTCAAGCACAGGCTCCGATCAACCGCGGTCCCTGGTCTCCTGAAAGATCCCGACCTTCGACACCCGCTGAACCTTTGTGTATTCTGCAACGATTTATTAACGAATGATTTATACTTCATGAACATTAAAGTATAAAAGAGGGGAACTGTTAGAATATAGGATATATCTCTGACCTAATACGTCATTTAATGATTGAATCATGAAGCAAGAAGTTCTCCTTATCCTGTTGTGCCCCGATGTCCTAGGTTTTGTGTAAAACATCAACCAGACCTAACTGGATGTTCGAGGCTGTCTCTCTTTTGTCACCACATACCTACGTACGAATGCAAACAGTTACGTAACCAACATACCAACAATCCAACATGATAGGGTGCTATCCACACACACATATCCACATACACCCACACACACACACATATACACACACACACACCCCCACCCTATGTTATGACGAAGGTACCAAGGACAAGGACATATGACATATGACTTTGACCAAGGACATATGACTGTGATTATCTGCTTGCAAAAACAAAGAAACTGCATAAAAAGCTTGTGCTCAGAAACACCCTCTGAGCTTCTGATGAATAAACCAGACTGATTTCACTCGTGTGGTTCGTTGTCTGTTGCTCCCGGAGCGCTCTAAGACGTTGAGATACAGGAATCCAGATCGTGCAGGTTTACATAAGAGCTTCTACAGAGAGAGTTCTTACATGGTTTTAATTTGTTTGTTCATGTTTTGCACTATGCTCGTCGATGATCGGTTGACCCTACTACAGCTATGAGCAGCTTCAGCTTCGGGCGACGAAGCACGCAACAACCTCTATCTTCTATCTATTCTATACTATGGGAGCTCCATGCTAGCGGTTACCGGGTAAGCCCAGGCAGAGTTCTCAGAGGCTTCTCAGAGGCTTGGTTAGCACTTCCGGCCATACTGCTTGAAAATGTTCAGTCCCTGCGAAACAAGATGGATGAGCTTCATGCTCAGATTGCAGCGCAGAGGGATATACAGGACTGTATTTCTGTGAAACATGGCTCGAGGAGAGTACACCCAATAAGGCGATTATACCAGCCGGCTACACGGCCTTCATCCCCTGCTATCCCAAGCGCTGGCGTCGTCGTTCGGCACCTCCTCCCCCCCGGGCTTCTTGTCTGCTGGGGTGCGGCTCGCATTGAGTTGCCTACCATAGCATGTTAGCTCTGCTTGCCGCATCCCGGCTAACAAGCCCAGTTGAGGGTGCTTAGTTATACATGCCCGAAGATACTCCGATCTTATAGCTGTATAGTGCAAAACATGAACAAACAAAACAACAAATAAAACAAATTAAAACGAACCATAGCGTGCTAGCTGTGCTAATAGCATGCTAGCTGTGCTAATAGCATGCTTGCTCTGCTTAGTAATACACGCCCGAAGATACTCCGATCTTATAGCTGTACTGGTCGTAGACGAGCATAGTGCTAAACAAGAACAAACGAAACTACAAATAAAGCAAATTTAAAGCGAACAAAAAACAATTTGACTCCGAGAACTCCGCGACGTCGCCCTCTGGGCAGCGCCATCTTGGAGACGTCACTCCAACTTCAATGTAAAAGGACATGAAGAGTACTGTAATAAAGTTTTCCTTTTGATATCGTTTGTTAAACATGCTGCAGAACATCAAATCTCACGCATAAATATGAACTTAGGTACTGTACTGGAATAATAATTGAAAAAGATTTTAATACAACAGTTCAGAGAAAGGAGAAAGTCTTATTTCTTCTGATGAGACATCCAGCGTTTTCTATCACTTAGCCAGAGAAGACACAGGGTTTGAGTGGTATCATAGAGCTTAACTGGTAATTAAAACACAGAAAAAAGAGGCTCATTGACAACTTGTGCGCGAATTAGTAAAAAGGAGCGGGACATCAGCTCAACCAATCAGCAGAAAGGAGGACAGCCATTGGCTGAATTTGAATCACGTGCCGGACAGACTGCGTGTACTCAAACCGCGAGTGCAAAACCGCGAATAGTCAAGGGCCTACTGTGTGTGTGTATGTGTATATATATATATATATATATATATATATATATATATATACATACACACACAGTAAAACCTCCGCTGACGAACGCTTAAGATCACGAACTTTTCGCCTCAAGAACATTAAATTTGCGAGCATATAGTCTCTGCTGACGAACTAGTTTTCGGCGGACGACCAAACCACGCGGTCGAACAGCGCCACGGTGGTGGCCACGAGAAGTTGACGCACGCTCACGGCGTCACAGTTCGTCACCCCCTTTCTTTGAGTGCGGAAGTGGTTTGTGTTTGATAGACATTTTGGACCATATTGAGTGTACTTTTGCTATTATGGGACCGAAAAAGACCCCACCACAGGCGGAGATCATTGAAAAACACTAACGAGGTGTGCGTTTGTGTGACTCAGCGTCCCAGTACCAGTACAAGGAACAAGGAAGCTATTAAGGGTGCGTGTGTGGCTAAGGGTGTTTCCAAACAGTAGGCGTTTCCAAACACTCCTTCCAAACAGTAAGTCCCTCCCTCCCTCCCTCCTCCTCCCACTCCATTCCATCAAGCCATCAACTACCATCACAAAGGTAAATAAAACGACTTTATTATACAGTATAGTTTATTTCTTTAATTACAATACAATAGACATTTATTATACATAAAATAAGGTATATTTTTGTGTAGTTTTAAGGCTTATTTAGTGGAAAATTATGTTTTATGGGGACCTGGGAACGGATTATTCTCATTTTAATGGTTTCTTATGGGAAATAAATGTTCGGAAGACGAACTTTTCGCCTTACACACACTTTCTGGGAACCAATTATGTTCGTGAGCTGAGGTATCACTGTATATCAGGCCAATTGAGCACAGTAATACCATGGTCAGTAAACCATTTCCCAGTGGTTTTGGCACTGTGAGCAGGTGTCAGATCGTGCTGAAACATGAAATCTTCATCTCCATAAAGCTTTTCAGCAGATGGAAGCATGAAGTGCTCCAAAATCTCCTGATAGTTAGCTGCATTGACCCTGCCCTTGATACAACACCGTGGACCAACACCAGCAGCTGACATAGCACCCCAGACCATCACTGACTGTGGGTACTTGACACTGGACTTCAGGCATTTTGGCATTTCCTTCTCCCCAGTCTTCCTCCAGACTCTAGCACTTTGATTTCCGAATGACATGCAAAATTTGCTTTCATTCGAAAAAAGTACTTTGGACCACTGAGCAACAGTCCAGTGCTGCTTCTCTGTAGCCCAGGTCAGGCGCTTCTGCCGCTGTTTCTGGTTCAAAAGTGGCTTGACCTGGGGAATGTGGCACCTGGAGCCCAGTCCACTGCTTCCACAGGTCCCCCAAGGTCTGGAATCGGCCCTTCTCCACAATCTTCCTCAGGGTCCGGTCACCTCTTCTGGTTGTGCAGCGTTTTCTGCCACACTTTTTCCTTCCCACAGACGTCCCACTGAGGTGCCTTGATACAGCACTCTGGGAACAGCCTATTCGCTCAGAGATTTCTTTCTGTGTCTTACCCTCTTGCTTGAGGGTGTCAATGATGGCCTTCTGGACAGCAGTCAGGTCGGCAGTCTTACCCATGATTGCGGTTTTGAGTAATGAACCAGGCTGGGAGTTTTTAAAAGCCTCAGGAATCTTTTGCAGGTGTTGAGAGTTAATTGGTTGATTCAGATGATTAGGTTAGGTTAACTTTGCAGATAAGTTAAGATGGTTTGGCCATTTCAAAGTCAAAGAATAAATGAAATGATGTTGGAGGACTGCTCGATACTGTTGGTCAAACATGAATGGGGGTGGGGGGGGGGTTATGATGGTTTGAAGATGCTTTGATGGTGTAAAGTGGGAGAGATGAACAGGGTTAAAATGTCTATTTTTCGGCAGAATGCCGTACCCTGTGAACAACTCGGAGGACGACGAACCAAAACACTTCAAACTATGCAAGAACTATTTAAGATAAGAGAAGATAAGATACAGCTTTATTAATCTCACAATGGAGAAATTCACTGTTACAGGCTCTTGAGGTACTATCAGTAGGGGGTGCAAAAATAGATACAAGTACAAACATACACACGTACATATATATTATATAAGTAAATAAATAAATAGATACATAAATAGTATAAATTAATAAACAATAAAAGAAAAGAATGGAGCAACTTTATAGACTGGCCTATATTAAAGTGTAATGTATCTGAGTGCAGAGTAGATGGGTTGATCTGGTTCACAGTGGGGTAGATGTGGTTGATTAAAGTGTGCGGGGTTTTTATTGCACATAACCGGTATTTTCACAGACAGTTACAAAGTGGCGTTGTACAGTCTGACAGCGGTGGGAATGAACGACCTGCGGGAGCGCTCCTTCCTGCACTGAGGATGCCTCAGTCGTCCACTGAAGGAGCTGCTTAGCTCCTCGACAGTCTGGTGCAGTGGGTGAGAGCTGTTGAACAGGATGGATGTGAGCTTTGCTACCATCCTCCTTTCACTCACCTCCTCCACAGAGTCCAGTGGGCAGCCGAGGACAGAGCTGGCCCTCCTGACCAGCTTGTTCAATCTCTTCCTGTCCCGCTCTGTGCTGCCCGGGGCCCAGCAGATGGCAGCGTAGAGGATTGCAGAGGCTACCAAAGAGTCATAAAATGTCCTGAGCAGAGGTCTGCATATGCCGAAGGACCTGAGTCTCCTCAGAAGGTGGAGGCGACTCTGGCCCTTCTTGTACAGGGCGTTGGTGTTGTGGGACCAGTCCAGTTTATTGTTAAGGTGAACACCCAGGTACTTGAAACTGTCCACTGTCTCAATGTCCTGTCCCTGGATGTTCACTAGTAAGTGTGTGTGTGTGTGTGTGTGTGTGTGTGTGTGTGTGTGTGTGTGTGTTTGAGTGCTTCTCCTGAAGTCGACCACCATCTCCTTCGTCTTCCTAGTGTTCAAGCACAGGTGGTTGCGCTCACACCAGTCCACGAAGTCAACGATGACCGACCGGTACTCCAGCTCGTTCCCCTCTGACACACGGCCCACGATGGCGGAGTCGTCCGAGAACTTCTGGAGGTGGCAGCTGTTTGTGTTATATATGAAGTCCGAGGTATAGATGTTAAAAAGGAAGGGTGAGAGGACGGTGCCCTGCGGTGCCCCCGTGCTACAGACTACCACCTTTGACTTACAGCCGCAGCCGCACGCACTGTGGACGGTTAGTAAGGTAGTCAATAATCCAGGCAGCAAGATGCCCGTCCACTCCCACGTCCTCCAGCTTCCCCGCAGGCGCCGCTGGCCTGATGGTGTTGAAGGCGCTGGAGAAGTCAAAGAACATGACCCTCACAGCGCTGCCGGCGATCTCCAGGTGGGTGAGTGCCCGCTGCAGAAGGTAGATGACGGCGTCTTCTACTCCGATGTTGGGCCTGTAGGCAAACTGCAGCGGGTCTAGGGTAAGGCTCACCATAGAGCGGAGGTGTTCAAGGAGGAGCCTTTCCATGGTCTTAATGAGGTGGGAGGTCAGGGCGACAGGTCTGTAGTGGGCTGGTTCCTTCGCTTGTGCTGTTTTGGGAACCGGAACCACACAGGAGGTCTTCCATAGGACTGGAACCTTCTCCAGGCTGAGGCTCAGGTTGTACAGGAAGCATAGTACCACACAGAGCTGGTCTGCGCAGGTCCTCAGCAGCCTGGGACTGATGCCATCAGGTCCTTCAGATTTCCTCTGATTTAGTCGCCTCAGCTGTCTCCTCACCTGGTCTGATGTGAGGGAGAGGGGGGGCTGGGGTGGGCTGCAGAGGGAGGGGGATGTGTCTGTCAGGCTGTAGCAGTCAAGTGAAGTTGGCCTGGGGAGGGGGGAGGTGTCAGCTGGTCTGGAGACGTGTGAAGAGGGGAGGAGAACGGGGAGGGGTGCAGAGGGGGAGGGGGGAGAATCAAACCTGTTGAAGTAGCAGTTTAGTTCATCCGCCCTGCGCTGGTCACCATCAGCTGTCCCTCTGACACTCTGCCCAAATCCAGACATGGTCTTTAGTCCTCTCCAGACGTCCCGCATGTTGTTCTGAGCCAGCTTCTCCTCCATCTTCTTCCCATAGTCCTTCTTTGCCCTCCTGATCCTCCACTGGAGCTCACGCTGGACCTTCTTCTGCTCCTCTCTGTCCCCCGAGATGAAAGCCCTCTTTTTCTGGTTCAGGAGGACTTTGAGCTCAGGGGTGACCCATGGGTGGTTGTTGGAGAAGCACCGTACCCTCCTTGTTGGCACAGTGCTGTCCACGCAGAAGTTCATGTAGTCGGTGATGCAGTGTGTGAGGCCGTCGATGTCATCACCAAAGGAGTTACAGAGCATGCTCCAGTCTGTGGTCTGGAAACAGTCCCTAAGCCTCTCGTTGGTCTCCTCGGTCCACACTTTCACAGACCTCTTCTGTGCAGGTTCCTTTCGCACCCTGGGTGTGTATTGGGGGAGCAGATAGACCAGGTTGTGGTCTGAGCGTCCCAGTGGGGGGGAGGGGGGAGGAGCTGTAAGCGTCCTTCACATTTGCATACAGTAAGTCAAGTCTTTTATTGTCTCTTGTGGCGCACTTCACGTATTGCGTGAACGTCGGGAGAGAGGCGGAGAGAGGGGCGTGGTTAAAATCCCCGCTGATCAGAATCATGGCGCGGGGGTGACGAGTCTGTGTCTGATTAACGGCGCTGTGAAGACGCTCACACGCGGCCGCCGCATCAGCCGAGGGCGGAATGTACACGCAAAACACAATCACGTGTGAAAACTCCCTCGGTAGATAATATGGCGGCGCTTACGCGAGCAGCTCCACGTCCAGCGTGCACAGCTGCTCCTTCACGTGCACGCTTGCCGGGTGGCACCATCGTTCATTCACATAGACCGCCACGCCCCTCCTTTCTTCTTACCGCTCTCCGTTACACTCCGATCTGCACGCGCGAGTGTAAATCCGTTAAGAGAAACCACAGAGTCCGGTGTGAGTTCATTCAGCCACGTCTCCGAGAAACACATGAGGCTGCAGTCCCGGTACTGCCTCTGCTGCCGGGTCAGCGCCGCCAGCTCCTCCGTCTTGTTGGCGATCGCGCGGACATTTCCCATGATGACAGAGGGAACACATGTCCTCCGCATCTTTCGTCCCCCTCTGCAGCCTCTCCTTTTCCTCCGTATTTCCAAAGGAACAACGGGCTTTTCCGCGTGAAGGAGGGCGGGGGCGCGCAGGCCGAGGAGGGTCTCACGTGTGTAAGACCTGCGTTGCTCAGAGCCGTCGGTGAATGAGTTTCCTGACGCCAATCCAAAAAGTGAAAATAAAAGTGCACAGAAAAACAAAAGCATCATGAAAGTATGTTTTCCAGATGCAGGATTGAAGAAAGAAAAAGAAAATTTGAAAAAAGATAAAGAAACACGCCTATATACAATAGAAAAGAGAAAAAAAAAGAAAAATAAACTGAAGAGCTCCTGTAACTGGCTGCAGGTCACCCGGCGCCATCTTGGAAAAAATTTAAGAAGCAGTCAGCTGGTGTTCTATGAGTATTGGGTTTTCGACTCCAGTCACTAGATCTCAGACCTGTTGAGATGCAGTGGAAACAGCTTGACTGTATGGTACAGAAAAAATGCCCATCAAACCAATTTAACTTGTGAGAGGTGCTTCAGCGAACATGAGGAGAAAATTCTGCATCTTACAAACACAAATTAGAAGTTATAATGACAAAAGTCTTGGGCAGTCTTGGTTTAATGGTTGTATGGTTCCATTTCTGAACCAGCAGATAAAACCTTCTTTCACTTTCATTGCCGAAGTGCCCTGAAGTAAGGCATCTCTCCCGAACTGCTGTCAGGGTGCTGCAATGTGGCTGCCCTGTTCTTTCTCTGTGTGTGTTTTCACTTTTAATGGTTGAATTCAGAGCCAAATTTCCCTTACATGATTAATAGAGTATCGCAATCCAAAAAAAGTTCTTCGAGGCTGTAATGGCTGCACAAAGTGAATTTTCTCCAGAGGTATCATCTTTCTCCACTTTATCCAGTATCGGGTCGCGAGGACAGCAGCCTTAGCAATGAGGTCCAGACATCCGTCTCTGCAGCTAGTCCCAGTTCTTCCGAGGGGACACAGGCATTCCCAGACCAGCTGAGAGACATATATCTCTATAGCGTGTTCGAGGTTGATGCCGGCGTCTCCTTATGTTTGCACATACTCAACACCACACCAGGAAAGTGTTTGGGAGGCATTCTAATCAGATGCCTGAGCCACCTCATGTGGTTACCAATGTGGACCAAGCTTTGACCCCGGTGATCTATCTATCTAGTGCCGGAGTCGTAGGACGACCATTGGCGTCCCGCCATGAAGGATAACGCCCTGGTTATCATCTTCATGGAGGTTTTCTTGGCAGGATTAGTGCAGTGGTTTGCCATTGCCTTCTGCACGATGCGAACCTATGGGCAATTTAGAACGGCCAATTAACCTACTGTGCATGTCTTTGGATTGTGGGAGGAAACCGGAGCACCCGGACGAAACCCACATAAACACAGGGAGAACATGCAAACTCCTCACAGAAACGCCCAGGCTGGGAATCGAACCCAGGCCTTCTTGCTGTGAGGCAGATGTGCTAACCACTACACCACTGTGCCGCCGACCCCGGTGATACAGTGACCAAATGGCCTGTAGCAATCGGTCCAGAGCACCATACTCCCAGAGCACGACTCACAAGATAGCCCAAGGGACACAGTCGAAAGCCTTCTCGAAATCCACAAAATACATGTAGACAGAGCAAACTCCCATTCCCCCTCCAGATCCTGTACAGCGTATAGAGTTGGTTGACAGTGCCACAGCCAGGACGAAAACCACGTTGTTCCTCCTGAATCCGAGGTTCGACTATCGTTCGGATCCTCCTCTCCAACACCCCTGCATCGACTTTCCCGGGTTGACTGAGGAGTGTGATTCCACGATAATTGGAACACATCCTCTGGTCCCCTTTTTTAAATAGGGGGACTACCGCCCCAGTTTGCCAATCCAGAGATACAGCCTCCGATGACCAAGCGATGTTGCAGAGGCGTGTCAACCAAGACAGTACTACAATATCCAAAGCCCTGAGATATTCAGGGCAGATCTTATCCACCCCTGGAGCCTGACCACTGAGGAGGTTTTTGACTAAGACCTACAAGCTCGGCTCCAGTTATAGACCTATCATTGGAAGTGGAAATTATTTTCATAATCTTGTTGGTTTCTTGATGTTTCATATTCCTTTTGCATTTCATCTGATGGATGTAAGTTTGTGTTTTCAAGTAAAAAGTGAAATTCCATTTCCAGTTCATCGATGATGATTATTTTATCTTTTTTTTTTTTACATATTTTTGATTGATTTTATAAACAAAGTTTACTCTCCCAATATCACAACTGCTCACACTGACATCATTTAATGAGATTTCCTTTCGGCTTTTCCCCTTTATCAGGGGTCGCCACAGCGAATGATTCGTACGTTTTGATTTGGCACAGGTTTTTACGTCGGATGCCTTTCCTGACACAACCCTTTAGCAAGGGACGGAAACACACTGATGGCTTTGCAGCTACTCTTTACAAAAGTTAGCAATGGTTCTTTTACATGCCTCTCACCATAGACAGTGAGAGACATGGACCGCCTTTGATAACCCAGTTAGCTGCACTGGGGGCCACAGTGACAACCTTGTGGAGACTAGGACTCGAACCCCCAACTTTAGGATCCACGATCCTGCGCCCTATACCACTAGACCACCACTGGCCCCTACTGATATCGTTTAATAATGGCACGTTATTCCAACTTCCTGTTAAACTTTGAGCTGAGATGATGTGAATAATGACGTTGAGCACTACAGAAGTGTTGAAGAAATAAAAATAATTTATTGAGGTATTTATATAGTCAAAGCATGTTTTAATTGGAAGCGATGGTCCCGTTTCATAGGCTCAGTGAACCAAGTGTGAGATACCCATCTCAGCGCTTGGGAGGAGTCACTGCCCAGTCCCCATCTGGGGCAGAGGGAAGAGATCTGGGAGAAATGATTAGAGCTCCCACTTTAATTCACAGAACCAGTTCGCCACCCTGAGCACCACTCAGAACGGATATGGGAGAACTGGAGGAGGGGATGACCCCGATAAACAGGTGTGAATAGTGGAGACAAACTCAAATCATGTGTGATTTGTAAGAGGCTCTTTAAGCCGAACAGGGTGTGATGGTCACCTGAACTTCCTGCTTGATTGACAGAGCGATGATACAAATAGACATGGTGGTGCGGCAGAGCTTGGGATAATGGATCTTCTCCTGCTATGCTCCCTCAAGGCTTCCATCCCAGGTGGGTCGCAGGTCACAGGGTCAGTGTCAGATGTCATTAAACTGTCAGATGTGAAGTGTGTGTGTGCGGGGGGGGGCTATCTCCAGAGGAACTGAGGCTGGAGTACTATACCAGAAGAGCTGCTGGAGACCTGCAGTCCTACGTAAGTTCACAGTGAAGAACATTCTCCATTTGCATTTCTAACCTACATCACTATGGGGTTCCACCCTGTCACACCCATCTCAGTGTCCCATTTATCTGTCAGAGTCTGCAAACATGTCAAATTGCAGTAAATAAATGTCTATCAGTCAGTTTATGCTGGATTTAGTTACTTCTTCTTCCTGTCCTTTCGGCTTTTCCCTTCAGGGGTTGCCACAGTGAATCGTCTGCCTCCATCTCACCCTTTGGTATCCAGGACAGGAACGCAGAAGGACAGATGTTGGTTGGTAGATTTTGCAAAAAGGATGGAAATGGCTGTGGTAAATACTTTCTTCCAGAAGAGAGAGGAGCATAGCGTGACTTATAAAAGCAGAGGTAGGAGCACACAAGTATACTACATCTTGTGTAGGCGATGTAATTTGAAGGAAGTCAGTGACTGCAAAGTAGTAGCGGGTGAGAGTGTTGCCAAACAGCATAGGATGGTGGTGTGCAGGATGACGCTGATGGTGAGGAAGGTGAAGAAGACAAAGTGGTGGAAGCTGAAAAAGGAGGAGTGTTGTGTTGTCTTCAAGGAGGAGTTGAAACAGGCTTTGGGTGGTCAGGAAGTGCTTCCAGATGAGTGGACAACTACAGCTAAAGTGATCAGGGAGACAGGTAGGAGAGTACTTGGTGTGTAAGGAGACTTTGTGGTGGAATGAGGAAGTGCAGGAATGTGTACAAAAGAAGAGGTTAGCTAAGAAGAAGTGGGACATAAAGAGGACCGAAGAGAGTAAACAGGAGTACAGGGAGACACAGCGTAAGGCGAAGGTAGCGGTGTCAAAGGCCAAACAGAGGGCGTATGATGACTTGTATGCTCGGTTGGAAAGTAAAGAGGGAGAAAATGATTTATACAAGTTGGCACAGCAGAGAAATAGAGATGGTAAGGATGTGCAGCAAGTTAGCGTGATTAAGGACAGAGAGGGAAATGTATTGACTGATGAAAGAAGTGTGCTGGGAAAACGGAAAGAGTACTTTGAAGAGCTGATGAATGAGGAAAATGAGAGAGAGAGAGAAAAAGAGTAGAAGAGATGACTGTTGAGGACCAGGAAGTAGCAAATATTAGTAAGGGTGAAGTGAAGAGGGCATTGAAGAGGATGAAGAATGGAAAGGCAGTTGGCCCTGATGACATACCGGTGGAGGTATGGAAATGTCTAGGAGTGGAAGCAGTAGATTTCCTGACAAGAACATTCAACAAGGTCTTAGAGAGTGAGAGGATGCCAGAGGAATGGAGGAGAAGTGTGCTGGTGCCCATTTTTAAGAACAAGGGAGATGTGCAGAGTTGTGGCAACTACAGAGGGATAAAGTTGATGAGCCATACGATGAAGTTATGGGAAAGAATAGTGGAAGCAAGACTAAGGGCAGAGGTCAGCATTTGTGAACAACAGTTTGGTTTCATGCCAAGAAAGAGCACCACAGATGCAGTGTTTGCCTTGAGGATGTTAATAGAGAAGTACAGAGAAGGTCAGAAGGAGGTGCATTGTGCCTTTGTGGATCTGGAGAAAGCATATGACAGGGTGCCGAGAGAGGAACTGTGGTATTGTATGAGGAAGTCTGGAGTGGCAGAGAAGTATGTTAGAGTGGTGCAGGACATGAATGAGAGATGTAAGACAGTGGTGAGGTGTGCTGTCGGTGTGACAGAAGAATTCAAGGTGGAGGAGGCACTGCATCAAGGGTCAGCTCTGAGCCCCTTCTTGTTTGCTATGGTGATGGACAGGCTGACAGACGAGGTTAGGCAAGAATCTCCATGGACTATGATGTTTGCAGATGACATTGTGATCTGCAGTGAGAGTAGAGAACAAGTGCAGGAAAACCTAGAGAGGTGGAGGTATGCCCTGGAAAGGAGGGGAATGAAGGTTAGCCTCAGTAAGACAGAATACATATGTATGAATGCCAAGGACCCAACAGGAACTGTGAGGTTACAAGGAGCAGAGATAAGGAAGGTGGAGGATTTTAAGTACTTAGGCTCAACAATCCAGAGCAATGGAGAGTGTGAAAAAGAGGTCAAGAAGCGTGTGCAGGCTGGTTGGAATGGTTGGAGAAAAGTGTCCGGTGTGATGTGTGATAGGAAGGTATCGGCAAGAATGAAAGGAAAAGTGTACGAGACGGTGTTGAGGCCAGCGATGTTGCATGGTTTAGAAACAGTGGCACTGAGGAAAAGACAGGAGGCAGAGCTGGAGGTAGCAGAGATGAAAATGTTGAGGTTCTCTTTGGGAGTAACGAGGATGGATAAGATCAGGAATGAGTACATCAGAGGGACAGCCCATGTAAGACATTTTGGAGACAAAGTCAGAGAGGCTAGATTGAGATGGTTTGGACATGGACAGAGGAGGGATAGTGAGTATATTGGTAATAGGATGTTGAGGTTGGAACTACCAGGCAGAAGGCCTAGAGGAAGACCAAAGAGACGATTCATGGACGTGGTGAAGGAGGACATGAAGGTAGATGGAGTCAGAAGAAGATGCAAAGGATAGGGTGAGATGGAGGCAGATGATTCGTTGTGGCGATCCCTGAAGGGAAAAGCCGAAAGGAGAAGAAGAAGAAGAAATAAGTATTTCTTTTATTTTCTAGGATTTGGCTGGCGGGCTGAAAGTGGTGTCGCTGGCTTTAGCTTCTCTGACTCCAAGCCAAGTTTTGGGTCATCTGGGACTCAGCCGACTTTCTCCAGGTTTGGCTGTCTCTTCCGCTACCTTCTCCTTTGCTCATCCTAGGGAGAGGCCAGGGAGAGTAAAGATTCTGTCACCGGGTTCAGCTTCTGTTCTAGATGCCAAGAAGCTTCAGTGGCTCTTCTGCCAGTCCCTGTTGTGGAGCGAGTGTGACTTAGAGTGCAGAGGACAGGAAGAGTGGAGAGAACGTGTACACCCCTCAAAGTGAGCTCACACCAGACGAGCTCCAGGAGTTTGCTGATAAACGATTCACACTGAGACATTCATCTGAGACCACCTCCCATTGATCTGCTCAGTGTCTGACCTCTGACTCTCAGTCATTTTACTGATGAACAGTTTTTGTTTTTTCTGTAACTGTGTGTAATGATTGGATATCGGAGAATCCAATTTCACTTAAGGTTTACAGGATTACTGATGTTAGAACTCGAGTTTTAAAACAGATTCGTCAATTAACCAAAGTAGTAAACTTTGTAATAAAATGGAGTTTATTTCACACCCACATCCATGTTTACTTGTAAAAAGGCCTTTAATCAAAACATTTCATTCCTTCAGATGAGTGTGTGTGTGTGTTTCATATAGGTGAAATTAAGAGCCTATGATCTAGACCAGGAGTCGGCAACTCGGCTCCATTTCATCTCTCTGATGCTGCTCCGTGGCTTTTAAAAATACAGGGATCCCTCACTTTCTGCGTTAATTGGGACCGAGATCCCCCTGCGACCACCGAATTCCGCGAAGAAGGACCCCCCCCCCCCCGACTGACGTATACATTCATGTATTTGTATATAATATCAATAAATACGTATTAAATGCTTATAATAGCTATTAAACATTAAAAAATAATGCATAATATGTAAATAAATACACACACATACAGACAGATACGCACCTCACAAAAATGTAACTAGTTTTGATGGGAGGTTTTGGGTTTTCTTCTGAATCATTGGCCTTGTTTTTGCAGCATTTTCTTTAACATTTCCCCCTATTCTTTCTTTCTTTCTTTTCTTTCTTCCATTCGACTTTTTCCCGTTCTCGACACAGTCGCCACAGCGAATCATCTGATTTGCACATTTGATTTGGCATGGGTTTTTAGGTCGGATGCCCTTCCTATCACAACCCTTTTTAGAAAGGGACAGAAACACGCTGACAGCTTTGCAGCCTACTCTTTACGAAAGTCAGCAATGGTTCTTTTACATGCCTCTCACCATAGACAGTGAGAGACATGGCCCGCCTTTGATAACCCAGTCAGCTGCACTTGGAGAGAGACAGTGACAACCCTGTGGGGACTCGAATCCCCAACCTTAGGATCAGCGATCCTGCGCCCTATCCTCTAAACCATCACTGTCCTCTTCCCCTATTCGTCCTTCATTTCCTTAATTTTAATTCGATGAACATTAAAAAAAAAAAAAAACAACAACCCATGATGCACTAAAGCGGGGGTCGGGAACCTTTGTGGCCAAAAAATAATAATGATTAAAAAAAAATGAAAATCTAATTGTCTGTGATGTGAGTCAAATATATTTTTTAATACTGAGACCAACAATTTGGAACATAATACGACTCTGAATTTATTTTAAACAACATAGCGACATAGCAAGTACCAACCACAGAGTGTTTTCATTTGAAAATGTTTTATATTAATGTTTTACAACAAACAGTAACTTTTAAAAATTCCTAATTATATTTTAACTGAACAAATCATCAGTGTGGAGGGGGTGCATTTTATAATTGATCCACCGCTTAAGATAAGATAAGATACAGCTTTATTAATCTCACAATGGAGAAATTCACTGTTACAGGCTCTTGAGGTACCATCAGTAGGGGGTTCAAAAATAGATACATATACAATACAATAATACATATACATACATACATACACACATACATATAGAATATATAAGTAAATAAATAAATAGATACATAAACAGTATAAAGTAATATACAATAAAAAAGAAAAAGAAGGGAACAACTTTGTAGACTGGCCTATATTCAAGTGTACATGTATCTGAGGGCAGAGTAGATGGGTTGATATGGTTCACAGTCAGTGGGGTAGATGTGGTTGATTAAAGTGCTCCTGGAGGTGGCAGCTGTCTGTGCTGTAGGTGAAGTCCGAGGTATAAATGTTGAAAAGGAAGGGTGAGAGGGCGGTGCCCCCGTGCTGCAGACTGCCACCTTTGACTTACAGCCGCGCAGCCGCACTTACTGTGGACGGTCAGTGAGGTAGTCGATAATCCAGGCAGCAAGATGCCGTCCACTCCCACGTCTTCCAGCTTCCCCCGCAGAAGCGCTGGCCTGATGGTGTTGAAGGCGCTGGAGAAGTCAAAGAACATGACCCTCACAGCGCTGCCAGCGATCTCCAGGTGGGTGAGCGCTCGCTGCAGAAGGTAGATGACGGCGTCTTCTACTCCGATATTGGGCCTGTAGGCAAACGGGTCTAGGGTGGGGCTCACCATAGAGCGGAGGTGTTCGAGGAGGAGCCTTTCCATGGTCTTCATGAGGTGGGAGGTCAGGGCGACAGGTCTGTAGTGGGCCGGTTCCTTCGCTTGAGCTGTTTTGGGAACCGGAACCACACAGGAGGTCTTCCACAGTACGGGAACCTTCTCCATGCTGACGCTCAGGTTGTACAGGTCGCATAGTACACAGAGCAGGTCCGCGCAGGTCCTCAGCAGCCTGGGACTGATGCCATCTGGTCCTTCAAATTTACTCTGATTTAGTCGCCTCAGCTGTCTTCTCACCTGGTCTGACGTGAGGGAGAGGGGGGCTGGGGTGGGCTGCAGAGGGAGGGGGATTTGTCTGTCGGGCTGTAGCAGTCAAGTGAAGTTGGCCTGGGGAGGGGGGGAGGTGTCTGCTGGTCTGGAGACGTGTGAAGGGGAGGGGGGCAGAGGGGGAGGGGGGAGAATCAAACCTGTTGAAGTAACAGTTTAATTCATCCGCCCAGCGCTGGTCACCATCAGCTGTCCCTCTGACACGCTGCCCAAATCCAGACATGGTCTTTAGTCCTCTCCAGACGTCCCGCACGTTGTTCTGAGCCAGCTTCTCCATCTTCTTCCCATAGTCCTTCTTGGCCCTCCTGATCCTCAACTGGAGCTCACGCTGGACCTTCTTCTGCTCCTCTTTATCCCCCGAGATGAAAGCCCTCTTTTTCTGGTTCAGGAGGACTTTAAGCTCAGGGGTGACTCACAGGTGGTTGTTGGAGAAGCACCGTACCCTCCGTGTTGGCACAGTGCTGTCCACACAGAAGTTCATGTAGTCGGTGTCATCACCAAAGGAGTCACAGAGCATGCTCCAGTCTGTGGTCTGGAAACAGTCCCTAAGCCTCTCATTGGTCTCCTCGGTCCACACTTTCACAGACCTCTTCTGAGCAGGTTCCTTTCGCACCCTGGGTGTGAATTGGGGGAGCAGGTAGACCAGGTTGTGGTCTGAGCGTCCCAGTAGGGGGAGGGGGGGGAGCTGTAAGCGTCCTTCACATTAGCATACAGCAAGTCCAGAGTTTTATTGTCTCTTGTGGTGCACTTCACATATTGCGTGAAAGTCGGGAGTGAGGCAGAGAGAGGGGCGTGGTTAAAGTCCCCACTGATCAGAATCATGGCGCAGGGGTGACGAGTCTGTGTCTGACTGACAGCGCTGTGGAGACGCTCACACGCGGCCGCCGCATCAGCCGAGGGCGGAATGTACACGCAAAACACAATCATGTGTGAAAACTCCCTCGGTAGATAATATGGCCGCGCGCTCACCGCGAGCAGCTCCAGGTCCCGCGTGCACAGCTGCTCCTTCACGTGCACGTTGGCCGGGTGGCACCATCATTCATTCACATAGAACGCCACGCCCCCTCCTTTCTTCTTTCCGCTCTCCGCCACGCTCCGATCTGCACGCGCGAGTGTAAATCCGTTAAGAGAAACCACAGAGTCCGGTGTGAGTTCATTCAGCCACGTCTCTGAAAAACACGAGGCTGCAGTCCCGGTACTCCCTCTGCTGCCGGGTCAGCGCCGCCAGCTCCTCCGTCTTGTTGGCGATCGCGCGGACATTTCCCATGATGACAGAAGGAACACATGTCCTCCGCATCTTTCGTCCCCCTCGTCTGCAGCCTCTCCTTTCCCTCCGTATTTCCACAGGAACAACGGGCTTTTCCGCATGAAGGAGGGCGGGGACGCGCAGGCCGAGGAGGGTCTCACGTGTGTAAGTGAATGAATTTCCTGACGCCGATCCAAAAAGTGAAAGTAAAAGTGCACAGAAAAACAAAAGCATCATAAAAGTAGGTTTCCCAAATGCAGGATTGAAGAAAGAAAAAGAAAATTTGAAAAAAAGATAAAGAAACACACCTATATACAGTAGAAAAGAGAAAAAAAAAAGGAAAACAAGCTGAAGAGTTCCTGGGACTGGCTTCAGGTCACCTGGCGCCACCTTGAATACCAATAAAATACCAAAACTGATTTGAATACCAACTGAATTGATAACTGAATACCAACTGAATTGAATACTGAACTGACCAACTGAATGCTTTCTAGTGAAAGCTGCTGGTAATTTTACGTTAAACCAAATATAATAAGTGCAAACCTTCCCTCCTCGATTTCTCCTTATGATGTCTCGCTTTTCTGGAAAAGTCTGACTTGAAAAATGGATTTTGAAGAATTAAGTTTGACACCAAGTTAATTTCTCCATCTCCGTCAGCCATTGTGTGCATAAAAAATTCTAACTTAATTATCATGTGCACATCACTACAGACTATTCAGCTAATTTTGCTCTGACTGACCAATCAGAGGTTGAAAAACTGCTTGTTATTGTAAGTCTGCTGGCTCCATCAGGTGGATCTGAAAGTTGATTGGTTAAAGAAACGGCCCCATTTCGAATACAGTTTAAGTGACATCAGCCACTGCTGCTGATTCTGAAGGCCCTGGGCAGATTAGATTGACATCTATCTATCTAGTGCCTGAGTTGTAGGACAACCATTGGTGAACCGCCATGAAATCTGATTGGACAAAAATATCTAACCTCCACATACATGTACTGGAAGCAGTGCGGCCAAGAGCCCCTAAAAAATTAAGTGAAGAGACTGTTAGGAAAAACGAATACAATTTAATGGAACAAATACTACAATTTTAGCTGTAAATATAGGTGCTTCTGGGTAGTGTTTAGGCCAGCAGGGAAGGCTTTGCTGCTCCTGACAGCCTCCCACTGCAAACCCTAAATCAGAGCTCAATTCAAACCAAATAAAGACTGTCAGGCCTTTGATCACAGTACGCTCTGAAATCTACAATTTTCCTTTTAGTGTTAAAGAATTGAAAGACTCTTTGAGTAAAGGCACATGATATAGCCACTGGACTTGATGACATTCACTATCAGTTCCTTAAACACCTACCAGAGGAATCCTTACTGGTTTTGCTTGATATTTTTAATGGCATATGGGCGACTCAAAATTTTCCAGAGTCTCAGAGGGAAGCTGCAATAATTTCTATTCCCAAAGCCAAGAAAGATCATTCCAATCCAACTAATTATCGTTCCATAGTTCTTACCAGCTGTTTATGTAAAACCATGGAAAGAATGGTTAACAATCGCCTCGTTTGGTTTCTTAAAAAGAACCATTTACTCTCTAAATCACAAAGTAGTTTTAGACATTTAAGTACTATCAGTCACTTAGTTTCTCTTGAATCAAACATCTGAAATGCATTTGTTAGAGGGGAACATATGGTTTCTGTTTTCTTTGATTTAGAAAAGGCTTATGACACTACGTGGAAACATGGAATTTTAAAAGCTCTTCATGTAATGGGCCTTCGTGGTAGAATGCCCATATTTATTAACATCCTACAGATGTTTTAGAGTTCACATTGGGAACACCTTTTCTTCCCCACATTAACAGGAAATGGGCATTCCTCAAGGTAGTATTTTATGTTACATTGTTTAGTGTGAAAATAAATAGTATTGTAAAATCTGTGAAAGAGGGCATTGAAAATTCTTTATTTGTTGATGACGTTGCTAGAAGTTGCAGGTCGAAAAATATGAACACTATTGAGAGGCAACTGCAATTATGCCTTAATAAAATACAAACATGGGCAGACAACAATGGTTTCAAATTTTCCCCGTCAAAACCCGTATATGTTCACTTTTGTAACAAACGAAAAGTACATCATGATCCAGAACTTGCATTAAAAGGCAATGTCATTCCAGTAGTAGAGCAGGTTAAGTCCCTGGGGCTCATCTTTGACAAGAAACTAAATTTCAAGGCACATATTGACTATTTAAAAAGAAAATGTGAAAAGTCTTTAAATTTGCAAGTGGTATCTAAAAAGGATTGGGGAGCCGACCGCAAAGTACTATTAAGACTTTATAGATCTCTTATCAGCTCAAAATTAGATTTTGGCTCCATTATCTATGGTTTCGCTCGGAAGTCTTATTTACGGAAGCTAGAAACCATTCAAAACCAAGCTTTTAAAATATGCTTGGGAGCTTTTAGAACTTCACCTATCTCTAGTCTACATGTTGAAGCAGGCGAATTGCCCATGCATCTGTGTAGAGAAAAGCTAGCATTGCAGTATGCCATTAAACTTAAAGCCAACAAAAATAACACTACCTAGTCTTTGGTGTCGTAAATTAACAACTTTTCATTAAAAGTCCTACAGCAATTCGCCCCTTTGTATTAAGGATTAAAGAATCTTTGAATAAGGTATGCCTGAGGTTAGACACTATAAAGCAATATGCTGTACCAGAGGTTCCACCATGGCAGTTGAAAAGACCTGTAATCAATCTGTCATTGTCACAATATCCTAAGGGTTTTACAGATTCTTTAGATTTAGAACTTTTAAATGAGTTGAAAGATATAACTCAATTTATACCGATGACTCTAAGGACCAGGATAAAGTGGCAGCTGCTGCAATAAGTAGGAGACACAGTGTTCAGGTGCGGAGTTTGGATGGAGCATCTACTGTATATTCACTGCTGAATTGCAGGCGATTCTGCACGCCCTTAATATGGTGTCTTCTTCCAGAAGGCAGAAATTAACATTTTCTCCAGCTCTTTGTCAAGTCTAACTGCATTAAAAGGTAATGACTTTGATAATCCCGATGTTTTGGGCATTTTGCAGAAATGCCATAAACTTATAGAAAGTGGTAAGGATATTGTGTTTGCTTGGTGTCCTAGTCATATTGGAATCAAGGGGAATGAAAAAGCAGATAAATTGGCCAAGGAAGCCCTTGGTCTTCATATAAGTGAGCAAAAAATACCATATACAGACCTAAAGCCTGCAGTTCATAACTTATATTTTAACAAATGGCAGGATTACTAGTCCTTCTCAAAAAATTAGCATATTGTGATAAAGTTCATTATTTTCTGTAATGTACTGATAAAAATTAAACGTTCATATATTTTAGATTCATTGCACACCAACTGGAATATTCCAGGTCTTTTATTGTTTTAATACTGATGATTTTGGCATACAGCTCATGAAAACCAAAGATCCCTATCTCAAAAAATTAGCATATCATGAAAAGGTACTCTAAACGAGCTATTAACCTAATCTTCTGAATCAACCAATTAACTGTGAACACCTGCAAAAGATTCCCGAGGCTTTTAAAAACTCCCAGCCTGGTTCATTACTCAAAACCGCAATCATGGGTAAGACTGCTGACCTGACTGCTGTCCAGAAGGCCATCATTGGCACCCTCAAGCAAGAGGGTAAGACACAGAAAGAAATCTGAGTGAATAGGCTGTTCCCAGAGTGCTGTATCAGGGCACCTCAGTGGGACGTCTGTGGGAAGGAAAAAGTGTGGCAGAAAATGCTGCACAACCAGAAGAGGTGACCGGACTCTGAGGAAGATTGTGGAGAAGGGCCGAGTCCAGACCTCGGGGGACCTGTGGAAGCAGTGGACTGGGCTACAGGTGCCACATTCCCCAGGTCAAGCCACTTTTGAACCAGAAACAGCGGCGGAAGCGCCTGACCTGGGCTACAGAGAAGCAGCATTGGACTGTTGCTCAGTGGTCCAAAGTACTTTTTTCAGATGAAAGCAAATTTTTCATGTCATTCGGAAATCAAGGTACCAGAGTCTGGAGGAAGACTGGGGAGAAGGAAATGCCAAAATGCCTGAAGTCCAGTGTCAAGTACCCACAGTCAGTGATGGTCTGGGGTGTCATGTCAGCTGCTGGTGTTGATCCACTGTGTTTTATCAAGGCCAGGGTCAATGCAGCTCGCTATCAGGAGATTTTGGAGCACTTCATGCTTCCGTCTGCTGAAAAGCTTTCTGGAGATGAAGATTTAATTCTTCAGCACGACCTGGCACCTGCTCACAGTGCCAAAACCACTGCTAATTGGTTTACTGACCATGGTATTACTGTGCTCAATTGGCCTGCCAACTCTCCTGACCTGAACCCCATAGAGAATCTGTGGGATATTGTGAAGGGAAAGTTGAGAGACACCAGACCCAACACTGTGGATGAGCTTAAGGCCGCTATCGAAGCATCCTGGGCCTCCGTAACACCGCAGCAGTGCCACAGGCTGATTGCCTCCATGCCACGCCACATTGAAGCAGTCATTTCTGCAAAAGGATTCCTGACCAAGTATTGAGTACATAACTGAACATAATTATTTGAAGGTTGACTATTTTTGTATTAAAAACACTTTTTTTTTTTTATTTTTTATTATTGGTCGGATGAAATATGCTAAATTTTTGAGATAGGGACTTTTGGTTTTCATGAGCTCTATGCCAAAATCATCAGTATTAAAACAATAAAAGACCTGAAATATTTCAGTTGGGGTGCAATGAATCTAAAATATCTCATCTCATCTCATCTTCTTCCGCTTAGTCCGGGGTCGGGTTGCGGGGGCAGCAACCTTAGCAAAGAGGTCCAGACATCCCTCTCCCGAGCCACTTCCTCCAACTCTCCCGGGGGGACACCGAGGCGGTCCCAGGCAAGCCGAGAGACATAGTCCCTCCAGCGTGTTCTAGGTCGACCCCGGGGTCTCTTCCCGGTTGGACATGCCCGAAACACCACACCAGGGAGGCGTCCGGGGGCATTCTCCTAACCAGATGCCCGAGCCACCTCAACTGGCCCCTCTCAATGCGGAGGAGCAGCGGATCTACTCCGAGCTCTCCCCGGATGGCGGAGCTTCTCACCCTATCTCTAAGGGAGAACCCCGCCACCCGGCGAAGAAAGCTCATTTCAGCCGCTTGTATCCGTGATCTTGTTCTTTCGGTCATTACCCAAAGCTCGTGACCATAGGGTGGGGGGACGGGTCCTGACTGTTATTTGTGCTTATGCACCAAATGACAGTTCAGAGTACCCACCCTTTTTGGAGTCTTTGGGGGGGGTGTTGGAGAACGCTCCCTCGGGAGACTCGCTCGTTGTCTTGGGAGACTTCAACGCCCATGTGGGCAACGATAGTGTGACCTGGAAGGGTGTGATCGGTAGGTACGGCCTGTCCAGTCTGAATCCGAATGGTGTGTCGTTGTTGGACTTCTGTGCTCGTCATAGTTTGTCTATCACGAACACCATGTTCGAACATAAGGGTGTCCATAAGTGCACTTGGCACCAGGACACCCTAGGTCGCAGTTCGATGATTGACTTTGTAGTCGTGTCATCGGACTTGCGACCATATGTTCTGGACACTCGGGTGAAGAGAGGAGCTGAACTGTCTACCGATCACTACCTGGTGGTGAGTTGGCTTCGGTGGTGTGGGAGGTTGCCTTCCAGACCTGGCAGGCCCAAGCGTGTAATCAGGGTCTGCTGGGAACGTTTGGCGGAGCCCCTGTCCGAGAGGCCTTTAACTCCCACCTCCGGCAGAGCTACAACCACGCCCGGAGGAGGCGGGGGACATGGAATCTGAATGGGCCATGTTTCGTGCCTCCATTGCTGAGGCGGCAGCCCATAGCTGTGGCCGTAAGGTCGTCGGTGCTTGTCGTGGCGGCAATCGCCGGACCCCGTGGGGGACACCTGCGGTGAAGGGGGCCGTCCAGCTGAAGAAGGAGGCCTATCGGGTTTTATTAGCCTGTGGGACTCCTGAGGCAGCAAACGGATACCGGCAGGCCAAACGTGCTGCAGCCGAGGCTGTCGCAGATGCAAAATCTCGGGCGTGGGAGGAGTTCGGTGAGGGCCTGGAGAGTGATTATCGGTTGGCCTCAAAAAGGTTCTGGGCCACCATCCGACGCCTCAGGAGGGGGAAGCAGTTCTTCACAAACACTGTTTACGGTGGAGGTGGGGAGCTGCTTACCTTGACTGGGGATGTTGTTGAGAGGTGGAGGGAATACTTTGAGGACCTTCTCAATCCCACCACACGCCCTCCGTGGAAGAGGAAGACCCTGGGGGTTCGGGTGAGGGTCCGCCCATCACTGGAGTGAAGGTCACTGAGGTTGTCAAAAAGCTCCTCGGTGGTCGAGCTCCGGGGTTGGACGAGATCCGCCCGGAATATCTCAGGGCTCTGGATGTTGTAGGACTGTCTTGGTTGACACGTCTCTGCAACATCGCGTGGTCATCGGGGGCTGTACCTCTGGATTGGCAAACTGGGGTGGTGGTCCCAATTTTTAAGAAGGGGGACCGGGGGGTGTGTTCCAATTATCGGGAATTACACTCCTCAGCCTACCTGGTAAAGTCTATGCAGGGTACTAGAGAGGAGGATCCGACCGATAGTCGAACCTCGGATTCAGGAGGAACAATGTGGTTTTCGCCCTGGCCGCAGCACTCTTGACCAACTCTATACGCTCCACAGGATTCTGGAGGGGCATGGGAGTTTGCCCAATCTGTCCACATGTGCTTTGTGGATTTGGAGAAGGCTTTCGACCGTGTCCCTCGAAAGATCTTGTGGGGCGTGCTCCGAGAGTACGGGCGTTCGGATCCGCTGCTACGAAGCTATTCGGTCGCTGTATCACCGAGCCAGAGTTTGGTCCGTATTGGTAACAGCAGCTCGGATTCGCTTCCGGTGGGAGTTGGAGTCCGCCAAGGCTGTCCTTTGTCACCGATTCTGTTCATAATTTTATGGACAGAATTTCTAGGCGCAGTCGAGGCGATGAGGGGTTCTGGTTCGGTGGCCATCGGATATCATCTCTGCTTTTTGCGGATGATGTTGTCCTTTGGCTTCATCAAGTCGGGCCCTCCAGCTCTCATTGGAGCGATTCGCAGCTGAGTGCGAAGCAGCCGGGATGAAGATCAGTACCTCCAAGTCCGAGGCCATGGTTCTCAGTCGGACAATGGTGGAATGCACCCTCTGGGTCGGGGATGAGGTCCTGCCCCAAGTGGAGGAGTTTAAGTATCTTGGGGTCTTGTTTACGAGTGAGGGAAGGATGGAGCGAGAGATCGACAGACGGATCGCTGCAGCCTCTGCTGTTAAGCGGTGCCTGTACCGGTCCGTCGTGGTGAAAAAGGAGCTGAGCCGCAAGGCGAAGCTCTCAATTTACCAGTCGATCTACGTTCCAACCCTCACCTATGGTGGAATCTAAAATATATGAAAGTTTAATTTTTATCAGGACATTAAAATAATGAACTTTATCACAATATGCTAATTTTTTGAGAAGGACTAGTTTTGGAGTGAACAAGCTGATAATAAACTTTTTCTTATCAATCCAAGTGTGCAGTCGTATCCATATAGGGAAAGGGATAACCGGAGAGATCAGAGAGTTTTAGCATGACTGTGAATTGGCCATACTTATACTACACATGGTTATTTGTTGAATGGGTAATTAGTACCAACTTGCGACATATGTTTAACACCCCTCTCAGCTAAGTGTTATTTTAATTGATTGTACAGAGTTTAATTCAGTCAGAAATAAATATTTTAATGTTACTTCACTGAAGGAACTGTTTATGAAATTTAATGCTTATATTATTCTAAACTTTTCAAAAGAAATGAATATATATTATAAACTATAGTCATGCCTTTTAGAAATGTTTATTTTGAAAGAGCTGAGCTCCATATTTATTTAATATATTTGATGCTGCTATTTACCGTTTTTGGGATAACACTTAGAGTGTTGAACATGCCGTAAAATCTCATTAATTCATTCTGTTTATCACAGTTCATTGTTATTGTTGACATCCCACAATTGGGAAATCACTCACAGTATATCTTCTTCATATATATATATATATATATATATATATATATATATTTCTATTTTATATTTTATTGTTCTGTTCTAATTAACTCAAGGATGTTACACCTTTCTAAGCTATTTTGCACCCCCTACTGACAGTACTTCAAGAGCCTGTAACAGTGAATTTCTCCATTTCTCCATCTCCATTGAGATGAATAAAGCTGTATCTTATCTTATCTTATCTTAAACGATGTAGCACGCATGCAGACAAGCTGCTGCAGTAGAGGTTTAATGCCCCCCCCTACACACACACACACACACACCGAGCAGAAATGTGTAAGCATTTAATAAGATAAAGGCAGCTTGGTGGGGTTGTGGAACATCCACATCACATAAAGAAAGTCCTGGGTTCAAATCCCAGGCTTGATGAAAGCATTTCTCTGTGGACTTTGCATGCACTCCCTGTGCTTGTGTACGTTTCCTCTGGGGACTCTGGTTTTCTTCCACGATCCAAATTGCCCATAGGTGTGAGTGTGAAAGGTTGTGTGCATGTTGGCCCTGTCATGGACTGGTGAACTGTTCAGGGAGTACCCTACCTTGACCCAGAGTCTGCTGAAATTGGTTCCAACATTTTGGAAAACACGACCAGTTCAGGAGGAGTCATCAGAGTGTTTAATCGTGTTAAACTGTACCTTTTTTTGGAGGTTTTACACCTGAGCCTGATTACTCTGCAAGCTGGAGCTTATCTTTAGTCTCTGCAGTGAGAAGGTCAACTCAAACATGGATGATACACCGGTCCATTTTAGGTCTCTTTCACAGTATTTTTACTGGAGGTCATTATACTGCTGGGTGGACAGAGACACACTTGTGGATAACACCTTGCCCAGTGGTCTTAACATGGTTGGGGTTGAATGTGAAATCGAACATACAATATTTATTTTGATCATAGACCCAGCATCTTAACTATGACATGGCCAGTCCCAACTATAAAATTAAAGGCACAAAATTAAAACTATAAAATCTGTAAAACTTTTCCATGTCACTGTAGAGATGTCTGAAACAGTAAATTAGAAAGAGATCAAAAACGCCAGGCGAAATTTCACAATCTCTTTTCAAGCCACATGCGAACTTCAGGGAAATTGGAACGTTCGCCCTTTAAGAGCGCGAAAACCCTCCGCCAATCACGTCTATGTGAGAAAATGCTTCTATCTGATTGGTTGAAATGTTGCTCCGTTAAAACTACGGACATTTTTTCTGTGAGAGACGGAGAGAAATATCAGGACAGTACTTCCTGTTTTTATGGAAGAAAGGAAGGAAGAACATGTCGGAGCTGGGTCTAAATCATGTGATGGAGATTCTGAGAGGATTGTACGATCGCGTGCAAACCTTGCAACAGTTTAGTAGCGAAGTGGAGTTCAGTGGTGGAGGGAAGCCGGTTGTACAGCATGAGCGTGACTCAGAGCGGTTGAAAGTTCAACTCGAGGGTCTGATAGTATGTACGGAGCGTCCTTTAACACAAAAACCCAACTCTGCACAGGTATACGCACAACGAACCCTGCACAGGGACACGAGCACACACACAACGAACTCCGTACAGGCGCTTGAACACACACGCACTCCTGCACGGGTGAAGACAGTTCTCTCTCTCTCACTCTCTCAAAACCCTGCACAGGTAGACACACAGAAGCACACTGAATTCTACACAGGGATGTACACACCTCATCCCACACAGGGATACACACACACACACCTGATCCTACACAGGGATACACATACACACACACACACACACACACACCATATCCTACACAGGGATATACACAGACACTCCTTATCCTCCACAGGGATATACACAGACACACCTTTTCCGACACAGGGATAGACAGACACACCTTATCCTACACAAGGATACACACACACACACACACACACACACACACCTGATCCTACACAGGGATACACACACACACACCTGATCCTACACAGGGATACACACACACACACCTGATCCTACACAGGATACACACACACACCTGATCCTACACAGGGATACACACACACACACCTGATCCTACACAGGGATACACACACACACACCTGATCCTACACAGGGATACACACACACACACCTGATCCTACACAGGGATACACACACACCTGATCCTACACAGGGATACACACACACCTGATCCTACACAGGGATACACACACACACCTGATCCTACACAGGGATACACACACACACCTGATCCTACACAGGGATACACACACACACCTGATCCTACACAGGGATACACACACACACCTGATCCTACACAGGGATACACACACACACCTGATCCTACACAGGGATACACACACACACCTGATCCTACACAGGGATACACACACACACCTGATCCTACACAGGGATACACACACACACCTGATCCTACACAGGGATACACACACACCTGATCCTACACAGGGATACACACACACCTGATCCTACACAGGGATACACACACACCTGATCCTACACAGGGATACACACACACCTGATCCTACACAGGGATACACACACACCTGATCCTACACAGGGATACACACACACCTGATCCTACACAGGGATACACACACACCTGATCCTACACAGGGATACACACACACCTGATCCTACACAGGGATACACACACACCTGATCCTACACAGGGATACACACACACCTGATCCTACACAGGGATACACACACACCTGATCCTACACAGGGATACACACACACCTGATCCTACACAGGGATACACACACACCTGATCCTACACAGGGATACACACACACCTGATCCTACACAGGGATACACACACACCTGATCCTACACAGGGATACACACACACCTGATCCTACACAGGGATACACACACACCTGATCCTACACAGGGATACACACACACCTGATCCTACACAGGGATACACACACACCTGATCCTACACAGGGATACACACACACCTGATCCTACACAGGGATACACACACACCTGATCCTACACAGGATACACACCCACCTGATCCTACACAGGGATACACACACACCTGATCCTACACAGGGATACACACACACCTGATCCTACACAGGGATACACACACACCTGATCCTACACAGGGATACACACACACACCTGATCCTACACACGGGTACACACACACCTGATCCTACACAGGGATACACACACACACACCTGATCCTACACAGGGATACACACACACACCTGATCCTACACAGGGATACACACACACACCTGATCCTACACAGGGATACACACACACACCTGATCCTACACAGGGATACACACACACACCTGATCCTACACAGGGATACACACACACACCTGATCCTACACAGGGATACACACACACACCTGATCCTACACAGGGATACACACACACACCTGATCCTACACAGGATACACACACACCTGATCCTACACAGGGATACACACACACACCTGATCCTACACAGGGATACACACACCTGATCCTACACAGGATACACACACACCTGATCCTACACAGGGATACACACACACACACACCTGATCCTACACAGGGATACACACACACACACACCTGATCCTACACAGGGATACACACACACACACACCTGATCCTACACAGGGATACACACACACACCTGATCCTACACAGGGATACACACACACACCTGATCCTACACAGATACACAGGGATACACACACACACACACACACCTGATCCTACACAGGGATACACACACACACACACACACCTGATCCTACACAGGGATACACACACACCTGATCCTACACAGGGATACACACACACCTGATCCTACACAGGGATACACACACACACACACACACCTGATCCTACACAGGGATACACACACACCTGATCCTACACAGGGATACACACACACACACCTGATCCTACACAGGGATACACACACACACACACACCTGATCCTACACAGGGATACACACACACACACACACCTGATCCTACACAGGGATACACACACACACACACACACCTGATCCTACACAGGGATACACACACACACACACACACCTGATCCTACACAGGGATACACACACACACACACACACCTGATCCTACACAGGGATACACACACACACACACACCTGATCCTACACAGGATACACACACACACACACACCTGATCCTACACAGGGATACACACACACACACACACACCTGATCCTACACAGGATACACACACACACCTGATCCTACACAGGGATACACACACACACACACACACCTGATCCTACACAGGGATACACACACACACACACACCTGATCCTACACAGGGATACACACACACACACACACACCTGATCCTACACAGGGATACACACACACCTGATCCTACACAGGCATACACACACACACACACTCACACCTGATCCTACACAGGGATACACACACACACACCTGATCCTACACAGGGATACACACACACACACACACCTGATCCTACACAGGGATACACACACACACACACACCTGATCGTACACAGGGATACACACACACACACACACAGCTGATCCTACACAGGGATACACACACACACACACACACACCTGATCCTACACAGGGATACACACACACACACCTGATCCTACACAGGGATACACACACACACACACCTGATCCTACACAGGGATACACACACACACACACACACCTGATCCTACACAGGGATACACACACACACACACACACACCTGATCCTACACAGGGATACACACACACACACACACACCTGATCCTACACAGGGATACACACACACACACACACACACCTGATCCTACACACACACACACACACACACACCTGATCCTACACAGGGATACACACACACACACACACACCTGATCCTACACAGGGATACACACACACACACACACACACACCTGATCCTACACAGGGATACACACACACACACACACCTGATCCTACACAGGATACACACACACACACACACACCTGATCGTACACAGGGATACACACACACACACACACCTGATCCTACACAGGGATACACACACACACACACACCTGATCCTACACAGGGATACACACACACACACACACACACCTGATCCTACACAGGGATACACACACACACACACACACCTGATCCTACACAGGGATACACACACACACACACACACACACCTGATCCTACACAGGGATACACACACACACACACACACCTGATCCTACACAGGGATACACACACACACACACACCTGATCCTACACAGGGATACACACACACACACACACACCTGATCCTACACAGGATACACACACACACACACACACCTGATCCTACACAGGGATACACACACACACACACACCTGATCCTACACAGGGATACACACACACACACACACACACCTGATCCTACACAGGGATACACACACACACACACACACCTGATCCTACACAGGATACACACACACACACACACACACCTGATCCTACACAGGGATACACACACACACACACACACCTGATCCTACACAGGGATACACACACACACACACACACCTGATCCTACACAGGGATACACACACACACACACACACACCTGATCCTACACAGGGATACACACACACACACACACACACCTGATCCTACACAGGGATAGACACACACACACACACACACCTGATCCTACACAGGGATACACACACACACACACACACACACCTGATCCTACACAGGGATACACACACACACACACACACACCTGATCCTACACAGGGATACACACACACACACACACACACCTGATCCTACACAGGGATACACACACACACACACACACACCTGATCCTACACAGGGATACACACACACACACACACACCTGATCCTACACAGGGATACACACACACCTGATCCTACACAGGGATACACACACACACACACACACACCTGATCCTACACAGAAATACACACACACACACACACACCTGATCCTACCCAGGGATACACACACACACACACACACCTGATCCTACACAGGGATACACACACACACACACACACACCTGATCCTACACAGGGATACACACACACACACACCTGATCCTACACAGGGATACACACACACACACACACACCTGATCCTACACAGGGATACACACACACACACACACACACACCTGATCCTACACAGGGATACACACACACACACACACCTGATCCTACACAGGGATACACACACACACACACACACCTGATCCTACACAGGGATACACACACACACACACACACACACGATCCTACACACGGATACACACACACACACACACACCTGATCCTACACAGGGATACACACACACACACACACACCTGATCCTACACAGGGATACACACACACACACACACCTGATCCTACACAGGGATACACACACACACACACACCTGATCCTACACAGGGATACACACACACACACACACACACCTGATCCTACACAGGGATACACACACACACACACACACCTGATCCTACACAGGGATACACACACACACACACACACACACCTGATCCTACACAGGGATACACACACACACACACACACACCTGATCCTACACAGGGATACACACACACACACACACACACCTGATCCTACACAGGGATACACACACACACACACACACACACCTGATCCACAGGGATACACACACACACACACACCTGATCCTACACAGGGATACACACACACACACACACACCTGATCCTACACAGGGATACACACACACACACACACACACACCTGATCCTACACAGGGATACACACACACACACACAACACACACCTGATCCTACACAGGGATACACACACACACACACACACCTGATCCTACACAGGATACACACACACACACACACACACCTGATCCTACACAGGGATACACACACACACACACACACCTGATCCTACACAGGGATACACACACACACACACACACACACCTGATCCTACACAGGGATACACACACACACACACCTGATCCTACACAGGGATACACACACACACACACACACACCTGATCCTACACAGGGATACACACACACACACACACACACCTGATCCTACACAGGGATACACACACACACACACACACACACACACACCTGATCCTACACACACACACACACACACACCTGATCCTACACAGGATACACACACACACACACACACCTGATCCTACACAGGGATACACACACACACACACACACCTGATCCTACACAGGGATACACACACACACACACACACACCTGATCCTACACAGGGATACACACACACACACACACACCTGATCCTACACAGGGATACACACACACACACACACACACCTGATCCTACACAGGATACACACACACACACACACACCTGATCCTACACAGGGATACACACACACACACACACACACCTGATCCTACACAGGGATACACACACACACACACACACACACCTGATCCTACACAGGGATACACACACACACACACACACACCTGATCCTACACAGGGATACACACACACACACACACACCTGATCCTACACAGGGATACACACACACACACACACACACCTGATCCTACACAGGGATACACACACACACACACACACACCTGATCCTACACAGGGATACACACACACACACACACACACACCTGATCCTACACAGGATACACACACACACACACACACACCTGATCCTACACAGGGATACACACACACACACACACACACCTGATCCTACACAGGGATACACACACACACACACACACACACCTGATCCTACACAGGGATACACACACACACACACACACACCTGATCCTACACAGGGATACACACACACACACACACACCTGATCCTACACAGGGATACACACACACACACACACACCTGATCCTACACAGGATACACACACACACACACACACACCTGATCCTACACAGGGATACACACACACACACACACACACACCTGATACACACACAGGATATCCTACACAGGGATACACACACACACACACACACACCTGATCCTACACAGGGATACACACACACACACACACACACCTGATCCTACACAGGGATACACACACACACACACACACACACCTGATCCTACACAGGGATACACACACACACACACACACACACACCTGATCCTACACAGGGATACACACACACACACACACACACACACCTGATCCTACACAGGGATACACACACACACACACACACACACCTGATCCTACACAGGGATACACACACACACACACACACACCTGATCCTACACAGGGATACACACACACACACACCTGATCCTACAGAGGGATACACACACACACACACACCTGATCCTACACAGGGATACACACACACACACACACACACCTGATCCTACACAGGATACACACACACACACACACCTGATCCTACACAGGGATACACACACACACACACACACACACCTGATCCTACACAGGGATACACACACACACACACACACCTGATCCTACACAGGGATACACACACACACACACACACCTGATCCTACACAGGGATACACACACACACACACACACACCTGATCCTACACAGGGATACACACACACACACACACACACACCTGATCCTACACAGGGATACACACACACACACACACACACACCTGATCCTACACAGGGATACACACACACACACACACACACCTGATCCTACACAGGGATACACACACACACACACACACACACACCTGATCCTACAGGATCACACACACACACACCTGATCCTACACAGGGATACACACACACACACACACACACCTGATCCTACACAGGGATACACACACACACACACACACACACCTGATCCTACACAGGATACACACACACACACACACACCTGATCCTACACAGGGATACACACACACACACACACACACCTGATCCTACACAGGATACACACACACACACACACACCTGATCCTACACAGGGATACACACACACACACACACACACACACCTGATCCTACACAGGGATACACACACACACACACACACCTGATCCTACACAGGGATACACACACACACACACACACACACACCTGATCCTACACAGGGATACACACACACACACACACACACACCTGATCCTACACAGGGATACACACACACACACACACACACCTGATCCTACACAGGGATACACACACACACACACACACACCTGATCCTACACAGGATACACACACACACACACACACCTGATCCTACACAGGGATACACACACACACACACACACACCTGATCCTACACAGGATACACACACACACACACACACACCTGATCCTACACAGGGATACACACACACACACACACACCTGATCCTACAGGGATACACACACACACACACACACACCTGATCCTACACAGGGATACACACACACACACACACACCTGATCCTACACAGGGATACACACACACACACACACACACCTGATCCTACACAGGGATACACACACACACACACACACCTGATCCTACACAGGGATACACACACACACACACACACACACACCTGATCCTACACAGGATACACACACACACACACACACACACCTGATCCTACACAGGGATACACACACACACACACACACACACCTGATCCTACACAGGGATACACACACACACACACACACACACCTGATCCTACACAGGGATACACACACACACACACACACACCTGATCCTACACAGGGATACACACACACACACACACACCTGATCCTACACAGGGATACACACACACACACACACACACCTGATCCTACACAGGGATACACACACACACACACACACCTGATCCTACACAGGATACACACACACACACACACACACCTGATCCTACACAGGATACACACACACACACACACACCTGACACACACACACACACACACACCTGATCCTACACAGGGATACACACACACACACACACACACACACCTGATCCTACACAGGGATACACACACACACACACACACACCTGATCCTACACAGGGATACACACACACACACACACACACACCTGATCCTACACAGGGATACACACACACACACACACACACCTGATCCTACACAGGGATACACACACACACACACACACACACCTGATCCTACACAGGGATACACACACACACACACACACCTGATCCTACACAGGGATACACACACACACACACACACCTGATCCTACACAGGATCACACACACCTGATCCTACACAGGGATACACACACACACACACACACACCTGATCTACACACACACACACACACACCTGATCCTACACAGGGATACACACACACACACACACACACACCTGATCCTACACAGGGATACACACACACACACACACACACACCTGATCCTACACAGGGATACACACACACACACACACACACACCTGATCCTACACAGGGATACACACACACACACACACACACACACCTGATCCTACACAGGGATACACACACACACACACACACACCTGATCCTACACAGGGATACACACACACACACACACCTGATCCTACACAGGGATACACACACACACACACACACCTGATCCTACACAGGGATACACACACACCTGATCCTACACAGGGATACACACACACACACACACACCTGATCCTACACAGGGATACACACACACACACACACACCTGATCCTACACAGGGATACACACACACACACACACACACCTGATCCTACACAGGGATACACACACACACACACACACACACCTGATCCTACACAGGGATACACACACACACACACACACACACCTGATCCTACACAGGGATACACACACACACACACACACACACCTGATCCTACACAGGGATACACACACACACACACACACACCTGATCCTACACAGGGATACACACACACACACACACACACCTGATCCTACACAGGGATACACACACACACACACACACACACACCTGATCCTACACAGGGATACACACACACACACACACACCTGATCCTACACAGGATACACACACACACACACACACACACACCTGATCCTACACAGGGATACACACACACACACACACACACACCTGATCCTACACAGGGATACAGACACACACACACACACACACACCTGATCCTACACAGGGATAGACACACACACACACACACACCTGATCCTACACAGGGATACACACACAGACACACACACAGACCTGATCCTACATACGGATACACACACACACACACACACACACCTGATCCTACACAGGGATACACACACACACACACACACACACCTCATCCTACACAGGGATACACACACACACACACACACACCTGATCCTACACAGGGATACACACACACACACACACACACACCTGATCCTACACAGGGATACACACACACACACACACACCTGATCCTACACAGGGATACACACACACACACACACACACCTGATCCTACACAGGGATACACACACACACACACACACACACCTGATCCTACACAGGGATACACACACACACACACACACACCTGATCCTACACAGGGATACACACACACACACACACACACACACCTGATCCTACACAGGGATACACACACACACACACACACACCTGATCCTACACAGGGATACACACACACACACACACACCTGATCCTACACAGGATACACACACACACACACACACCTGATCCTACACAGGGATACACACACACACACACACACCTGATCCTACACAGGGATACACACACACACACACACACACACCTGATCCTACACAGGGATACACACACACACACACACACACACCTGATCCTACACAGGGATACACACACACACACACACACACCTGATCCTACACAGGGATACACACACACACACACACACCTGATCCTACACAGGGATACACACACACACACACACACACACACCTGATCCTACACACACACACACACACACCTGATCCTACACAGGGATACACACACACACACACACACACACCTGATCCTACACAGGGATACACACACACACACACACACCTGATCCTACACAGGATACACACACACACACACACACCTGATCCTACACAGGGATACACACACACACACACACACACCTGATCCTACACAGGGATACACACACACACACACACACACCTGATCCTACACAGGGATACACACACACACACACACACACACACCTGATCCTACACAGGGATACACACACACACACACACACACCTGATCCTACACAGGATACACACACACACACACACACACACCTGATCCTACACAGGGATACACACACACACACACACACACCTGATCCTACACAGGGATACACACACACACACACACACACCTGATCCTACACAGGGATACACACACACACACACACACACACCTGATCCTACACAGGGATACACACACACACACACACACACCTGATCCTACACAGGGATACACACACACACACACACACACACCTGATCCTACACAGGATACACACACACACACACACACACACCTGATCCTACACAGGGATACACACACACACACACACACCTGATCCTACACAACACACACACACACACACACCTGATCCTACACAGGGATACACACACACACACACACACACCTGATCCTACACAGGGATACACACACACACACACACACACCTGATCCTACACAGGGATACACACACACACACACACACACCTGATCCTACACAGGGATACACACACACACACACACACACCTGATCCTACACAGGGATACACACACACACACACACACACACCTGATCCTACACAGGATACACACACACACACACACACACCTGATCCTACACAGGGATACACACACACACACACACACACCTGATCCTACACAGGGATACACACACACACACACACACACACACCTGATCCTACACAGGGATACACACACACACACACACACCTGATCCTACACAGGGATACACACACACACACACACACACACCTGATCCTACACAGGGATACACACACACACACACACACACCTGATCCTACACAGGGATACACACACACACACACACACACCTGATCCTACACAGCGCTACACACACACACACACACACACCTGATCCTACACAGGGATACACACACACACACACACACCTGATCCTACACAGGGATACACACACACACACACACACACCTGATCCTGCTACACAGGATACACACACACACACACACACACCTGATCCTACACAGGGATATACACACACACACACACACACACCTGATCCTACACAGGGATACACACACACACACACACACACCTGATCCTACACAGGGATACACACACACACACACACACACCTGATCCTACACAGGGATACACACACACACACACACACACCTGATCCTACACAGGGATACACACACACACACACACACACACCTGATCCTACACAGGGATACACACACACACACACACACACCTGATCCTACACAGGGATACACACACACACACACACACACCTGATCCTACACAGGGATACACACACACACACACACACACCTGATCCTACACAGGATACACACACACACACACACACACCTGATCCTACACAGGGATACACACACACACACACACACACACCTGATCCTACACAGGATACACACACACACACACACACACACACCTGATCCTACACAGGGATACACACACACACACACACACACCTGATCCTACACAGGGATACACACACACACACACACACACACCTGATCCTACACAGGGATACACACACACACACACACACCTGATCCTACACAGGGATACACACACACACACACACACACCTGATCCTACACAGGGATACACACACACACACACACACACACCTGATCCTACACAGGGATACACACACACACACACACACACACCTGATCCTACACAGGGATACACACACACACACACACACCTGATCACACACACACACACACACACACCTGATCCTACACAGGGATACACACACACACACACACACACACCTGATCCTACACAGGGATACACACACACACACACACACACCTGATCCTACACAGGGATACACACACACACACACACACCTGATCCTACACAGGGATACACACACACACACACACACACACCTGATCCTACACAGGGATACACACACACACACACACACACCTGATCCTACACAGGGATACACACACACACACACACACCTGATCCTACACAGGGATACACACACACACACACACACACCTGATCCTACACAGGGATACACACACACACACACACACACCTGATCCTACACAGGGATACACACACACACACACACACACACACACACACCTACACTGATCCTACACAGGGATACACACACACACACACACACACACCTGATCCTACACAGGGATACACACACACACACACACACACACCTGATCCTACACAGGGATACACACACACACACACACACACACCTGATCCTACACAGGGATACACACACACACACACACACACCTGATCCTACACAGGGATACACACACACACACACACACACCTGATCCTACACAGGGATACACACACACACACACACCTGATCCTACACAGGGATACACACACACACACACACACACCTGATCCTACACAGGGATACACACACACACACACACACACACACCTGATCCTACACAGGGATACACACACACACACACACACACACCTGATCCTACAGGGATACACACACACACACACACACCTGATCCTACACAGGATACACACACACACACACACACACCTGATCCTACACAGGGATACACACACACACACACACACACACGTGATCCTACACAGGGATACACACACACACACACACCTGATCCTACACAGGGATACACACATACGCACACACACACACACACCTGATCCTACACAGGGATACACACACACACACACACACACCTGATCCTACACAGGATACACACACACACACACACACACCTGATCCTACACAGGGATACACACACACACACACACACACACCTGATCCTACACAGGGATACACACACACACACACACCTGATCCTACACAGGGATACACACAACACACACACACACACACCTGATCCTACACAGGGATCCACACACACACACACACACCCACCTGATCCTACACAGGGATACACACACACACACACACACACACCTGATCCTACACAGGGATACACACACACACACACACACACACACCTGATCCTACACAGGGATACACACACACACACACACACACCTGATCCTACACAGGGATACACACACACACACACACACCTGATCCTACACAGGGATACACACACACACACACACCTGATCCTACACAGGGATACACACACACACACACACACACCTGATCCTACACAGGGATACACACACACACACACACACACCTGATCCTACACAGGGATACTCACACACACACACACACCAGATCCTACACAGGGATACACACACACACACACACACACCTGATCCTACACAGGGATACACACACACACACACACACACACCTGATCCTACACAGGGATACACACACACACACACACACCTGATCCTACACAGGGATACACACACACACACACACACACCTGATCCTACACAGGGATACACACACACACACACACACACCTGATTCTACACAGGGATACACACACACACACACACACACACCTGATCCTACACAGGGATACACACACACACACACACACACCTGATCCTACACAGGGATACACACACACACACACACACACCTGATCCTACACAGGGATACACACACACACACACACACACACCTGATCCTACACAGGATACACACACACACACACACACACACACACCTGATCCTACACAGGGATACACACACACACACACACACCTGATCCTACACAGGGATACACACACACACACACACACACCTGATCCTACACAGGGATACACACACACACACACACACACACACCTGATCCTACACAGGGATACCCACACACACACACACACACCTGATCCTCCACAGGGATACACACACCCACACACACACACACCTGATCCTACACAGGGATACACACACACACACACACACACCTGATCCTACACAGGGATACACACACACACACACACACCTGATCCTACACAGGGATCACACACACACACCTGATCCTACACACACACACACACACACACACCTGATCCTACACAGGGATACACACACACACACACACACACCTGATCCTACACAGGGATACACACACACACACACACACACACACCTGATCCTACACAGGATACACACACACACACACACACCTGATCCTACACAGGGATACACACACACACACACACACACCTGATCCTACACAGGGATACACACACACACACACACACACACCTGATCCTACACAGGGATACACACACACACACACACACACACACCTGATCCTACACAGGGATACACACACACACACACACACACCTGATCCTACACAGGGATACACACACACACACACACACACACACCTGATCCTACACAGGGATACACACACACACACACACACACACCTGATCCTACACAGGGATACACACACACACACACACACACCTGATCCTACACAGGGATACACACACACACACACACACCTCATCCTCCACAGGGCTACACACACACACACACACACACCTGATCCTACACAGGGATACACACACACACACACACACACACCTGATCCTACACAGGGATACACACACACACACACACACACCTGATCCTACACAGGGATACACACACACACACACACACCTGATCCTACACAGGGATACACACACACACACACACACACACCTGATCCTACACAGGGATACACACACACACACACACACACCTGATCCTACACAGGGATACACACACACACACACACACACACACCTGATCCTACACAGGGATACACACACACACACACACACACCTGATCCTACACAGGGATACACACACACACACACACACACACACCTGATCCTACACAGGGATACACACACACACACACACTCACCTGATCCTACACAGGGATACACACACACACACACACCTGATCCTACACAGGGATACACACACACACACACACACACACCTGATCCTACACACACACACACACACACCTGATCCTACACAGGGATACACACACACACACACACACACCTGATCCTACACAGGGATACACACACACACACACACACACACCTGATCCTACACAGGGATACACACACACACACACACACACCTGATCCTACACAGGGATACACACACACACACACACACACCTGATCCTACACAGAGAGACACACACACACACACACACACCTGATCCTACACAGGGATACACACACACACACACACACACACCTGATCCTACACAGGGATACACACACACACACACACACCTGATCCTACACAGGGATACACACACACACACACACACACCTGATCCTACACAGGGATACACACACACACACACACACACCTGATCCTACACAGGGATACACACACACACACACACACACCTGATCCTACACAGGGATACACACACACACACACACACACACCTGATCCTACACAGGGATACACACACACACACACACACACACACCTGATCCTACACAGGGATACACACACACACCCACCCACACCTGATCCTACACAGGGATACACACACACACACACACACACACACCTGATCCTACACAGGGATACACACACACACACACACACACCTGATCCTACACAGGGATACACACACACACACACACACACACCTGATCCTACACAGGGATACACACACACACACACACACACACCTGATCCTACACAGGGATACACACACACACACACACACACCTGATCCTACACAGGGATACACACACACACACACACACACCTGATCCTACACAGGGATACACACACACACACACACACACACCTGATCCTACACAGGGATACACACACACACACACACACACCTGATCCTACACAGGGATACACACACACACACACACACACACCTGATCCTACACAGGGATACACACACACACACACACACACACCTGATCCTACACAGGGATACACACACACACACACACACACCTGATCCTACACAGGGATACACACACACACACACACACACCTGATCCTACACAGGGATACACACACACACACACACACACCTGATCCTACACAGGGATACACACACACACACACACACCTGATCCTACACAGGGATACACACACACACACACACACACCTGATCCTACACAGGGATACACACACACACACACACACACACACCTGATCCTACACAGGGATACACACACACACACACACACACCTGATCCTACACAGGGATACACACACACACACACACACACACCCCTGATCCTACACAGGGATACACACACACACACACACACACCTGATCCTACACAGGGATACACACACACACACACACACACCTGATCCTACACAGGGATACACACACACACACACACACACACCTGATCCTACTCAGGGATACACACACACACACACACACACCTGATCCTACACAGGGATACACACACACACACAGACACACCTGATCCTACACAGGGATACACACACACACACACACACACACACCTGATCCTACACAGGGATACACACACACACACACACACACCTGATCCTCCACAGGGATACACACACACACACACACACACCTGATCCTACACAGGGATACACACACACACACACACACACCTGATCCTACACAGGGATACACACACACACACACACACACCTGATCCTACACAGGGATACACACACACACACACACACACCTGATCCTACACAGGGATACACACACACACACACACACACCTGATCCTACACAGGGATACACACACACACACACACACCTGATCCTACACAGGGATACACACACACACACACACACCTGATCCTACACAGGATACACACACACACACACACACCTGATCCTACACAGGATACACACACACACACACACACACCTGATCCTACACAGGGATACACACACACACACACACACCTGATCCTACACAGGGATACACACACACACACCTGATCCTACACAGGGATACACACACACACACCTGATCCTACACAGGATACACACACACACACCTGATCCTACACAGGGATACACACACACACACCTGATCCTACACAGGGATACACACACACACACCTGATCCTACACAGGGATACACACACACACACCTGATCCTACACAGGGATACACACACACACACCTGATCCTACACAGGGATACACACACACACACCTGATCCTACACAGGGATACACACACACACACCTGATCCTACACAGGGATACACACACACACACCTGATCCTACACAGGGATACACACACACACACCTGATCCTACACAGGGATACACACACACACACCTGATCCTACACAGGGATACACACACACCTGATCCTACACAGGGATACACACACACCTGATCCTACACAGGGATACACACACACACTGATACACAGGGATACACACCTGATCCTACACAGGATCACACACACCTCCTCCTACACAGGGATACACACACACACCTGATCCTACACAGGGATACACACACACACCTGATCCTACACAGGGATACACACACACACACACCTGATCCTACACAGGGATACACACACACACACACCCGATCCTACACAGGGATACACACACACACACACCTGATCCTACACAGGGATACACACACACACACACCTGATCCTACACAGGGATACACACACACACACACCTGATCCTACACAGGGATACACACACACACACACCTGGTCCCACACAGGGATACACACACACACACACCTGATCCTACACAGGGATACACACACACACACACACCTGATCCTACACAGGGATACACACACACACACACCTGATCCTACACAGGGATACACACACACACACCTGATCCTACACAGGGATACACACACACACTCCTGATCCTACACAGGGATACACACACACACTCCTGATCCTACACAGGGATACACACACACACACACCTGATCCTCATTTTCCTCATTCATCAGCTCTTCAAAGTACTCTTTCCATCTTCCCAGCACACTTCTGTCATCAGTCAATACATTTCCCTCTCTGTCCTTTATCACTCTAACTTGCTGCACGTCTTTCCCATCTCTATTTCTCTGCTGTGCTAACCTGTATAAATCATTTTCTCCCTCCTTACTGTTCAACCTATCATACAAGTCATCATACGCCCTCTGTTTGGCCTTTGACACCGCTATCTTCGCCTTACGTCTCAATGTCCCACTTCTTCTTGGCTAACCTCTTCTTTTGTACACACTCCTGCACTTCTTCATTCCACTAAATTAATATTTAATATTCCATTAAATGTACTCCACTGTAGTTTTAAAAAATTCCATCTCGGTGGTAGTATTGCATTATATTTACTTTGCGTTGCATTATATATCTGGGGTTGGCAACCCGCTGCTTCGGAGCCATATGTGGCTCTTTAAGATAAGATACGAAAAGATACAGCTTTATTAATCTCACAATGGAGAAATTCACTGTTACAGGCTCTTGAGGTACCATCAGTAGGGGGTGCAAAAATAGATACAAATACAAACATACACACACATATATGTAAATAAATAAATAGATAAATAGTATAAATTAATCAACAATAAAAGAAAAGAAGGGAACAACTTTGTGGACTTGCCTATATTCAAGTGTACATGTATCACTTTCACCTCTCTGGTGCGGCTCCGTGGATTTTTAAAATAATGTTGTACTTTATGGGGGCACCACAAACATCTACGAAAACCACTGCATCAACTGCAAAAAGAAAATGCGGCTTATTTACTCACATCAGAAGCACTCGGAAGGGCTCCCAGGGGTAGTTAAACCAGCTTTCACCTGAATGATGGGAGAATCTGCCGAGACAGTTCTGCAGCGGTCGGGTACCCATCAGTTCTCAGTGGATACCCTTCCAAAAATGCTCTTTTAGGGTTGAAAATTACATAGATGAAAATTAAGTCACAGGTGTGGGCGGATATTTAATTGGTGTGAGCAGGGTGCTTTTATGTGCGTGTGTTCTTGTGGACATGCCTATCGTTATATTAATCAGTTACATTGAGAGTCTGTGTTTTTTGATCTGCTGTGTTGGTGGATTTCAAATTCTTGTGCTCATGGCAAGGAGTGTTCTCACCATCAGCCAGCAGCAGAGTTTGTAATCCAGGAACGGAAATCACAGCTTAAATAAGAGACGGTGGATGAGATTTTTTCTACACAGCAATCTCCGAATTAAATAACTCTCCTCCCAGTGACAAAAGACTGGGTGTGGTTCAGTCTCCACTCTGAGAATGGGTCGGTCAGTTAAATATTAAGCATTAATATCGATAAGGAGACTTGGTGGTGGAATGAGAAATTGCAGGAGTGTGTAAGAAGGAAGAGGTTAGCTCAGAAGAAGTGGGACATAGAGAGGACCGAAGACAGTAAACAGGAGTACAAGGAGACACAACGTAAGGCGAAGATAGCGGTGTCAAAGGCCAAACAGAGAGCGTATGATGACTTGTATGCTATGTTGGACAGTAGGGAGGGAGAAAATGATTTATACAGGCTGGCGCAGCACAGAAATAGAGATGGGAAGGATGTGCAGCAAGCCAGAGTGATGAAAGACAGAGAGGGAAATATATTGAATGATGACAGAAGTGTGCTGGGAAGATGGAAAGAGTACTTTGAAGAGCCGACGAATGAGGAAATTGAGAGAGAAAAAAAAAAGAGTAGAAGAGGTGACCGTCGAGGACCAGGAAGTAGCAAAGATTAGTTAGGGTGACGTGAAGATGTCATTTAAGATGATGAAGAGTGGAAAGGCAGTTGGTCCTGATGACATACCAGTGGAGGTGTGGAAGTGTCTAGGAGAAGAAGCAGTAGATTTTCTGACGAGAACATTCAACAGGCTCTTAGAGAGTGAGCAGATGCCAGTGGAATGGAGAAGTGTGCTAGTGCCCATTTTTAAGAACAAGGGAGACATGCAGAGTTGTGGCAACGACAGAAGGATAAAGTTGATGAGCCGTACGATGAAGTTATGGGAAAGAATAGTGGAAGCGAGAGCATTTGTGAACAGCAGTTTGGTTTCATGCTAAGAAAGAGCACCACAGATGCAGTGTTTGCCTTGATGATATTAATAGAGAAGCTCAGAGGGAGCTGCATTGTGCCTTTGTGGATCTGGAGAAAGCATATGACAGGGTGCTGAGAGAGGAACTGTAGTATTGCATAAGGAAGTCTGGAGTGGCAGAGAGGTATGTTAGAGTGGTGCAGGACATGTACGAGAGATGTAAGACAGTGGTGAGGTGTGCTGTCGGTGTGACCGACGAATTCAAGGTGGAGGTGGGACTGCATCTTGGGTCAGCTCTGAGCCCCTTCTTGTTTCGCTATGGTGATGGACAGGCTGACAGACGAGGTGAGACAAAAATGTCCATGGACTATGATGTTTGCAGATGACATTGTGATCTGTAGTGAGAGCAGAGAACAAGTGCAGGAAACTCGAGAGAGGTGGAGGTAAAATGTAGTATTTTTTTTTTTTTAATTTTGTACTGTGATATTTATTAATAAAATATAACATTATACAGCATACTTTATCTAAAAAAAAAAATATATATATAAAAAACAAAAATAAAAGGACAGGACAAAGACTTTCTATTGAAACTCCATTTATCACTACAGATCTGTTTTGAGGGGTGGTGAAACCATCCTCTCTCTTCAGGTGATTATAGAGGAATGTGTGTGTGTGTGTATGTGTATATATGTATGTATGTATGTGTATATATAAAATGCAGCCATGAAGGGGGGGCACAAACAAACTGATGAAGATGATGATGCCTAGTGTGATGAAGATTTTGACATTGATGAAGAAGAGGCATCCCTTAATAAAAGTGTGATGAGTGGTGTTTGTGAAGATGATGTGAATGTCCTTTCTGCCGAGTCGCTATCATTTGAAGGCATTTGAACCTTTATATAATGGTCGAAAAGATGCATACTGATCTTATTGGAATGAACAGAAATGAAAAAAAGTAATTTTTTTGGGGGTTACCACGGTGACTGAAGGGTTAAAAAAGGGCCTGTCAGATTAAAATGAAGATGATTTCTCATATCATCTCTTCATAAAACTTTTCCTAGACATGTTTTCTTATCATCTCTTCATAAAACTTTTCCTAGACATGTTTTCTAAAAGTTTATATGGCTGAGGTGCATAAAAATGTTTGGTTGCGAAGGACTGATGATCTGGGAAGAAGGACAATCTTTGTGCTCATTTTTCTCTAAATTGTCTTTTGAAATTTTTAGTTGAATGCTGACACAAGAAATAGCATAGCTCGGTCAGATTTCAAGGTATTGACAAACTTTTTGCTGCATTTTGAAGCTTTGGGCCTCCTCTATCCTTCTTCTTTTCTTCTTTTCCTTTCGGCTGTTCCCTTCAGGGGTCGCCACAGCAAATGATCTGCCTCCATCTCTCCCTATCCTCTGCATCTTCTACTCTTACTCCAACGACCTTCATGTCCGCCTTCACCGCATCCATAAATCTTCTCTTTGGTCTTCCTCTGGGCCTTTGCCTGGTAGTTCCAACCTCAGCATCCTACGACCAATATACTCACTATCCCTCCTCTGTACATGTCCAAACCATCTCAATCTAGCCTCTCTGACTTTGTCTCCAAAACATCTAACATGTGCTGTCCCTCTGATGTACTCATTTCTGATCCTATCCATCCTCATTACTCCCAAAGAGAACCTCAACATTTTCATCTCTGCTACCTCCAACTCTGACTCCTGTCTTTTCCCCAGGGCCACTGTCTCTAAACCATACAACATTGCTGGCCTCATCACCGTCTTGTACACTTTTCCCTTCATTCTTGCCGATACTCTCCTATCACACATCACACCGGACACTTTTCTCCATCCATTCCAACCTGCCTGCACGCGCTTCTTGACCTCTTTTCCACACTCTCCATTGCTCTGGATTGTTGAGCCTAAGTACTTAAAATCCTCCACCTTCTTTATCTCTGACCCCTGTAACCTCAAAGTTCCTCTTGGGTCTTTGTCGTTCACACACATGTATTCTGTCTTACTAAGACGAACCTTCAATCCCCTCCTTTCCAGGGCAGACCTCCACCTTTCTAGATTTTCCTCCACTTGGTCTCTGCTCTCACTACAGATCACGATGTCATCTGCAAACATCATAGTCCATGGAGATTCGTGTCTAACCTCATCTGTTAGCCTGTCCATCACCATAGCAAACAAGAAGGGGCTGAGAGCTGACCCTTGATGCAGTCCCACCTCCACCTTGAACTCTTTTGTCACACCGACAGCACACCTCACCACTGTCTTACATCTCTCATACATGTCCTGCACCACTCTAACACACTTCTCTGTCACTCCAGACTTCCTCATACAATACCACAGTTCTTCTCTCGGCACCCTGTCATATGCTTTCTCCAGATCCACAAAGGCACAATGCAGCTCCTTCTGACCTTCTCTGTACTTCTCTATTAACATCCTCAAAGCAAACACTGCATCTGTGGTGCTCTTTCTTGGCATGAAACCAAACTGTTGTTCACAAATGCTGACCTCTGCCCTTAGTCTTGCTTCCACTATTCTTTCCCATAGCTTCATTGTATGGCTCATCAACTTTATCCCTCTGTAGTTGCCACAACTCTGTACATCGCCCTTGTTCTTAAAAATGGGCACAAGCACACTTCTCCTCCATTCCTCTGGCATCTGCTCACTTTCTAAGACCTTGTTGAATATTCTTGTCAGAAAATCTACTGCTACCTCCCCTAGACACTTCCATACCTCAACCGGTATGTCATCAGGACCAACTGCCTTTCCACTCTTCATCCTCTTCAATGCCCTCCTCACTTCTCCCTTACTAATCTTTGCTACTTCCTGCTCCTCAACGGTCACCCCTTCTACTCTTTTTTTTTCTCTCTCATTTTCTTCATTCATCAGCTCTTCAAAGTACTCTTTCCATCTTCCCAGCACACTTCTGTCATCAGTCAATACATTTCCCTCTCTGTCCTTTATCACTCTAACTTGCTGCACGTCTTTCCCATCTCTATTTCTCTGCTGTGCTAACCTGTATAGATAATTTTCTCCCTCCTTACTGTTCAACCTATCATACAAGTCATCATACGCCCTCTGTTTGGCCTTTGACACTGCTACCTTCGCCTTACGCTGTGTCTCCCTGTACTCCTGTTTACTCTCTTCGGTCCTGTCAATGTCCCACTTCTTCTTGGCTAACCTCTTCTTTTGTACACACTCCTGCACTTCCTCATTCCACCACCAAGTTTCCTTATCTACTTTCCTTCCAGAGGACACACCAAGTACTCTCCTACCGGTCTCCCTGATCACATTGGCTGTGGTTGTCCAGTCCTCTGGAAGCACTTCCTGACTACCCAAAGCCTGTTTCAACTCCTCCTTGAAGACAACCCGACCCTCTTCCTTTTTCAGCTTCCACCACTTTGTCTTCTGCTCTGCCTTTGCCTTTTTCACCTTTCTCACCATCAGTGTCATCCTGCACACCACCATCCTATGCTGTTTGGCAACACTCTCACCCACTACTACTTTGCAGTCACTGACTTCCTTCAAATTACATCGCCTACACAAGATGTAGTCTACCTGTGTGCTCTTACCTCCGCTTTCATAAGTCACCCTATGCTTCTGTTTCTTCTTGAAGAAAGTATTCACCACAGCCAAGCCATTTCCATCCTTTTTGCAAAATCGATCAACATCTGTCCTTCTGTGTTCCTGTCCTGGATACCAAACCTGCCCATCACTTCCTCGTCCCCTCTGTTGCCTGCACCAACATGTCCATTGAAGTCTGCTCCAATGACCACTCTTTCACCTCTGGGGGTACTCTGCATCACTTCATCTAACTCACTCCAGAATCTCTCCTTCTCTTCTAGCTTACATCCTGCCTGTGGGGCATAAGCACTAACAACATTGACCATCACGCCTTCAATTTCTAACTTGAGACTCATCACTCTGTCTGACACTCTTTTCACTTCTAGAACATTCCTGACAAACCCCTCCTTCAAGATGACTCCTACTCCATTTCTCTTCCCATCCACACCATTATAAAACAGTTTAAACCCTGCTCCTAAGCTTTTAGCCTTTCTCCCTTTCCACCTTGTCTCCTGAACACACAGTATGTCCACCTTCCTCCTCTGCATCATGTCAGCCAGCTCCCTATCTTTTCCTTGCATAGTTCCAACATTCAAAGTCCCTACTCTCAGTCCGAGGCTCACGCATTTCCTCTTCTCTCTCTGCCTACGGACACGCCTCCCGCCTCTCCTTCTTCGACGTCTTCGACCAACAGTAGTCCAATTTCCATCAGCACCCTGTTGGTTGACAGCACTGATGGCGGTCGTTGTTAACCCGGGCCTCGACCGATTCGGTATGAATTCTGTATTGATCATTTGCATTTTTTTTTTGGCAGAAGTTTTACGCCGGATGCCCTTCCTGTCGCAACCCTCTGCGTTTGTCCGGGCTTGGGACCGGCATAAGGGGGGGGAGACACTGGTTAGTGCCCCCCCCCCCCCCCGCCTCATGGCTGCATTGGGCCTCCTCTATCCGACTGTGTAAAAATCTCGTTTTTCATTTTTGAACACGAGAGCCTACTTTCGGTGGAGTGGCTCACAGATGTGCTTTTTCTACATGTGTGATGCAGCAATGCCATTCTTTTTTTCAAGTACTTTAACCTTTCAAACCCTAAAATATAATGAAATTACTTATCTTTTGGAGAGATAATTATGATATATATGATATTTCTATGTTCCTTTTATTATTACTTTAATTATTGTCGAAATACTTAAGTATTAGTTTGAACACTGAAATTTTGGAAGAGTACAAGAATGCACATGTAAAATATCATTATATCAGTGTGTCCTTAAAATCCTTAAGATATTTTGATGTGATTTATTCTAAAACGTGAATTATTCAATAACATTATAAATGTTCGTAAAGCTTATTTTAAAATGCGTGTAATACCACCATTTAGTATTCCATTTTTCAAAATTTTTCTGCAAGCACCAACTATTCGTTTTAGGAAAAAAGCTGTTTTTAGCTAGGAATTTTAAATGTAAATATTCATCAAATTGCACCGTTTCAACCCTAAAAATTGCAAAGCTCCGACCTTTGGGAGGAGGGGGCGCTATGTGCCATCGCTCATGGGTGCTGCACACCCATGCACTGACTCATTTATTTCTAAACTTGCTCCATGACATGCCTGGTCTTTTTATGCGGAGGTGCTATTCAGATTTGTTTCTTACAATAAAAATCGAGAAAGTAGATCCTGTTTATTCATTTATTATTCATCCAGCCATATTCCGCTTAAATAGGGACAGCAGCCTAAACGATGAGGTCCAGGTGTCCCCCTCCACAGACATTTCTCCAGCTCTTCCGGGGGACACTGAGGTGTTCCCAGAACAGCCAAGAGACATACTCCCTCCAGCAAGTTCTAGGTTGACTCCGGGGTCCGTTCCCGGTTGGACATGCCCGAAACACCACACCAGGAAGGCGTTCAGGATGCATTATAACCAGATGCTCAAGCCAACTCAACCGGCTCATCTCAATGCAAAGGAGGAGCAGTTCTACTCCCAAGCTCTCTCCAGATGGCTGAGCTTCTCACCTTATTTCCGAGGGAGAGCCCTGCCACCCGGAGAAGTAAACTCATTTCAGCTATTTGTATCTGCAAGGTAACTACCTCAGTGACCATAGCTCCAGTGATGGGCAGACCCCCACCCAACCCCCCCCTTGGTCTGCCTCAAAGGAGATCCTATTTATTAGAGAGAAATTTTTCTTAATTCTTTAGAAGTCACTTTTTTTGTGCTTTTTTTTTTTTTTTTTTTTTTTTAAATGAATCTTGGATTTGTGAAGTTTTAAGATGAAAAACAAACTGAGGCTTGTTTGCCAGCACTCTCTCGATTCAGCAGAAACATCTGGACATCTGCTGAATATCAGAAGACGCTTGAACCCATAGCTTCAGAGATAGATGTCTGAAATAAGGCTCTCTTTCACTTCCAACGTGAGTGATTTTACTGAAAATTACTTGTTGGGGCAAAAAAATTGAAACTTTGGGATTTCAGTAAAAAAAAAAAAAAAAACCACAGATGTCAGTCTTGGATGTTGAAGATTTTTCTTACAAAGCCTTTAGAGATTTTGAGGTGTTCAAGCAGCTGCTGTCACTGAATTGACTTGCAGTGACCCGTATCAGGTATCCAGACATTTACTTGCTGCACGCTGAAACCTGGTTTTCAAAATTGCTGCACTTGTTGTATATTGGCATATAATGAAATGCTCCTTTTGGTGGGAGTATCTGGATCCCTGTGGCCTATTTATTTATTTGTTTATTTATATTAGGAACCATGAACAGTTTTCCACTTTGCCTCAGTCCATTTTAACCCTTTACGCCCGACGGTGACTAATTCGTCACACAAGAATTAAGTGCCTAAAATTTTAATTTATATCACTACGGGCATCTGGGGAACGACTGTGACGAATGCGGTACGTTTCCTGTTGAAGCGGAGAATGGTATTACGTCACCTTTTCCCGTGCTTTTTTTCAGTTAGGCTCGAGATATCGTGAGTGGGTGACGTTCGTGAGTCATCGTTCAAATTGTCAGTATTAAAAGCACAATGGATCACATACCAGGTGAGATTCATGCAGCCATGAGGGAGGGGCACAAGCCAGTGTCTCTCCCTCACGCCGGTCCCAAGCCCGAATAAATGCAGATGGTTGCGTCAGGAAGGGCATCCGGCGTAAAACAAATGCCAAATAAAACATGCAAGTCATATCAAGAAAATTCATCCCGGATCGGTAGAGGCCCGGGTTAACAACGACCACCATCCGTGCTGTTAACCAACAGGGTGCTGGTGGAAATTGGACTACTGTTGGTCGAAGAAGGAGAGGCGGGAGGCGTGTTCGTAGGCAGAGAGAGAAGAGGAAATGCGTGAGTCTAGGACTGAGAGTAGGGACTTTGAATGTTGGAACTATGAACGTTAAAGCTAGAGAGCTGGCTGACATGATGCAGAGGAGGAAGGTGGACATACTGTGTGTTCAAGAGACCAGATAGAAAGGTTAGCAAGGCTAGAAGCTTAGGAGCAGGGTTTAAGCTGTTTTATAACGGTGTGGATGGGAAGAGAAATGGAGTAGGAGTCATCTTGAAGGAGGGGTTTGTCAGGAATGTTCTAGAATTGAAAGGAGTGTCAGACAGAGTGATGAGTCTCAAGTTCGAAATTGAAGGTGTGATGTTCAATGTTGAGTGCTTATGCCCCACAAGCAGGATGTGAGCTAGAAGAAAAGGAGAGATTCTGGAGTGAGTTAGATGACGTGATGCAGAATACCCCCAAAGATGAAAGAGTAGTCATTGGGGAAGACTTCAATGGACAAGTTGGTGCAGGAAACAGAGGGGATGAGGAAGTGATGGGCAGGTTTGGAATCCGGGACAGGAACGCAGAAGGACAGATGTTGGTAGATTTTGCAAAAAGGATGGAAATGGCTGTAGTAAATACTTTCTTCCAGAAGAGAGATGAGCATAGATTGACTTATAAAAGCGGAGGTAGGAGCACACAGGTAGACTACATCTTGTGTAGGTGATGTAATTTGAAGGAAGTCAGTGACTGCAAAGTAGTAGCGGGTGAGAGTGTTGCCAAACAGCATAGGATGGTGGTGTGCAGGATGACGCTGATGGTGAGGAAGGTGAAAAAGCCAAAGGCAGAGCAGAAGACACAGTGGTGGAAGCTGAAAAAGGAAGAGTGTCGTGTTTTCTTCAAGGAGGAGTTGAAACAGGCTTTGGGTAGTCAGGAAGTGCTTCCAGATGACTGGACAACCACAGCCAATGTTATCAGGGAGACCGGTAGGAGAGTACTTGGTGTGTCCTCTGGAAGGAAAGTTGATAAGGAAACTTGGTGGTGGAATGAGGAAGTGCAGGAGTGTGCACAAAAGAAGAGGTTAGCCAAGAAGAAGTGGGACATTGACAGGACCGAAGAGAGTAAACAGGAGTACAGGGAGACACAGCGTAAGGCAAAGGTAGCGGTGTCAAAGGCCAAACAGAGGGCGTATGATGACTTGTATGATAGGTTGAACAGTAAGGAGGGAGAAAATGATTTATACAGGTTAGCACAGCAGAGAAATAGAGATGGGAAAGACGTGCAGCAAGTTAGCGTGATTAAGGACAGAGAGGGAAATGTATTGACTGATGAAAGAAGTGTGCTGGGAAGATGGAAAGAGTACTTTGAAGAGCTGATGAATGAGGAAAATGAAAGAGAAAAAAGAGTAGAAGGTGTGACCGTTGTGGACCAGGAAGTAGCAAAGATTAGTAAGGGAGAAGTGAGGAGGGCGTTGAAGAGGATGAAGAGTGGAAAGGCAGTTGGCCCTGATGACATACCAGTTGAGGTATGGAAGTGTCTAGCACTCTCTAGACAGAGAAGTATGTTAGAGCGGTGCAGGAGATGTAAGACAGTGGTGAGGTGTGCTGTCGGTGTGAAAGAAGAGTTCAAGGTGGAGATGGGACTGCATCAAGAGTCCGCTCTCAGCCCCTTTTTGTTGGCTATGTGGATGGACAGGCTGACAGACGAGGTTAGACAAGAATCTCCATGGACTATGATGTTTGCAGATGACATCGTGATCTGTAGTGAGAGCAGAGACCAAGTGCAGGAAAATCTCGAGAGGTGGAGGTATGCCCTGGAAAGGAGGGGATTGAAGGTTAGTCTCAGTAAGACAGAATAAATGTGTGTGAACGACAAGGACCCAAGAGGAACTTTGAGATTACAGGGGGCAGAGACAAAGAAGGTGGAGGATTTTAAGTACTTAGGCTCAACAATCCAGAGCAATAGAGAGTGTGGAAAAGAGGTGAAGAGGCGCGTGTAGGCAGGTTGGAATGGATGGAGAAAAGTGTCCGGTGTGATGTGTGATAGGAGAGTATCGGCAAGAATGAAGGGAAAAGTGTACAAGACTGTGATGAGGCCAGCAATGTTGTATGGTTTAGAGACAGTGGCCCTGGGGAAAAGACAGGAGTCAGAGTTGGAGGTAGCAGAGATGAAAATGTTGAGGTTCCCTTTGGAAGTAACGAGGATGGATAGGATCAGAAATGAGTACATCAGAGGGACAGCACATGTTAGATGTTTTGGAGACAAAGTCAGAGAGGCTAGATTGAGATGGTTTGGACATGTACAGAGGAGGGATAGTGAGTATATTGGTAGTAGGATGCTGAGGTTGGAACTACCAGGCAAAAGGCCCAGAGGAAGACCAAAGAGAAGATTTATGGATGCGGTGAAGGTGGACATGAAGGTCGTTGGAGTAAGAGTAGAAGATTCAGAGGATAGGGAGAGAGGGAGGCAGATCATTTGCTGTGGCGACCCCTGAAGGGAACAGCCGAAAGGAAAAGAAGATGATGATTATCTTACCTCAGTCCCAAAAAAAGCATTACTTTATTTAATTATTTTTTTACAGCTAGAAAATAATTCAGGGTGTAATTGTGATCCTTTTCCCCTCTGAAGATGGTCGTGTTTAAGGAGCATGCTCACATATGGCATAGGTGTCAAACTGATGGCCCATGAGCAAAATGTGTGCACTATGTGCCATATGACTAATATATGACTGAGATTTACTTTCGGCTTTTCCCCTTTTTTCTCAGTGGTCACTACAGCGAATGATTCGCTCGTTTGACTTGGTATAGGTTTTTACATCGGATGCTCTTCCTGACAACCCTTTTAGCAAGGGACAGAAACATGCCGATAGCTTTACAGCCTAGTCTTTATGAATGTCAGCAATGGTTCTTTTACATGCCTCTCACCATCGACAGCGAGAGACATGGCCAGCCTTTGATAACCCGTTTAGCTGCGCCCAGGTGTAGTGACAACCTTGTGGAGAGTCGGACTCGAACCCCCAACTTTAGGATCAGCGATCCAGCGCTCTATACCACTAGACCACCACTGCCCCTATAACTAATATATGACCAATTCTTTTAATGTTATTCTAAATGCTCTGAATGTTGCTTAAATGTAATTAATTTCCTTTTCTTTTCAGCTGGCCACCCTGCCGGAGGTGCTCGCATTTGTCCTGAACCAGATGAAGATAAGGAAGAAAAGAAATGTCCTGAGTTTTGGTTATCAATTCAGTACTGGGAGATCTGATCTAGACTACTTCAAGTTCCACGGCTCTATTTCTCAAAGTGCCGCGTTCATCTGCGGCAGTGAAGTCTGGATGAAAATCAACAACCGGCTTGGCACTGAACTCACTCAGTATCTGCTCACTCACTGTGCCATATTCACCACGGCACCCCCTACCTGCTTGGTACAGATCTGCGGTGTTCCTGTTTACGATTTAGTTCCTTTACATACCTGGTCTGGGTTCTTCCTCAGCTCAACTGACAGGTTGATTACGATGAACAAGAACCAAAGGACTGCCATCAAAACTAGAGTGGGAGGAGGGGCAAAAAACCGACAGAGAAGAGAGGCGAATGCTAAACATTCCAAAATCACAGGAAGTGCTAAAAAGCGAAAGAGAGAAGGAAATGAAGTGAAAGACAACAGGGAAATGCAGGATGATCCTCTTGCAAAGAAGAACTGTATAGAGGTCATTCCATATGACAGTGATATGGGAAATATCACAGAGAATACTCACCTCGGTCAACCACAGTTACTTCACATCAGCCCCGCCTCCAAACATGGTCTGTCCAGCTGGAAACCGAGTCAACAGGCCCCACCCCACACATCTTATTGTTTTATCAGTATACAGAGCATGCTCTATGGGGGTCATGGCATGAAGAGCTTCATGTTGAACAGGAAATTGCATGGGGTTTTAGGTGAGGCTAGGAGTATCCAAGGGACAGATGTTGTTAGGATGGTATTTTGTCTGAAGGATAAACGCCAGGGATCAAATTCACATAAACTTCCAAAGCGGTTTTTTGGCATGGTGCCAATCTTCAGTTTACTTTTGCACCAACACAGGAAGTGTCCCTATGTTCACTTCCTGTCTCAGAAGTGCGCCATTAACAAGGGCAAAGGGGGCTTGGCGTCTCTTTTATCTTCTCATTGCTCGTCCTTCAGAGTGTACCTGTTCATCAGGGAGTGCGTGCGCTTTGTTATTCCAGAAGAACTCTGGGGTTCCCGAAACAACATGATACAGTTCCTGTCCCGAGTGAAACAGTTCCTGCGTTTGGGGAAGTTTGAAAAACTCTCGCTGGCTCAAGTGATGTGGAAAATCAGAGTCACGGACTGCCGATGGCTGGGACAAAAAAAGTGTGAGTTCTGTAAGGGAGGGGTCTGGTTTAAAATATGTTCTTTGCGAGGTCACTTTCCTTAATTTTCTAAACCGTTTAAATGATTATTTGTGTAAAGGACATGAGACTCTGGATGCTTACTAACTTCCTCCTATTATCCTGCGATAAAACAGAAGTACTCTGATCTCAGACAGCTAGAAATAAGGTTTCTGATTATGTAGTAAGTTTGGATGGCGTTTAAGTCTCATCATGTGGAGCAGTATACGACCTTGAAGTGATTGTTGATGCTGGTCTTTCATTTGAAGCTCATGTAGATAATACAACCCCTGGCAAAAATTATGGAATCACCAGTCTCAGAGGATGCTCATTCAGTACTTTAATTTTGCATGAAAAAAAAGCAGATCACAGACATGACACAAAACTAAAATAATTTCAAATGGTAACTTTCTGGCTTTAAGAAACACTAAAAAAAAAAAATCAGGGGGGGGGGTAGTCAGTAACAGTTAGTTTTTTAGAACAAGCAAGGGGAATAAATTATGGCATCGCTCAATTATGAGGAAAAAATATGGAGAATCACTCTGTAAAATTTCCATTCCCAAAACCAACACCTACATCAGATTAAATCTGCTCGTTAGTCTGCAGTTAAACAGGAGTGATCACACCTTGGAGAGCTGTTGCACCAAGTGGACCGTCATGAATCATGGCTCCAACACGAGAGATGTCAATTGAAACAAAGGAGAGGATTATCAAACTTCTTGAAGAAGGTAAATCATCACGCAATGTTGCAAAAGATGTTGTTGGTTGTTCAAGGTCAACAGTGTCTAAAATCTGGACCAAGTACAAACAACATGGGAAGGTTGCTAAAGGCAAGCATACTGGTAGACCAAGGAAGACATCAAAAGTGTCAAGACAAAACTTAAAGCAATGTTTTCAAAACAGAAAATATACAGCCAAACGAATGAGGAATAAATGGGAACAAACTGGATCAACGTCTGTGACCAAACTGTAAGAAACCGCCTAAAGGAAATGGGATTTACCCTCAAAAGCACGTTTTCTTCAGGTAGTCATCTTCATAAATCTCACTGGGACGGCACCAAACAAAAGTTTCAGCATCATCACTTTGCCCAATGCGGATTCGGGTTTCATCACTGAATATGACTCTCATCTAGTCATCCACAGTCCACGATTGCTTTTCATTAGCCTTTTGTAGCCTTGTTTTTTTCTGTTTAGGTGTTAATGATGGTTTTTGTTTAGCTTTTCTGTATGTCAATCCCATTTTCTTTAGGCAGTTTCTTTCAGTTCGGTCACAGACTTTGACACCAGTTTCCTCCAATTTGCTCCTCATTCGTTTGGCTGTACATTTTCTGTTTTGAAGATATTGCTTTAAGTTTTGTCTTGACACTTTTGATGTCTTCCTTGGTCTACCAGTATGCTTGCCTTGAGCAATCTTCCCATGTTGTTTGTACTTGGTCCAGATTTTTGTAACACTGCATGATGATTCACCTTTCTTCAAGAAGTTTGATAATCCTCTCCTTTGTTTCAATTGACATCTCTCGTGTTGGAGCCATGATTCATGACGGTCCACTTGGTGCAACAGCTCTCCAAGGTGTGATCACTCCAGTTTAACTGCAGACTAATGAGCAGACCTCATCTGATGTAGGTGCTAGTTTTGGGAATAGAAATTTTACAGGGTGGTTCCATATTTTTTTCTCTCATAATTAAGCGATTCCATAATTTATTCCCCCTGCTTGGTCTAAAAAAAAGTAATTGTTACTGACGACCATATTTTTTTCCTGATTTCTTTGTGTTCCCTAAAGCCAGAAAGTTAACATTTGAAATGATTTTAGTTTTGCATCATGTCTGTGATCTGCTTTTTTTCTGCAAAATTAAACAACTGAATGAACATCCTCCGGGACTGGTGATTCCGTAATTTTTGCCAGGGGTTGTATTACCTGGGTATTCTTCTTTCATCTCAGGACTATTGCTGAAATAACAAATATGAGGTCATTGCATGATGCAGAAAAATTTGTCCATGCTTTGGTTGTGTTGAAATTCGATTATTGTAATGAGTTACTGTCTGGTTGTTCTAACAGGTGCATAAACAAGCTCCAGTAAGTCCAGAATGCAGTATCAAGAATTCTTCGGAGAACCAGAAGACATGAGCATATCACCCCAATCTTATTCGCAAAGCATTGTTCCCCAATCACTGGTCCGCGGACCGATACCGGTCCGTGGCTCAATTGGTACCGGTCCGCAGAAGAAAGAATTAATTATTTCCGTTTTATTTATCGGAGTCTGAACTACTTCTTTCTTCTTTTCCTTTCGGCTTTTCCCTTCAGGGGTCGCCACAGCCAACCATCCGCCTCCATCTCGCCCTGTCCTCTGCATCTTCTTCTCTTACTCCAATGACCTTCATGTCTTCCTTCACCACATCCATTAAATCTCTTCTTTGGTCTTCCTCTCGGCCTTCTGCCTGGTGGTTCCAACCTCAGCATCCTACTGCCAATATACTCACTATCCCTCCTCTGTACATGTCCAAACCATCTCAATCTAGCCTATCTGACTTTGTCTCCAAAACGTCTTACATGTGCTGTCCCTCTGATGTGCTCATTCCTGATCCTATCCATCCTCGTTACTCCCAAAGTGAACCTCAACATTTTCATCTCTGCTACCTCCAGCTCTGCCTCCTGTCTTTTCCCCAGGGCCACTGTTTCTAAACCATGCAACATCGCTGGCCTCAACACCGTCTTGTACACTTTTCCCTTCATTCTTGCCGATACTCTCCTATCACACATCACACCGGACACTTTTCTCCATCCATTCCAACCTGCCTGCACACGCTTCTTCACCTCTTTTCCACACTCTCCATTGCTCTGGATTGTTGAGCCTGAGTACTGAAAAAACCTCCACCTTCTTTATCTCTGCCCCCTGTAACCTCACCGTTCCTCTTGCGTCCTTATCGTTCACACACATGTATTCCGTCTTACTGAGGCTAACCTTCATTCCCCTCCTTTCCAGGGCATGGCTCCACCTCTCTAGATTTTCCTTTTCCAACTTTATCCCTCTGTAGTTGCAACAACTCTGTACATCTCCCTTGTTCTTAAAAATGGGCACAAGCACACTTCTCTTCCATTCCTTCGGCATCTGCTCACTTTCTAAGACCTTGTTGAATATTCTTGTCAGAAAATCTACTGCTACCTCCACCGGTATGTCATCAGGACCAACTGCCTTTCCACTCTTCATCCTCTTCAATGCCCTCCTCACTTCACCCTTACTAATCTTTGATACTTCCTGGTCGTCAACGGTCACCCCTTCTACTCTTTTTTTTGTTTTCTCTTGTATTTTCCTCATTCATCAGCTCTTCGAAGTACTGTTTCCATCTTCCCAGCACACTTCTGTCATCAGTCAATACATTTCCCTCTCTGTCCTTTATCACGCTAACTTGCTGCACGTCCTTCCCATCTCTATTTCTCTGCTGTGCTAACCTGTATAAATAATTTTCTCCCTCCTTACTGTCCAACCTAGCATACAAGTCATCATACGCCCTCTGTTTGGCCTTTGACACCGCTATCTTCGCCTTACGCTGTGTCTCCCTGTACTCCTGTTTACTCTCTTCGGTCCTCTCAATGTCCCACTTCTTCTTAACTAACCTCTTCTTTTGTACACACTCCTGCACTTCCTCATTCCACCACCAAGTTTCCTTATCTACTTTCCTTCCAGAGGACACACCACATACTCTCCTACCGGTCTCCCTGATCACATTGGCTGTGGTTGTCCAGTCCTCTGGAAGCACTTCCTGGCCACCCAAAGCCTGTTTCAACTCCTCCTTGAAGACAACACGACACTCTTCCTTTTTCAGCTTCCACCACTGTGTCTTCTGCTCTGCCTTTGGCTTTTTCACCTTCCTCACCATCAGCGTCATCCTGCACACCACCATCTTATGCTGTTTGGAAACACTCTCACCCACTCCTACTTTGCAGTCACTGACTTCCTTCAAATTACATTGCCTACACAAGATGTAGTCTACCTGTGTGCTCTTACCTCCGCTTTCATAAGTCACTCCTGTTTCTTCTTGAAGAAAGTATTCACCACAGCCTTTTCCATCCTTTTTGCAAAATCGATCAACATCTGTCCTTCTGTGTTCCTGTCCTGGATACCAAACCTGCCCATCACTTCCTCGTCCCCTCTGTTGCCTGCACCAACATGTCCATTGAAGTCTGCCCCAATGACCACTCTTTCACTTCTGGGGGTACTCTGCATCACTCCATCGAACTCACTCCAGACTTCTCTTCTAGCTCACATCCTGCCTGTGGGGCATAAGCACTAACAACATTGACCATCACATCTTCAATTTCTAACTTGAGACTCATCCCTCTGTCTGACACTCTTTTCCCTTCTCAAACATTCCTGACAAACCCCTCCTTCAAGATGACTCCTACTCCATTTCTCTTCCCCATCCACACCGTTATAAAACAGCTTAAACCCTGCTCCTAAGCTTCTAACCTTGCTACCTTTCTACCTGGGCTCCTGAACACACAGTATGTCCACCTTCCTCCTCTGCATCATGTCAGCCAGCTCTCTAGCTTTATCGTTCATAGTTCCAACATTCAAAGTCCCTACTCTCAGTCCAAGACTCGCGCATTTCCTCTTCTCTCTCTGCCTACGGACTCGCCTCCTGCCTCTCCTTCTTCGACCAACTGTAGTCCAATTTCCACCAGCACCCTGTTGGTTAACAGCACTGACGGCGGTCGTTGTTAACCCAGGCCGCAACCGATCCGGTATGAATTGCTTTTGATCATTTGCATGAGAAATGTGGCAGAAGTTTTACACCAGATGCCTGTCCTATCGCAACCCTCTGCATTTATCCGGGCTTGGGCCCGGCATAAGGGGACGAGACACTGGTTAGTGCCCCCCCGCCTCATGGCTGCAGTTAATTTTGACAAGTCTTTTATTTTGAAAAATGACCAGATTCTCTGTTATATGTCAGTTATTTGAGCGCTAAAACGTAACCCACAAGGGGACGGAACATGAACAGAGGCGTGCTGCACATGTTTCAAACAATAGTGGGGATTTTTGGTTGAGCCTGAGCCTTCATTCTCCCAGGTGGTGCACCATCACCTGTTTTTTTTTTTTTTTTTAAGAAAAGTTCAAGCTCTACTTCCCAACCAATTTTATTTCAGCTGTTGAAAAATAACATTTATGGAGTGCTTATTATTATTATTATTAATAATAATAATAATACATATAAATAACGTAACATAACATTTAACATTTTATATAAATGTTAAATTTACAATACAAACAATCTATGACAACCCCCCCCTCCCGGTCCGCAGTAAATTTGTCAAGCGTTGACATGTCCCAGGTCTGTGGTGATTAAAAAGGTTGGGGACCACTGCTATAAAGCACTTGCCACATTATTTTAGCGAACCTAAGTGAGGAGGCACGCCCCCTGAGACCACAAGGTGCAGGATGTTTAGTGATGCCTCGCATAATGAAGACTACTGCAGGGGGCAGAGCTTTCTCTTACAAAGCCCCGCAGTTATGGTGTAACCTTCCAGTTAATGTTCGGGACTCGGACACAGTTTATGTTTTTAAGACGAGGCTAAAATCTTATTTGCTTAGTGGAGCATTTTGTTAATAGTCCTTTGTTAGAGGAGCAGATGTGGGGGTCTCAGTCGAGGGGTGTCATTGAAAACCTATTATTGGTATCGATATATTGATGATAAAAATTTCCGATGTATCGATAAATTAGAATATTATTGTACTGTTCCATAAATGCATTAAATAGAATAGACTAAGATATATTACCGTAGTTTGTATAATGCATTGAATATTTTATAATAAAGTGACCAATTACTAAAGCCAAATCTGAAATAAAAGGCAGGAAATAGTTTTCCACCAACAAGATTTTAATTAACACCTTTTTGTATTTAACAAATCTATAAACACTCGTTTGCTAGTTAATTTCAAGCAAGTTGTTTCTATTCTACAAACATTTGCCAATTGAAAAGTTTAAGAAATATGCATTTTTACAATTCATAATTATGATGCAAGAAGATGCACCTTATCTGCATTATCCGGTGATAAGTATCTCTTCTTGTTCAAAATGTTCCCTGCTGTTGAGAACATGCTCTGACGGCACACTCGAAGCCGAGACGTACCAGTTACCATACAGAGAGGCGGGACGTACCATTTACTAGGGGTGTCATTAAAAATGATATTTACTCCAGACGCTGTCATGAACACAGGAAGCTTGGACTAACACTCGGCATTGCGCTAAGCTGGTTTTTCGACTGAAATTATATAACGTGTTTTTGTATATTATTTTATTTATTAAAAGATACTGCTTGCCCTCGTGTTATTTAAATTAAAACAGCTTTGTATGAAATTTAATATAAGATGAATTTTATATAATGTTATAAGTATCGATATCCCTTTTATAGTTATTGATTATAGATCAAGATAATTATATCGGCGATATTCCGATTGTCAATGACATCCCTATCTCAAGCATAGAGTTCACTCTACATGCTCACCCAGGTTCGTTGACAGTGGGTTGGCTGATTGCTCAACATCACAGGGTTACCCTCATGTCTACCTTCCTTCTAGTTCTCTCTCTTTTAGTTATGTTGCCATAGCCAGTCATTTTGGAGTTCCTGGTTGCACTCAGCAATAATCATTTTCCTCTGCTTAATCCAGGGTCCAGACGTCCCTCTCCCCAGTCACTTCCTCCAGCTCATCCGGGGGGGGGGGACTGGGGCGTTCCTAGACCAGTCGAGAGACATTATCCCTCCAGTGTGTTCTCGGACCTCATTCCAAATATCCTTTTCCAGCGGAGAATTATAGCCTCGGACTTGGAGGTGCTGATTCTCATCCCGGCTGCTTTACTGTCGGTTGCGAATCGCTTCAATCAGAGCTGAGTGTCCCAGTTTGATAAAACCAAAAGGATGACGTCATCCTCAAAAAGCAGAGATTTGGTCCGATGGCCACCAAACCAGAACCTTTCAAGGCCTTGGCTGCACCTAGAAATTCTGTCCATAAAAGTTATGAACAGAATCGGTGACAAAGGACAGCCTTGGCAGACTCCAACCCTCACCGTAAACAAATCCGATCTGTTGTTACTAATGCAGGCCAAGCTACGGTTCAGGTGATACAACGACCAATTGGCTCGTAGCAGCGGATCCGGTACTCCCAGAGCACGCTCCACACAATAGCCTGAGGGACACGGTCGAAAGCCTTCTCTAAATCCACAAAACACATGTGGACCGATATGGCAAACTCCCATTCCCTCTTAAGGATCCTGTAGAATGAATAGAGTCGGTCGAGAGTGCCACAGCTAGGACGAAAACCACATTGTTCCTCCTGAATCCAAGGTTCAAACTATTGTTTGGATCCTTAACTTCCGTACCCCTGCATCAACTTTCCCAGGTAGTCTGAGGAGTGTGATTCCTTGAAAATTGGAATACAACCTTCAATCCCCTTTTTAAAAGTGGACATTACCAGCTAGTTTTGCCAGTCCAGAGGTGTGCCTCCCAATGACCTTGCAATGTTGCACAGAAGTGTCAACCAAGGCAGTATTACAACATCCAGAGCACTGAGATATTCAGTGTGGATCTCATCCACCTTATATCTTACTCTTACTGTGTCGAGCTGCTTTGTGACAATGCCATGTTAGGTTACTGAATCAGCCCACACGAATACTCCTCAAGGATTGATTTGCCCGTGTCACCTAAAGCACTCTGGAGCGAGCTGTGGAAAAAGGACATCAGTCCATGTAAAAACAACAGTCTTTATTCATGAATCCTCATCACTCAATGGTGGAGTCCACATATATACAGCTCTAAGTTGGTTCCCAGCCCTAGGTTAAGAACCGGTTGAAGCTGGTTAGTATAAGGGGACTGGTGGTAGTCAACTGTATTTTTCCACAAGAAAATCTAGTCTACAGTATCTAGGAGCAGCTGGACTATATCAAATAGTCGATACAAAGTTTCAAAGAGTGAGGTCAGACAAGACACTGGCATCTCAGAATAGACAAGCAACATTTCACAGTAGAAATTGCATCTGATTATTACAAAAGTATATCAATCTGTAATTTTCCATACAGTCTTCTTTTCCTTTTGGCTGTTCCCTTCAGGGGTCGCCACAGCAAATGATCTGCCTCCATCTCTCCCTGTCCTCTGCATCTTCTACTCTTACTCCCAACGACCTTCATGTCCGCCTTCACCGCATCCATAAATCTTCTCTTTGGTCTTCCTCTGGGCCTTTTGCCTGGTAGTTCCAACCTCAGCATCCTACGACCAATATACTCACTATCCCTCCTCTGTACATGTCCAAACCATCTCAATCTAGCCTCTCTGACTTTGTCTCCAAAACATCTAACATGTGCTGTCCCTCTGATGTACTCATTTCTGATCCTATCCATCCTCGTTACTCCCAAAGAGAACCTCAACATTTTCATCTCTGCTACCTCCAACTCTGACTCCTGTCTTTTCCCCAGGGCCACTGTCTCTAAACCATACAACATTGCTGGCCTCACCACCGTCTTGTACACTTTTCCCTTCATTCTTGCCGATACTCTCCTATCACACATCACACCGGACACTTTTCTCCATCCATTCCAACCTGCCTGCACACGCTTCTTCACCTCTTTTCCACACTCTCCATTGCTCTGGATTGTTGAGCCTAAGTACTTAAAATCCTCCACCTTCTTTGTCTCTGCCCCCTGTAATCTCAAAGTTCCTCTTGGGTCCTTGTCGTTCACACACATGTATTCTGTCTTACTAAGACTAACCTTCAATCCCCTCCTTTCCAGGGCATACCTCCACCTCTCTAGATTTTCCTCCACTTGGTCTCTGCTCTCACTACAGATCACGATGTCATCTGCAAACATCATAGTCCATGGAGATTCGTGTCTAACCTCATCTGTTAGCCCGTCCATCACCATAGCAAACAAGAAGGGGCTGAGAGCTGACCCTTGATGCAGTCCCACCTCCACCTTGAACTCTTCTGTCACACCGACAGCACACCTCACCACTGTCTTACATCTATCATACATGTCCTGCACCACTCTAACATACTTCTCTGTCACTCCAGACTTCCTCATACAATACCACAGTTCTTCTCTCGGCACCCTGTCATATGCTTTCTCCAGATCCACAAAGGCACAATGCAGCTCCTTCTGACCTTCTCTGTACTTCTCTATTAACATCCTCAAAGCAAACACTGCATCTGTGGTGCTCTTTCTTGGCATGAAACCAAACTGTTGTTCACAAATGCTGACCTCTGCCCTTAGTCTTGCTTCCACTATTCTTTCCCATAGCTTCATTGTATGGCTCATCAACTTTATCCCTCTGTAGTTGCCACAACTCTGTACATCGCCCTTGTTCTTAAAAATGGGCACAAGCACACTTCTCCTCCATTCCTCTGGCATCTGCTCACTTTCTAAGACCTTGTTGAATATTCTTGTCAGAAAATCTACTGCTACCTCCCCTAGACACTTCCATACCTCAACCGGTATGTCATCAGGGCCAACTGCCTTTCCACTCTTCATCCTCTTCAATGCCCTCCTCACTTCTCCCTTACTAATCTTTGCTACTTCCTGCTCCTCAACGGTCACCCCTTCTACTCTTTTTTTTCTCTCTCATTTTCTTCATTCATCAGCTCTTCAAAGTACTCTTTCCATCTTCCCAGCACACTTCTGTCATCAGTCAATACATTTCCCTCTCTGTCCTTTATCACTCTAACTTGCTGCACGTCTTTCCCATCTCTATTTCTCTGCTGTGCTAACCTGTATAGATAATTTTCTCCCTCCTTACTGTTCAACCTATCATACAAGTCATCATACGCCCTCTGTTTGGCCTTTGACACTGCTACCTTCGCCTTACGCTGTGTCTCCCTGTACTCCTGTTTACTCTCTTCGGTCCTGTCAATGTCCCACTTCTTCTTGGCTAACCTCTTCTTTTGTACACACTCCTGCACTTCCTCATTCCACCACCAAGTTTCCTTATCTACTTTCCTTCCAGAGGACACACCAAGTACTCTCCTACCGGTCTCCCTGATCACATTGGCTGTGGTTGTCCAGTCCTCTGGAAGCACTTCCTGACTACCCAAAGCCTGTTTCAACTCCTCCTTGAAGACAACACGACACTCTTCCTTTTTCAGCTTCCACCACTTTGTCTTCTGCTCTGCCTTTGCCTTTTTCACCTTTCTCACCATCAGTGTCATCCTGCACACCACCATCCTATGCTGTTTGGCAACACTCTCACCAACTACTACTTTGCAGTCATTGACTTCCTTCAAATTACATCGCCTGCACAAGATGTAGTCTACCTGTGTGCTCTTACCTCCGCTTTCATAAGTCACCCTATGCTTCTGTTTCTTCTTGAAGAAAGTATTCACCACAGCCATTTCCATCCTTTTTGCAAAATCGATCAACATCTGTCCTTCTGTGTTCCTGTCCTGGATACCAAACCTGCCCATCACTTCCTCGTCCCCTCTGTTGCCTGCACCAACATGTCCATTGAAGTCTGCTCCAATGACCACTCTTTCACCTCTGGGGATATTCTGCATCACTTCATCTAAATCACTCCAGAATCTCTCCTTCTCTTCTAGCTTACATCCTGCCTGTGGGGCATAAGCACTAACAACATTGACCATCACGCCTTCAATTTCTAACTTGAGACTCATCACTCTGTCTGACACTCTTTTCACTTCTAGAACATTCCTGACAAACCCCTCCTTCAAGATGACTCCTACTCCATTTCTCTTCCCATCCACACCATGATAAAACAGTTTAAACCCTGCTCCTAAGCTTCTAGCCTTTCTACCTTTCCACCTTGTCTCCTGAACACACAGTATGTCCACCTTCCTCCTCTGCATCATGTCAGCCAGCTCCCTATCTTTTCCTTGCATAGTTCCAACATTCAAAGTCCCTACTCTCAGTCCTAGGCTCACACATTTCCTCTTCTCTCTCTGCCTACTGACACGCCTCCCACCTCTCCTTCTTCGACCAACAGTAGTCCAATTTCCATCAGCACCCTGTTGGTTGACAGCACTGATGGCGGTCGTTGTTAACCCGGGCCTCGACCGATCCGGTATGAATTCTGTATTGATCATTTGCATTTTTTAAATGTGGCAGAAGTTTTACGCCGGATGCCCTTCCTGTCGCAACCCTCTGCATTTATCCGGGCTTGGGACCGGCATAAGGGGGAGAGGCCCTCCAGTGAAGGAAGATAATCCGTGAGTTGTGTACCTAGAAGTAAAACCCCACGTATCATATTCCATGCGCAAATGATCAACCGGAAGTAAAATACTATGTATCTATTACATGCGCTACAATATGCTTCTTAAACACATTCTATAGACAGGCTTACTCATTAATACAGTATTAATGTAGTAAAAAGGTTTGATAATTTGAATAAACATACAGGTACAGCACTGTATTGCACATTAGTGGTTAAAAAATGCTTATCCGACACCCACGAGAGGGAGGCATTGCGTTATTTATTGTACTGTACATAAAGAACATAAAAGTGTGATGTAATAAGCTTTCCGCTGGACCCAAAATGCAGGAGGCAGCGTGAGATGGCAGAGTGCATTTATTATTCAAAGGGGAAGCACTTAAGCAGAGCACTCACACTTTAAATTCTGTATTGATGACGAAGAAAAACACAAACAGCATTAAACACTGGAACCAGAAGCCAGAGAGCACACAAGGAAGGAGGGACGTGATGTGAGACAGTCTTCTGGCACAGAGGTGAGCGTGCGGTTTGTGTTTGTAGGGAGTAGATGAGAGAAGTGAATTCAGATGAGAGAAGTGCGCTTCTGCAGTCAGCCCGAGCAGCTCGGCCACGCCCCTCAGCCACAGCGGGGAGAAAAGAAAACACAGCTGCCAAAATCAAAGTCCCCCAAAAACACAGACCATAACAAAAGAACATGAAGTGTAATAAATTGGATAAAAAACAAAAGGATAAACATGCTACACCACAGTACATAAAATCTCGCACACAAACATTCTAAACATTAACTTGGGTAGTGTACTGGAATAATCATTGAGAAAGACTTGAATACTACAGTGCTTTACAACAGTTCAGATGACTATCCCTCTTCAGGCACTTCAGAGGAAACTCGTTTCTTCAGGAGAAAGTCTTATTTCTTCAGAATGGATATCCAATGTCATTACCTTTTTCTAGGGCTTAGCCAGAGAAGATGCACAGCTTGTGAGTGGTGTCATAGAGCTTAACTGGTAATTAAAACACACTAAAAAAAAAGGCTCATAGACAACTTGTGCAGGAATGAGCTAAAAGGGACGTATACATCATTTCAACTAATCAACAGGAGGGAGAACAGCCATTGGCTGAATTTGAATCACGGGACAGTTACTCGGCAATCCCTGAATATGCGGGGGCGCTTGTGCAAAACCACGAATAGTCAAGGGCCTACAGTACTCATAGAAGCAAGTAAAAACTTCACAGTATGAGGATTAAGAACATTTTCCCTTCATGTCATGTGTAATAAGCGCAATACAAATAAAACTGAATTGAATTCTAGGGTTGCGGGAAGGGTAGAGCCTCAGAATCTCAGCTGACTCAGAGTGAAGGCGGGGTACACCCTGAACAGCCTGTCAGTCTGTTGCAAGGTTAGCACACATACAACCATTCACACTCACACCTAGAAGGAGTTTGGAACGGCCAGTTAACTTAATGTGCATGCATTTGGGAGGAAACCTGAGTGCTCGGAGGAAACCCACACAAGCACAGAAAGAACGGGCAAACTTTGCACTAAAACCCAGGACCTTCTTGCAGTGAAGTGGATTTGCTATTCGCTACATCCCTATAACATGCTCTCTATGCAGTTTTCATATAATAACTGCAGATGTTGTGGAATGTTCAGCCATTCTCACTGATCAGTATTTTAATCTGAAAGAATCCCTGGTATCACCTCATTAATTTTAGGCTTCATATTTACGCAATCTGAGGTCAGATCTCGAACCCTCTGAATGTCAGTAATCCACAGTGGTGTTCATGTTAGGATTTTGACATGTCAGTGTATAGACAGATAACCAGGTGTCCTCTGTGTCTCGTCTGTTCCCTAGGCAACTGCCCGAGTGAGCATCGCTACAGAGAGTGGATACTGGGCCAGTTTCTGTTCTGGGTGCTGAAGGACTTTGTGATTGGCCTGGTCAAAGCTTTATTTTACGTCACGGAGAGTGTCGGCCATAAACACATGCTGAGGTTCTACAGACGACGTATCTGGACAAGATTACAGGACCAGGTTTTCAGGTACACATTCCAACTCGAGTGTCAAATACAGTCGGCCCCCTACTTACGAAACCCCCTGGGTATGAAAACTCCGGGTTACGAAAAACATTTTCCTAAGTTTTCGTCCTCTGTATACGAAAACAACCTCCTCTTATGAAAAGCGCCAAACGCGCCAGTCAAAATTTCACACAATGCGCGAGTTGCTCTCTCATGCTGTCTCCCAACATCCCGCCCCGCTGGCCTCCCATTGGCCAGGAGGGAGCTGAATCTCCATAGTACTGCACCCATAAAGCTTGTTTGTCACACGCGTGAAAGAGTTGAACAGGACTGTTGCTTGTTTTGAGATCATTGCAGCATTATATTTCGTTATCGCCGAAACCCCTCTACAATCGGGACGATATTGAAACAGAAGGAGACCTTAAAGTGGAAATACAGTGACGGAGGCAGTTATTTCGGCACGATATTGAAGCATGAGCAGAGTACCCCGTGAAACAAGACCTCCGATCTTTCAAACAGGTACTGTAATTCTGTTTAAATACAACATCCCCTCCATTTAAACTTTTAAATAGAATTGTTCCGTCATCTGCGCGTTGCGTGTGGGCGGAGCCCGTATTCGGCAAAGAACAGAGACAGAGTTTTGTGTGTGTCTGTGCCAGACTTGGGCAAAATTCAGAATTGAATTGAGAATGACCTCCAAATTCCAATTCAATTCCTGAATTTCAATATGAATTTGAATTGAAATCCAAAACAGGAAATACACTTGCAATTTAAATTCGAATTGCAGGAAGTAGAATTGGAATTGCATGAAATTCAGAGAAATTCATGATAATGAAAGTACACTTAACAATGGTTCTGTACAGACTTGTATGATTGCAAAATGTAATTAATTCATACAGTGTATGAATATAGGGCCTTACCTTATGTCCATAGCACAATTTTTATATTTGTTAACAGAAAATAGGCCCATTTTTACCACAATTTGTCACTACAAATATATACATATTCATAAAACTGATCCTTAAAATGGTAAACATTGAAATGGTGTAAAATTAGAGAAAAAAAAAGAGTTCATTTCCCAGAATGCTTTACTTTATCCTGGTTTTCAAAGTGGTTGTCCAAATGTTTCGGACATTTTGTTTAGGGTAGACTGTTACAGTAGCTGGCTTGTATTTTTGAGTTTTCTTATTACAGCAATATGCAAAATGATGACACAACTAAAAGGACATCTGTGCTCATTCATTTTGGTGAGCCAATTCCCACAACAAATGGAAACCACAAAGCAATCTGCAATCACTGTAATACTCCGGTCTGTGGTTCGATAAAGGCAACCTCAAATGTCAAACGACACCTCCAGGTAAAGTAACAGATTTGTAATTTTTTATGTATGTATGTACAGTATGTTTGGATAATTATGGCAACCACTGTGTGCAGCCTATATAAATAAGTTATGTGAGCAGAATACACTCAGGAGAATGGGTGAAATAAGTTTAAATTAGTATGATGAACAGATGGCACTGTACATATAGGCCCTATATATGGAATTACAGTTGAATACAGCTAATGTGATCAGGGAGACAGGTAGGAGAATACTTGGTATGTCATCTGGAAGGAAAGTAGATAAGGAGACTTAGTGGTGGAATGAGGAAGTGCAGGAGTGTGTACAAAGGAAGAGGCTAGCTCAGAAGAAGTGGGACATTGAGAGGACCGAAGAGAGTAAACAGGAGTACAGGGAGACACAGCGTAAGGCGAAGGTAGCGGTGTCAAAGGCCAAACAGAGGGCGGATGATGACTTGTATGCTCGGTTGGAAAGTAAAGAGGGAGAAAATGATTTATACAGGTTGGCACAGCAGAGAAATAGAGATGGGAAGGACATGCAGCAAGTTAGAGTGATAAAGGACAGAGAGGGAAATGTATTGACTGATGACAGAAGTGTGCTGGAAGATGGAAAGAGTACTTTGAAGAGCCGATGAATGAGGAAAATGAGAGAGAGAAAAAGAGTAGAAGAGGTGACTGTTGAGGACCAGGAAGTAGCAAAGATTAGAAAGGGTGAAATGAGGAGGGCACTGAAGTGGATGAAGAATGAAAAAGCAGTTGGTCCTGATGACATACCGGTGGAGGTATGGAAGTGTCTAGGGGAGGTAGCAGTAGATTTTCTGACAAGAACATTCAACAAGGTCCTAGAGAATGTGAGGATGCCGGAGGAATGGAGAAGTGTGATGGTGCCCATTTTTAAGAACAAGGGAGACGTGCAGAGTTGTGGCAACTCCAGAGGGATAAAGTTGATGAGCCATACGATGAAGTTATGGGACAGAATAGTGGAAGCTAGACTAAGGGCAGAGGTCAGCATTTGTGAACAACAGTTTGGTTTCATGCCAAGAAAGAGCACCACAGATGCAGTGTTTGCCTTGAGGATGTTAATGGAGAAGTACAGAGAAGGTCAGAGGGAGCTGCATTGTGCCTTTGTGGATCTGGAGAAAGCATATGACAGGGTGCCGAGAGAGGAACTGTGGTATTGTATGAGGAAGTCTGGAGTGGCAGAGAAGTATGTTAGAGTGGTGCAGGACATGTATGAGACATGTAAGACAGTGGTGAGGTGTGCTGTCGATGTGACAGAAAAGATCAAGGTGGAGGTGGGACTGCATCAAGGGTCAGCTCTGAGCCCCTTCTTGTTTGCTATGGTGATGGACAGGCTGACAGATGAGGTTAGACAAGATTCCCCATGGACTATGATGTTTGCAGATGACATTGTGATCTGTAGTGAGAGCAGAAAACAAGTGCAGGAAAATCTAGAGAGGTGGAGGCATGCCCTGGAAAGGAGGGGAATGAAGGTTAGTCTCAGTAAGACAGAATACATGTGCATGAATGAGAAGGACCCAAGAGGAACGGTGAGGTTACAGGGAGTAGAGATAACGAAGGTGGTGGATTTTAAGTACATCGGCTCAACAATCCAGAGCAATGGAGAGTGTGGAAAAGAGGTGAAGAAGCTTGTGCAGGCTGGTTGGAATGGTAGGAGAAAAGTGTCGGGTGTGATAGGAGGGTATCGGCAAGAATGAAAGGAAAAGTGTACAAGACGGCGTTGAGGCCAGCGATGTCGTATGGTTTAGAAACAGTGGCCCTGGGGAAAAGACAGGAGGCAGAGCTGGAGGTAGCAGAGATGAAAATGTTGAGGTTCTCTTTGGGAGTAACGAGGATGGATGGGATCAGGAATGAGCACATCAGAGGGACAGCACATGTAAGATGTTTTGGAGACAAAGTCAGAGAGGCTAGATTGAGATGGTTTGGACATGTACAGAGGAGGGATAGTGAGTACATTGGCAGTAGGATGCTGAGGTTGGAACTACCAGGCAGAAGGCCTACAGGAAGACCAAAGAGACGATTCATGGATGTAGTGAAGGAGGACATGAAAGCCGTTGGTGTAAGAGAAGATGCAAAGGATAGGGTGAGATGGAGGCAGATGATTCCCTGTGGCGAACCCTGAAGGGAAAAGCCGAAAGGAAAAGAAGATATGGAATTACAGTTGAACTCGAAATCATTCAGGAACTCTGTGAGGTTTTATGTCCACAGACCGCTGTCAGTCAGAGAAAGATCAAGCTATGTCATTCCTTGTGTGAGAGGACTGAGACATGCCATTAAAGATGCCAAAATAACTGGGAACAAGAAGTTTCTGTCCACCTTACGAACTGCACTCGAGAGGCGACCTCTAAAATTTGAAGATATGGAGTGCTTCCAGATGGCTGCAATTCTTGATCCAAGATTTAAGCTAGACTGGTGTAACAGTGAAGAACAGAACACAATCAGAAACCTCTTTGCTGCAAAAGTTGATTCTATACGTCCAGAAGCCACTTCTGCCATTAATATCCAACCACACAAACTCCCCAGACTTTTTTCCTACATGGATACCCAAACAACTTCTGTGCCAATTGATGCATCCTCACATGAGCTCCCAGTTTACTTGAGTGCCCCATGTTTGGCAGAGGGTACCAACCCTTTGTTGTTCTGGATAGAAAACCAAAATCGCTTCCGAAACTGCTGTACTTGCATGCAAATATCTGGCCATACCTACTTCCTCTGAACCTATTGACAGGATATTTAGTGTTGGTGGAAAGATATTCCGACCAGAGCAATGCCACCTCAATGATAAAACGTTTGAAGAGCTGATGATCATTAAATGCAACAGTGTTAACCCGTAAAAGTAAATAAAATAATAATTGCGTTCATCACATCTTTGTGTTATTTGATTTCTTTAAAATGGAAACATTGCTTTTCAATAGTCTCTGTATTGCATTTATTGTGTTTCAGATACAAGTATTACAATCTGTGAGAAAAATACATGCCAAGTATCACATTCTCACTGATAAGTGGTTAGAATGAATATCTCGGAATTGCAATGAGTTTGAAATTCCACTTCCTGTAATTCCAATTCACATTTAAGTCCATCTCCTCTGGGGGTGGAGCCAACTCAAATTGAATTCCAATTCGCTTCCTGAATTGAATTGAATTTTGAAATTCTGAATTTTGCCCAAGTCTGGTCTGTGCGCGCGTGTGTGTGTGTGTGTGTGTGTGTGTGTGTGTGAGAGAGAGAGAGAGACTGCCTACAGAGTCAGTCAGAGATGAAAGGAGGCTTAACTCTTTAGTTTTCTAGTTTAGTTTTTTAAGTTGTTTAATTTAGTAAATGTTTAATGTGGTGCGCTTCGCCGAAATGTGAGCAAAACGCGGCTCATCTGGACCTCCGATCCCTCAGGGAATCAAGTTAAAGTTGAGTTTAGACCTCCGATCTGTCAAGCAGGGAATGCGCTTTGAATGCTCTGGCTTCCTGCGTGTGGGCGAAGCTCACCACAATACACAAATGTCAGAAATGTGTATTGTGTAGTGTGTGAGAGAGAGAGAGAGAGAGAGATGGAGAGAGACGGTGTGTCTGTGTATGTGCGTTAATAAAAAATGTTTAATAGTGGTTTAAATAATAAATATGTGAATAAAATGGGTTAATAAATAATTTTCTTTTACTTTTAACACATTTCATGCATATTGCATACAAAATTGACGTACTTTTATCATTTTTAAAGGGTTTATGGGGTAGTCTTGGGAGCCTTGGAGCGAATCAGGCGTTTTACATGTAAAATGCGCCTCTACTTACAAAACGTCCGCGTTATGAAAAAGGCACTGGAACGGATTAATTTCGTAAGTAGGGGGCCGACTGTATTCAGTTTTCAAAATTGTATACAGTAGGCCCTTGACTATTCACCGTTTTGCACTCCCGGCTTTGCATATCTTGGATTGCCAAGCAACTGTCACATGATTCAAATTCAGCCAATGGCTGTTCTCCCTCCTGCTGATTGGTTGAGATGATGTAACCTCCCTTTTTCCTCATTCGCGCACACTTTGTGCCTGTGCTTTTTTTAGTGTGTGAGTTTTTAATTACAGTTAAGCTCCATTATGCCGCCCAAATGCTGTGCACCTTCTCAGGCTTCTGATAAGGCGCCGAAGCAACAGAAAAAGGTAATGACACTGCATGAAAAAGTAGAACTGCTTGATATGATTCAGGAAGGAAAACATATTGCTACACAAGTGCAATGTTGTATGAAACAAGGTCATCATCAGAATGGAACCTGCCTTAGTATTCTGGATACTTCCAGTTCAGGGGTCGGCAACTTTTGCCATTCAAAGAGCCATTTGAACCCGTTTTCCGCCTTAAAGAAAAACACTGTGAGCCACGAATTCTTTTTTGAGATTTAAAATCAAATAACACTGCAGATAATATAATGTTTTCCCCATTTTCCTCCATGTTAATATAAAACAATAATGTGTTGCATTGATTTAAACAACTGCAGAGACAATTAAAATACAATTCTGCTTGCAACAAAAACATTTAGATTAAAAAAAAAATCGCCAGCCTCCAGCGACCCTAATTAGGATTAAGTGGTTCAGAAAATGAATGAATGTGTTTGAGTCCTCCTTGTATTTTTATAAAGAAAAAGAATATCTGTCTCACGAAGCGGGGGACGGGGTGCAGCCAGATGTGTTAACGGGTTGGGTAGTCTATCTCACCATCACACCTTTCGTGGGATTTATTTTGTCATAGTTTTAATTTACAAAAAACGACATAAACGTGTATAAAGATTTATTTTAAGACTGAGCTTGCTCAACATTCTTTTAAATAATATTAATGCTTAATACTGCACTGACTGACTTATTCTCAGAGTGGAGACACCCAGTCTTTTATTTTGTCACTGGGAGGAGAGTTATTTAGTTCGGTGATTTGCTGTGTATAAACAAATCTCATCCACCGTCTCTACTTCAGCTGTAATTTCTATTCCTGGATAACAAACCCCAGCGGAAGAAAAATGTCTCTCGCCTCACAGCTGATGGTGAGAACACTGCCATGAGCACAAGAATTTGGAAATCCACCAACACAGCAGATTAAAAACACTGAGACTCTCAATGTAGCTGATAGGCATGTCCACAAGAACACGCACACAAATCACCCCGCCCACACCAAATAAATATCCGCCCATACCTGTGACAGTTAATTTTCATCTATGTAATTTTCAACCTTAAAAGAGCATTTTTGGAAGGGTAACCACTGGGTACCTGTGGGTACCCGACCTTTACAGGACTCTGCCTTAGGCAAATTCTCCCATCATTCAGGTGAAAGCTGGTTTAACTCTCTAACCCCTGGAAGCCGGAGAGGTGAAAAGAGCCATATGCACGGGTTGCCGACCCCTGATTTAATGCAATGCAAAGTACAATATAATGCAATACCTCCCCTTAGTGGGCATTTTTAAAAACTACAGTGCTGTATGTTTAATGGAATTTATTATACTCAGTTTGTATCCTTTTATATATAAAATATACACGAGGGGTACCTCAATTTACGAAATTAATCCGTTCAAGAAGTGGTCTCGTAACCTGGACTTTTCGTAAGTTGAACCGCATTTTACATGTAAAATGTGTGCTTCATTCCAAGGCTCCCAATACTACCCCCTAAACCCTTTAAAAATTATAAAAGCATACCTTTTAAGACCTCCTTCTCCTTCAGTATCGTACCGATGGTAGGTTTGGCCAGATTCATTTGCGATATCTCTCAACTGCATGCCACAAGCCCGCTTCTTCTTTTCACTCGCAGCCGGAATCACACCTGTGTGGGTGGGTGTGGGTGTTGACCATGTCTTCTGAGCAAAGTTATAATCTTACAAATGTTCATGGAAGGTTAAAAGCCTGAGCCATAAAATAAAGTTGCAATGAGCACACCCGAAAAACTCAGAAAACAAGCCGCTGCTGAAGGGACTGCATCATCCCTCCTAGCCAATGGGAGGCCAGCAGGGTGTGATGGGAGATAACCATTGGGAGGCCAGGGGGGTGGGATGTTGGGAGATTCAATGGGAGAGCAACTTGTGCATTGTTTGAATGTCGCATTTTAATGTTTGAATGGTGCATTTGAATGGCGATTTGGTGCGTTTTGGAAGGAGAACTTGTTTCGTATACAGAGCCAAAAAAATTTTGGAAAATGGTTTTCGTAACCTGGATTTTTCATTTGCTGGGACCATTGTAAGATGAGGTGACACTGTGTGTGTGTGTGTGTGTATGTGTGTATATATATATATATATATATATATATATATATATATATATATACACAGTAAAACCTCCGCTGACGAACGCTTAAGCTCACGAACTTTTCGCCTCAAGAACATTAAATTTGCGAGCATATAGTCTCTGCTGACGAACTAGTTTTCGGCGGACGAATCAATCCACGCGGTCGAACAGCGCCACGGTGGCGGCCACGAGAAGCTGATGCACGCTCATGGCGTCACAGTTCGTCACACCCCTTTCTTTGAGTGCGGAAGTGGTTTGTGTTTGATAGACATTTTGGACCATATTGAGTGTACTTTTGTTATTATGGGACCGAAAAAGACCCCACCACAGGCGGAGATTATTGAAAAACACGAACGAGGTGTGCGTTTGTGTGACTTAGCGTCCCAGTACCAGTACGCTAAGTCTACCATTGCTCCCATCCTTAAGAACAAGGAAGCTATTAAGGGTGCGTGTGTGGCTAAGGGTGTTTCCAAACAGTAGGCGTTTCCAAACTCTCCTTCCAAACAGTAAGTCCCTCCCTCTCTCCTCCTCCCACTCCATTCCATCAAGCCATCAACTACCATCACAAAGGTAAATAAAACGACTTTATTATACAGTACAGTTTATTTCTTTAATTACAATACAATAGCACATTTATTATACATAAAATAAGGTATATTTTTGTGTAGTTTTAAGGCTTATTTAGTCCTCAAAAAATTAGCATATTGTGATATAGTTAATTATTTTCTGTAATGTACTGAAAAAAATCTCCAAAAATTAGCATATTTCATCCGACCAATAAAAAAAAAGTCCCTCAATACAAAAAAGTCAACCTTCAAATAATTATGTTCAGTTATGCACTCAAGACTTGGTCGGCCAAAACCAAAAACCACTGGTAAATGGTTTATTGACCATGGTATTATTGTGCTCAATTGGCCTGCCAACTCTCCTGACCTGAACCCCATAGAGAATCTGTGGGATATTGTGAAGACAAAGTTCAGAGACACCAGACCCAACACTGTGGATGAGCTGAAGGCCGCTATCGAAGCATCCTGGGCCTCCATAACACCTCAGCAGTGCCACAGGCTGATTGCCTCCATGCCACGCCGCATTGAAGCAGTCATTTCTGCAAAAGGATTCCCGACCAAGTATTGAATGCATAACTGAACATAATTATTTGAAGGAAAACTTTTTTTATATTAAAAGCACTTTTTTTTTTATTGGTCGGATGAAATATGCTAATTTTTTTTAAATATGGATTTTTGGTTTTTCTTTACTTTTTTGCCAAAATTATCAATATTAAAACAATAAAAGGCTTGAACTACTTCAGTTGTGTGTAATGAATCTAAAATATATGAATGTCTAATGTTTATCAGTACAAAACAGAAAATAATGAACTTTATCACAATATGCTAATTTTTTGAGAAGGACTACTGTGTGTGTGTGTGTGTGTGTGTGTGTGTGTGTATAATATATATATATATATATATCTCATCATCATCATCTGCCGCTTAGTCCAGGGTCGGGTCGTGGGGGCAGCAACCTAAGCAAAGAGGTCCCTTCTCCCGAGCCACTTCCTCCAACTCTTCCGGGGGGACACCAAGGAGGTCCCAGACAAGCCGAGAGACATAGTCCCTTCAGTGTGTTCTAGGTCAACCCCGGGGTCTTTTCCCGGTTGGACATTCCCGAAACACCAAAACAGGAAGGCGTCCGGGGGGCATTCTGACCAGATGCCTGAGCCACCTCAGCTGGCCCTTCTCAATTACGGAGGAGCAGCAAATCTACTCCGAGCTCTCCCCGGATGGTGCAGCTTCTCACCTTATCTCTAAGGGAGAACCCCGCCATCCGGCGAAGGAAGCTCATTTCAGCCGCTTGTATCCGTGATCTTGTTCTTTCGGTCATTACCCAAAGCTCGTGACCATAGGTGAGAGTTGGAACGTAGATCGACTAGTAAATTGAGAGCTTCGCCTTGCGGCTCAGCTCCTTCTTCACCACGACGGACCGGTACAAGCACCACTTAACAGCAGAAGCTACAGCGATCTGTCTCTCGCTCCATCCTTCCCTCACTCGTGAACAAGACCCCAAGATACTTAAACTCCTCCCCTTGGGGCAGGACCTCATGCCTGACCCGGAGGTGCATTCCACCCTTGTCCGACTGAGAACCATGGCCTCAGACTTAGAAGTACTGATCCTCATCTTGGCTGCTTCGCACTCGGCTGCCAAAAGGACATCATCAGCTGCAAAAAACAGAGACGAGATCCGATGACCACCAAACCAGAACCCCTCATCACCTCGACTGCGTCTAGAAATTCTGTCCATAAAAATTATGAACAGAATCGGTGACAAAGGACAGCCTCGGCGGACTCCAACTCCCACCGGAAACAAATTCGACCTGTTGTTGCCAATACAGAACTAACTCTGGCTCCGGTGATACTGCGACCGAATAGTAACGGGTCCGGAACGCCGTACTCTCGGAGCACGCCCCACAAGATCGTTTGAGGGACACGGTCGAAAGCCTTCTCCAAATCCACAAAGCACATGTGGACAGATTGGGCAAACTCCCATGCCCTCTCCAGAATCCTGTGGAGCGTATAGAGTTGGTCAAGAGTGCTACGGCCAGGACGAAAACCACATTGCTCCTCCTGAATCCGAGGTTCGACTATCGGTCGGATCCTCCTCTCTAGTACCCCTGCATATACTTTCCCAGGTAGGCTGAGAAGTGTAATTCCCCGATAATTGGAACACACCCTCCGGTCCCCCCTCTTAAAAATCGGGGCCATCGCCCCAGTTTGCCAATCCAGAGGTACAGCCCCTGATGACCACGCAATGTTTCAGAGACGTGTCAACCAAGACAGTCCTACAACATCCAGAGCCCTGAGATATTCCGGGCGGATCTCGTCCAACCCCAGAGCTCGACCACTGAGGAGCTTTTTGACCCCCACCCGAACCCCCAGGGTCTTCCTCTTCCACGGAGGGCGTGTTGGTGGGATTGAGGAAGTCCTCAAAGTATTCCCTCCACCTCTCGACGACGTCCCCAGTCGAGGTAAGCAGCTCCCCACCTCCACTGTAAACAGTGTTTGTGAAGAACTGCTTCCCCCTCCTAAGGCGACAGATGCTGGTCCAGAACCTTTTTGAGGCCAACCGATAATCACTCTGCAGGCCTTCACCGAACTCCTCCCACGCCCGAGATTTTGCATCTGCGACAGCTTCGGCTGCAGCACGTTTGGCCTGCCAGTACCTGTTTGCTTCCTCGGGAGTCCCACAGGCTAATAAAACCCGATAGGCCTCCTTCTTCAGCTGGACGGCCCCCTTCACCGCAGGTGTCCACCACCGGGTTCGGGGATTACCACTGCGACAAGCACCGACGACCTCACGGCCACAGCTATAGGCTGCCGCCTCAGCAATGGAGGCACAAAACATGGCCCATTCGGATTCCATGTCCCCCGCCTCCTCTGGGACGTGGTTGTTGCTCTGCCGGAGGTAGGAGTTAAAGGCCTCTCGGTCAGGGGACTCCGCCAAACGCTCCCAGCAGACCCTGATTACACGCTTGGGCCTGCCAGGTCTGGAAGGCAGCCTCCCCCACCACCGAAGCCAACTCACCACCAGGTAGTGATCGGTAGACAGCTCAGCTCCTCTCTTCACCCGAGTGACCAGAACATATGGTCGCAAGTCCGATGAGATGACTACAAAGTTAATCATCGAATTGTGACCTAGGGTGTCCTGGTGCCAAGTGCACTTATGGACACCCTTATGTTCGAACATGGTGTTCGTGATAGACAAACTGTGACGAGCACAGAAGTCCAACAACGAAACACCATTCGGGTTTAGACTGGAGAGGCCATACCTACGGATCACACCCTTCCAGGTCACACTATTGTTGCCCACATGGGCATTGAAGTCTCCCAAGACAACGAGTGAGTCTCCCGAGGGAGCGTTCTCCAACCCCCCCCCCCCCCCCAAAGACTCCAAAAAGGGTGGGTACTCTGAACTGTCATTCGGTGCATAAGCACAAATAACAGTCGCCCGAAAACGGAGAGAAGCTACCCTTTCATCAACCGGGGAGAACCCCAACATTTGGGCACCGAGACGGGGGGCAACAAGAATACCCACACCGGTTCGCCCCCTCGCCCCATGAACAAGTTCAGAATAGAATAAGGTCCAGCCTCTCTCGAGATGGATGGTTCCAGAGCCCAAGCTATGCGTTGAGGTGAGCCCGACTATATCTAGTCGGTATCTCTCCACCTCACGCAACAAATCAGGCTCCTTCCCCGCCAGAGAGGTGACATTCCATGTCCCGAGGGTCAAAGTAAGTAGCCGAGGATCGGTCCGACAGAACCCATGCCTTTGGCTGCCACCCAACTCACATTGCAGCCGACCCCTAAAACTCCTCCCACGGGTTGTGGGTCCATGGGAGGGTGGACCCATGTTTCCTTTTCAGGCTCAGCCCGGCCAAGCTCCATGGGCAGAAGCCCGCCCGACCACCAGGCGCTCGCCTTTGAGCCCCTCCCCCGGGCCTGGCTCCAGGAGGGAACCCCGGTGACCCGCGTCCGGGCAAGGGAGACTGCTTCCATTGTTTCTTCGGAGATGGCATAGGGGTCTTCTGAATTGCACTTTCTCTGGACCGTCACCCCGGATGACCCTACCAGGGGCATTATGCCCCCGACAACATAGCTCCTAGGATCATTAGGTCATGCAAACCTCCACCACGATAAGGTGGTGATTCAGGGAGGGGTGTGTGTGTGTGTATATATATATATATAATATACACACACACACACACACACAGTAGGCCCTTAACTATTCCTGGTTTTGCACACACGATTTGAGTATTCGCTGACTGCTGAGCAACCGGCACGTGATTCAAATGGCTGTCCGCCTTTCTCCTGATTGGTTGAGCTGATGTCCCACCCCTTTTTCCTCATTTACGCACAAGTTGTCAATGAGCCTCTTTTTTTGTGTGCGTTTTAATTACCATCTCTATGATACCACTCAAATGCTATGCGTCTTCTCTGGCTAAGCGATAGAAAATGCTGGATGTCTCTTTTGAAGAAATAAGACTTTCTCCTGAGAAACGACGGTTTTCTCTGAACTGTTGTATTAAAATCTTTTTCAATTATTATTCCAGTACAGTACCTAAATTCATGTTTGTGTGAGACTTTATGCTCTGTAGCATGTTTAACAAACGATACCAAAAGAATAAACTTTAATACAGTACTCTTCATGTCCTTTTACATTGAAGTTGGAGTGACGTCTCCAAGATGGCGCTGCCCAGAGGGCGAAGTCGCGGAGTTCTTGGAGTCAAATCGTTTCTTTGTTTGTTTTAATTTGTTTTATTTGTTGTTTTGTTTGTTCATGTTTTGCACTATGCTTGTCTACGACCGGTCGACTCAAATACAGCTATAAGATCGGAGTGTCTTTGGGCGTGTATAACTAAGCAGGCCTAACACGCTATTAGCAGAGCTAACATGCTATGGTATGCAGCTCAATGCAAGCCAGATCCCAGCTAACAAAGAAGCCCAGGCGGGAAGGGGCCGAACGACGACTCCGGCGCTTTGGGATTCCAGGGGTCGAAGGCCATGTAGCCGGCTGGTATAATCGCCTTATCGGGTGTACTCTCCTCGAGCCATGTTTCACAGAAACACAGTCCTGTAGATCCCTCTGTGCTGCAATCTGAGCATGAAGCTCGTCCATCTTATTTCACAGGGACTGAACAGTTTCAAGCAGTCTGGCCGGAAGTGCTAACCAAGCGCCTGAGAATCTTGAGGCTTATTGTTAGCATTGAGCTCCCATAGCATAGCTTAGCAGCTCACGGCAAAAGTTGTTGCGTGCTTAGTTTCCCGAAGCTGAAGCTGCTCATAGCTGTAGTAGGGTCGATCGATCATAGACGAGCATAGTGCAAAACATGAACAAACAAATTAAAACGAACAAAGAAACAATTTGACTCTGAGAACTCCGCGACGTTGCCCTCTTGGCAGCGCCATCTTGGAGACGTCACTCCAAGTTCAATGTAAAAGGACATGAAGCGTAATAAAGTTTATCCTTTTGGTATCATTTGTTAAACATGCTACAGAACATAAAATCTTATGCACAAACATTCTCAGAATTAACTTGGGTACTGTACTGGAATAATAATTGAAAAAGACTTTAAAACAGCTTTACAACAGTATATGCAGTATAATGCTTATATTTTATCATCAATTAAAATAAGAGTAAAAATTGAATTTTAAAAATTAAAAATCGCTGATCCAAAGGTTGGGGGTTCGAGTCCCACTCTCCACAAGGTTGTCACTGTCCTCCTCAGTGTGGCTAACTGGGTTATCAAAGGTGGGCCATGTCTCTCACTGTCTATGGTGAGAGGCATGTAAAAGAACCATTGCTGACTTTCGTAAAGAGTAGGCTGCAAAGCCGTCAGCGTGTTTCTGTCCCTTGCTAAAGGGTTGGATGGAAGGGCATCCGACGTAAAAACCTCTGCCAAATCAAACGTGCGAATCACATGATTCGCTGTGGCGACTCCCGAGCAAAAAAAGGGGAAAAGCCGAAAGGAAGACAGACAGACTGTCTATAGAATGTGTTTAAGAAGCGTATTTTAACGCATGTAATAGACACATAATATTTTACTTCCGGCTGCTCATTTGCGCATGTGACGCGTTACATGGGGCTTTACTTCCGGGTACAGAACTCGCCGATTATCTCGATTCACGGGAGGTCTTGGAACCGAACCCCCGCGAATGTTGAGGGCCTACTGTATGTGTGTGGGTGTGTGTGTATATATATATATATATATATATATATATATATATATATATATATATATATATATTTATATACTAGTCCTTTTCAAAAAATTAGCATATTGTGATAAAGTTCATTATTTTCTGTAATGTTCTGATAAAAATTAAACTTTCATATATTTTGGATTCATTGCACACCAACTGAAATATTTCAGGTCTTTTATTGTTTTAATACTGATGATTTTGGCATACAGCTCATGAAAACCCAAAATTACTATCTCAAAAAATTAGCATATCATGAAAAGGTACTCTCAACGAGCTATTAACCTAATCATCTGAATCAACCAATTAACTCTAAACACCTGTAAAAGATTCCTGAGGCTTTTAAAAACTCCCAGCCTGGTTCATTACTCAAAACCACAATCATGGGTAAGACTGCCGACCTGACTGCTGTCCAGAAGGCCATCATTGACACCCTCAAGCAAGAGGATAAGACACAGAAAGAAATCTCTGAGCGAATAGGCTGTTCCCAGAGTGCTGTATCAAGGCACCTCAGTGGGACGTCTGTGGGAAGGAAAAAGTGGCAGAAAACGCTGCACAACCGGAAGAGGTGACCGAACCCTGAGGAAGATTGTGGAGAAGGGCCGATTCCAGACCTTGGGGGACCTGCGGAAGCAGTGGACTGGGCTTCAGGTGCCGCATTCCCCAGGTCAAGCCACTTTTGAACCAGAAACAGCGGCAGAACCGCCTGACCTGGGTTACAGAGAAGCAGCACTGGACTGTTGCTCAGAGGTCCAAAGTACTTTTTTCGGATTAAAGCAAATTTTGCATGTCATTCGGAAATCAAGGTGCCAGAGTCTGGAGGACGACTGGGGAGAAGGAAATGCCAAAATGCCTGAAGTCCAGTGTCAAGTACCCACAGTCAGTGATGGTCTGGGGTGCCATGTCAACTTCTGGTGTTGATCCACTGTGTTTTATCAAGGGCAGGGTCAATTTAGCTAGCTATCTGAAGATTTTGGAGCACCTCATGCTTCCATCTGCTGAAAAGTTTTATGGAGATGAAGATTTTAATTTTTCAGCACGACCTGGCACCTGCTCACAGTGCCAAAACCACTGGTAAATGGTTTACTGACCATGGTATTACTGCGCTCAATTGGCCTGCCAACTCTCCTGACCTGAACCCCATAGAGAATCTGTGGGATATTGTGAAGAGAAAGTTGAGAGACACCAGACCCAACACTGTGGATGAGCTTAAGGCCGCTATCGAAGCATCCTGGGCCTCCATAACACCTCAGCAGTGCCACAGGCTGATTGCCTCCATGCCACGCCGCATTGAAGCAGTCATTTCTGCAAAAGGATTCCTGACCAAGTATTGAGTGCATAACTGAACATAATTATTTGAAGGTTGACTTTTTTGTATTTAGGGACTTTGTTTTTATTGGTCGGATGAAATATGCTAATTTTTTTGAGATAGGAATTTTGGGTTTTCATGAGCTGTATGTCAAAATCATCAGTATTAAAACGATAAAAGACCTGAAATATTTCACTTGGTGTGCAATGAATCTAAAATATATGAAACTTTAATTTTTATCAGTGCATTACAGAAAATAATGAACTTTATCACAATATGCTAATTTTTTGAGAAGGACTAGTATGTATTGGCTGTATAATGTTTATATTTTTATCAGTAAATATCACAGTAAAAAAAATTAAGTTTTTCTTCATAATTACTACATTTTACTTCATTAATACTGTATTGATGAATAAGACTGTCAATAGAATGTGTTTAAGAAGCATATTTTAGTGTACGTAATAGATGCATAGTATTTTACTTCCGGTTGATCATTCGTGCATGTAATATGATACATGGGGTTTTACTCGTGGATTATCTTTTATTCGCGGGAAGGGCCGGAACCAAAGCCCCGCGAATAACGAGGGCCTACTGTACCTCAGTCAGCCTTAAATATTTTGTCGTCAAACTTTCTGTATGAGAGGTTATACCTTTATATCTTAATTTAGTGTACCGTATTTTCACAACCATAAGGTGCACCTAAAAGCCTTCAATCATCACAAAAGCTAACGGTGCGCCTTTATAAACCGGCGCGCCTTATTTGTGGATCTGCCTCGGCTACATCTCATTGACACAGTCAAAACCCAAGTGAACAAACTAATTCAGAGCTTACCATCATTCCGGTGGATTAACCAAAGAACTTCAACTACTAGATATTGGTGTCCAGGTTGTAAGTTAGTGGGATCCGGGCTTTATGTCCAAATACTGGGATATAGCACTGCTACAGGTGTCCTCCTGAGACCTTGAATTACCTTTCTTGAATTTAAAGTTACACTGATACAACTCCTTTAGAGGAATGACCTCTGTTCTGTAATGAAGACAGTAGTACTGCGCTGCCTCTTTAAGGGGGGGGGGGGTGGCTGAGAGATGGTCACGACCTAGGAAGACTTCTAATCTCTGTCTTTATTGATCTGACTTCATGTGCGAGGGAATAATAGATAATAAAATATAATAATTTAATAACAACAAATCCCCTCACTGAATTGCCACTTTATCATGGGTGGAGGGGTTTGTGTGACCCAATGATTCTAGGAGCTATGTTGTCGAGGGCATAATGCCCCTGGTAGGGTCACCCAAGGCAAACAGGTCCTGGGTGAAGGTCCATATGAAGTGCAGTTCAGAAGACCTCCATGATGGGAAAAAACAAGGAGACAGTTTCCCTTGCCCAGACGTGGGTCACCCGGGTTCCCCCCTGGAGCCAGGCCTGGGGGGGGGGGGCGGGCTCGAAGGCAAGCGCCTGGTGGTTGGGCTTCTGCCCATGCAGCCCAGCCAGGCTCAACCCGAAAAGGTGACCGGTCTGCCCTCCCATGGACTCACCAGATGTGGGAGGGATTATAGGAGTTGGGTGAGATGTGAGTTGGGATGCAGCCAAAAGCATGGGCTCTGTCGGACCGATCCTTGGTTACTGACTCTTGGGACATGGAATATCACCCCTCTGGTGGGTAAGGACCCTGAGCTGATGCGTGAGGTAGAGAGATACCAACTCGATAGTCGGGCTCACCTCAATGCATAGCTTGAGCTCTGGAACCACCCAGCTCGAGAGAGGCTGGAACTTATTCTGTTCTGGAGTTGCTCATGGGGACAGGCGGCGAGCCGGTGTGGGCATCCTTGTTGCCCCCATCTCAGTGCCCAGACGTTGATGGTCGATGAAAGGGTAGCTTCCCTCCGCCTTCGGGTGGAGGCACGGGTCCTGACTGTTATTTGTGCTTATATACAAAATGGCAGTTCAGAGACTCACCCTTTAGGGGGTGGGGGGGGTGTTGGAGAACGCTCCCTCGGGAGACTCACTCATTGTCTTGGGAAACTTCAGCACCCATGAGGCAATGATGGTGTGACCTGGAAGGGTGTGATCGGTAGGTACAGCCTCGCCAATCTCAACCCAAATGGCGTTTCGTTCTTGGACTTCTGTGCTCATCACAGTTTCTCTATCATGAACACCATGTTCGAACATAAGGGTGCCCATAAGTGCAATTTGCACCAGGACACCCTAGGTCGCAGTTCGATGATCGGCTTTGTAGTTTTGTCACTGGACTTGCGGCCGCATGTTCTGAGCTGTCTATCAATCACCACCTGGTGGTGAGCTGGCTTCAATGGCAGGGGAGGCTGCCTTCCAGCCCTGGCAGGCCCAAGCATGTAATTAGGGTCTGCTGGGAACGTTTGGCGGAGTCTCCTTTCTGAGAGGCCTTTAACTCCCACCTCCAGCAGAGCTACAACCACATCACTGAGGAAGCAGGTGACATGGAATCCGAATGGGCCATGTTTCGTGCTTCCATTGCTGAGGCGGCGGCCCAGAGCTGTGGCCGGAAGGTCGTCGGTGCTTGTCATGGCGGTAACCCCCGAACCCGGTGGTGGGCACATTTGGTGAAGGGGACCGTCTAGCTGAAAATGGAGGCCTCTCAGGTCTTATTAGCCTGTGGCTCTCCCGAGGGAGCAGACAGGTACCGGCAGGCCAAACCTGCTGCAGCCGAAGCTGTCGCGGATGCGAAGTCTCGGGCGTGGGAGGAGTTTGGTGAGGGCATGTAGAGTGATTATCGGTTGGCCTCAAAAAGGTTCTTGACCACCAACCTCAGGAGGGTGAAACAGTTCTCCACAAACTATGTTTGCAGTGGAGCTGGGGAGCTGCTCACCTCAAATGGGGATCTCATCAAGAGGTGGAGAGAATACTTTGAAGACCTCCTCAATCCCACCAACATGCCCTCCATGGAGGAGGAAGACCCTGGAGGTTTGGGCAGGGGTCTGCCCATCACTATAGTGGAGGTCATTGAGGTAGTCAAAAAGCGTGGTGGTCAGGCTTCAGGGTTAGATGAGATCCGCCTTGAATATATCAGGGGCTCTGGATGCTGTAGGACTGTCTTGGTTGACACGTCTCTGCAACGTTGCGTGGTCATCGGGGGCTCTACCTGTGGATTGGTAAACCGGGGCGGTAGTCCCCCTTTTTAAAAAGCGTGACCAGAGGGTGTGTTACAATTATCGGGGAATCACACTCCTCAGCCTACCCAGGAAAGTCTATGCAAGGGTACTGGAGAGGAGGATCCGACCGACAGTCGAACCTCGGATTCAGGAGGAACAATGTAGTTTTCAACCTGGCTGTAGCACTCTTGACCAACTCTATATGTTCCCAAGCATCTTGGAGGGGGGCATGTGAGTTTGCCCAATCTGTCCACATGTGTTTTGTGGATTTGGAGAAGGCTTTCGACCATGTCCCTCGGACTATCTTGTGGGGTGTGCTCCGGGAATATGGCATTCCGGACCCGTTGATACGGGCCATCCGATCGCTGTATCACCAGAGCCAGAGTTTGGTCTGTATTGGGAACAAGAGGTCGAATTCGTTTCCGGTGAGGGTTGGAGTCCAACAGAATTTCTAGGCGCAGTCGAGCCGTTGAGGGGTTCTGGTTTGGTGGCCATCGGATCTCATATCTGCTTTTTGCAGATGATGTCCTTTTGGCTACATCAAGCCGGTACCTCCAGCTCTCATTGGAGCGATTCGCAGTCAACTGCTAAGCGGCCAGGATGAGAGTCAACACCTCCAAGTTCGAGGCCATGGTTCTCAGTTGGACAAGTGTTGAGTGCACCCTCCGGGTCGGGAAAGAGGTCCTGCTCCAAGTGGGAGGAGTATTAGTGTAAGTATCTATAGTTATAAGTATTGGTCTTGTTCACAAGTGAGGGAAGGATGGAACAGGAGCTCAACAAACGGATCGCTGCAGCCTCTGCTGTTAAATGGAGCCTGTACTGGTCCGACGTGGTGAAGAAGGAACTGAGCCACAAGGCAAAGCTCTCACTTTACCAGTTGATCTACGTTCCAACCCTCAGCTATGGTCACGAGCTGTGGGTAGTGACTGAAAGAACAAGGTCGCCGATACAAGCGGCTGAAATGAACTTCCTTCGTCAAGTGGCGGGGCTCTAAGTTGGAGATAAGGTGAGAAGTTCTACCATCCGGGGAAAGCTTGGAGTAGATCCACTGCTCCTCCGCATTGAGAGGGGCCAGTTGAGGTGGCTCCGGCATCTGGTCAGTATGCCTCCCAAATGCTTCCCTGGTGTGGCGTTTTCTTCATGTCCAACCGGGAAGAGACTCCGGGGTCGACCTAGAGCACGCTAGAGAGACTGTCTCTCGGCTTGTCTTGGGAACGCCTCGCTGTCCCCCCGGAAGAGCTGGAGTAAGTGGCTGGGGATAGGGATGTCTGGACCTCTTTGCATAGGTTGCTGCCCCCGCGACTCTATCCCGGATTAAGCGGATGATGATGAATAAAAAAATAATAGAGGGATCTGGGCTTTTTGTCCAACTCGCACAACTGTTAAACTCAGACACTGTAGATGAAGCCTTTCGTGGATTTGTGAAAGAGAAATGAACTGAAAAACTTGGTTTATTGTTTTATGTTGTGACAGCTGAACAATGTTGAGAGTTATTGTGAACGAGTTGAATCAAGTTTGACTTATCTGACTTTTGTTTCGCTTAATGTGCCTTATAATTCGGTGCGCCCTGTGTGTGGACAGGTGCCGTTCATTGATTATTGCACATTATAATCCAATGCGCCTTGTGTTTGTGAAAATACGGGACGCTATAATGAAGTGAAGACAATTATAAGGCAACTGTAATGGTTTAAAAAAAGTCTTCGTATCTTAGTCTTTTATTACTTAATTTAGACCGCTGTAAACCGAAAAGGACTGCATACATGGACATCATTTGCTCCCCGGTAAGGGGTTTTTATTAAAAAAGTCTAAACCCGTTATTCAGGGTTACCAGTTCAGGCACATCACAGTGAAAACACCATAAGGTATTAATAACATGACTTTAATATTTTCTCAGACTTTAAATGATTAAGTTGTTTTGTAAATTTGTCGGTGTCATTTAGTTATTGTTTTGTCTCTTGTGGTGAGACTAGAGGGAGGCTGTAGAACAAAGTCCAGCAGTGTGTTTGTATGGCATAGCAGAGTAGAGGTGCACAACCAGACATGATATGTGCGATAGCGTGATTACATTCATCCATTCAGGTCAGAAACCATATTTTCATGAATACAGTGGAGAAATCATCAAAATTGCCAAAACACTATGATGACTACATGACCTGGTAGGCAATGATCCCTTACCTCAGGATATGAGGAAAGTAATGATCTCGATAGGAGATCTGATTGTTAAGTTAATCATGCAAACTTATATGCGGACCTGTGGGGAATTGGTGCGTGTGAGTGTTATGACTCCAGGCAAGCTCACACATTATGGTCCATCTTAACAAACAATCACGGAAATTGCAGATAATGTTTCCTTTTGTCTCTAAATCAACTGATGACAGGAAAGCCATGTCAACAAAATGTTAGCATTTTGGATTTACCCTCACACTTATCTCTAGCTGCGTTCTCTTCCTCAGAGTCACTAGAATAAGGCATCTGATAGACTCCACAAGAGAAATTAAACCCCAACAGGTTGATGTTACTTCAGGAAAAAACGGATTCTGTCATTCCATATAATTTCATCAAATGGTCCTGACCTGACCATCTCAGATTTTACTAAATTTTTACGTACTTATTATATATTATACATTACGTATATATTCTGGGGAATATCCAAAGTTTTAAGGCTGAATTGTAAGTAATTCCAAAGTTATTACCATTTGCAGTAGGTAGGGGACACCCGAAAATTGTGACCAAAATCAAGACTTAATTTTTGCCTATTTTCAGATTTCTAGAACTTCTGAACGACACGAGACAGAGGTCTGAAATTTTCAGAATCATTTCACAGTAATCTATGGTCCTAGAAAATATGGGAAATATTTGCTTACAATTTATAAATGCATGCTATAGAGAATTACAATGTTGGAATTTTATCCATCACAAATTTCTAAAATGCTACTTTTGGCCATCCATTACACAAAAACTAATCTTCCTATTCATTAGAACTTTTATGTGCTATATCTTGGCTACTTATGGAATGGAAATCTGTGAAATGAAGGTCCTATGTTATGTTTTTGTATAATACAGTCGGCCCCAACTTACGAAGACCCCTGTGTACGAAATCCCCGGGTTACGAAAAACATTTTCTTGACTTTCCATGATATTTTATGTTCTGTAGCATGTTTAACAAATGATACCAAAAGGATAAACTTTATTATGCTTCATGTCCTTTTACATTGAACTCGGAATGACGTGTCCAAGATGGCGCTGCCTAGAGGGCAATGTCGCAGAGTTCTCGGAGTCAAATTGTTTCTTTGTTCGTTTTAATTTGTTTTATTTGTTTGTTCATGTTTTGCACTATGCTCGTCTATGATCGGTCGACCCTACTACAGCTATGAGCAGCTTCAGCTTTTGGCAACTAAGCACGCAACAACTTTTGTCGTGAGCTGCTATGCTATGCTAAAGCCCAGGCGGAGCTTTCAGATTCTCCGGCGTTTGGTTAGCATTTCTGGCCATACTGCTTTAAAATGTTCTGTCCCTGCGAAACAAGATGGACGAGCTTCATGCTCAGATTTCAGCGCAGAGGGATCTACAGGACTGTGTTTCTGTGAAGCATGGCTCGAGTACAGTACACCCGATAAGGCGATTATACCAGCCGGCTACACGGCCTTCATCCCCTGCGATCCCAAGCGCCGGGGTCGTCGTTCGGCCCCTTCTCGCCTTGGCTTCTTTGTTAGCTGGAATGCGGCTCGCTGTCTACCATAGCATGTTAGCTCTGCTAAGTTATACACGCCCGAAGATACTCCGATCTTATACAGTAGCTGTAGTAGAGTCGACCAGTCGTAGACGAGCATAGTGCAAAACATGAACAAACAAAACAAATTAAAACGAACCATAGCATGCTAGGTCCGCTAATAGCATGCTAGCTCTGCTTAGTTATACACGCCCGAAGAGACTCCGGTGTTATAGCTGTAGTACAGTCGACCGGTCGTAGACGAGCATAGTGCAAAACATGAACAAACAAAACAACAAATAAAACATTTAAAACAAACAAAGAAATAATTTGACTTTGAGAACTCTGCGACGTCGCCCTCTGGGCAGCGATATCTTGGAGACGTCACTCCAACTTCAATGTAAAAAGACATGAAGAGTACTGTAATAAAGTTTGTCCTTTAGGTATCGTTTGTTAAATATGCTACAGAACATAAAATCTCACGCATAAACATGAACTTGGGTACTGTAGTGGAATAATAATTAAAAAAGATTTTAATACAACAGGTCAGAGAAAACTATCCTTTCTCAAGAGAAAGTCTTATTTCTTCAGAAGAGACATCCAGCGTTTTCTATTGCTTAGCCAGAGAAGACGCATAGCATTTGAGTGGTATCATAGAGCTTAACTGGTAATTAAACACACACAAAAAAGAGGCTCATTGACAACTTGTGCGCGAATGAGGAAAAAGGGCTGGGGCATCAGCTCAACCAATCAGTAGAAAGGAGGACAGCCATTGGCTGAATTTGAATCACGTGCCGGTTGCTGGGCAGACCGCGTGTACTCAAAACGCGAGTGCAAAACCGCGACTAGTCAAGGGCCTACTGTAAATGGTCAAGCAGGGAATGTACTTTGAATTCACGTCTTGTGGGTGTGGCCCACAGCGTGTGAGAGAGAGAGAGAGAGAGAGAGAGGGAATAACGCTTTAGTTTTTAGTTTAGTTTTTTAAGTTTTAATTCAGTAAATGCTGAATAAATGTGGGCCCATTTGAGCTCATCTGGAATTCCGATCCCTCAAGGAATCAAATTAAAGTTGAGTTTGTCAAGCAGGGAATACGCTTTGAATTCCACCTATTGTGGGCATGGCCCGCAGCGTGCGTGTGTGTGTGAGAGAGAGAGAGAGAGGGGTTTTTTTTTTTTTGTGTTAATAAAAATTGTTTAATAATGGTTTAATTAAGAAAGATGTTAATAAAATGGTTTAAAATGTTGTTAAAATGTTTAAATGGTTTAATAAATAATTTTCTTTTACTTTTAACACATATTTCATACAAAATTGGCGTACTTTTGTCATTTTTAAAGGGTTTATGAGGTTTATCCGGTCCAAAGACTGGAGCCTTGGAATTAATTAGGCGTTTAACATGTCAGATGCGACCCCTACTTATGAAATCCCCGCGTTACGAGAAGGGCTCTGGAACGGATTAATTTCGGTCCAACGTTTGGATTCAAAGGTCACTATCAACATGTGGGATAGGTAGCGGCTTGTTCATGAGTTTTCCGAGTGTGCTCATTGAAACTTTATTTTTTGGCTCAGGCTTTTAACATTGCATAAACATTTATAAGATTATAACTCTGCTAAGAACTAGGGGTGTCACTGAAAACCTATTATTGGTATCGATATGTGTGTCTTCCTTTCGGCTTGTTCCCTTTTACTCGGGAGTCGCCACAGCGAATCATCTGATTGGCACGTTTGATTTGGCAGAGGTTTTTTATGTCGGATGCCCTTCCTGTCACAACCCTTTTTAGCAAGGGACAGAAACACGCTGACGACTTTGTAGCCTACTCTTAACGAAAGTCAGCAATGGTTCTTTTACATGTCTCTCACCATAGACAGTGAGAGTGAGTCATGGCCTGCCTTTGATAACCCAGTTAGCTGCACTGGTGGGGACAGTGACAACCTTGTGGAGAGTGGGACTCGAACCCCCAACCTTTGGCTCAGCGATCCAGCGCCCTATACCACTAGACCACCACTGTCCCCTTATTATTGGTATCGATATATTGATAAAAAAAAATTCTGATGTAACGATACATTAGAATTTTGCTGTACTCTTCCATAAATGCATTAAATAGAACAGACTAAGATTACATTGAATATTTTATAATAAAGTGACCAATGCAGCAATGAGGGGGGCACAAACAAGTGCCCACCCTCACGCCGGTGCCAAGTCCGGGGGAAATGCAGAGGGTAGTGACAGGAAGGGCATCCGGTGTAAAACTTTTGCCAAAATGCAAACCATAAAGACAAATCTCATACCGGATCGGTCGAGGCCCGGGTTAACAACGACCGCCATCAGTGCTGTTAACCAACAGGGTGCTGGTGGAAATTGGACTACTGTTGGTCGAAGAAGGAGAGGTGGGAGGCGTGCCCGTAAGCAGAGAGAGAAGAGGAAAAGCATGAGTTTAGGACTGAGAATAGGGACTTTGAATGTTCGAACTATGGCAGGAAAAGGTAGAGAGCTGGCTGACATGATGCAGAGGAGGAAGGTGGACATACTGTGTGTTCAGGAGACCAGGTGGAAAGGTAGCAAGGCTAGAAGCTTAGGAGCGGGCTTGAAGCGGTTTTTTCATGCTGTGGATGGGAAGAGAAATGGAGTAGGAATCATCTTAAAGGAGGGGTTTGTCAGGAATATTCTAGAAGTGAAAAGAGTGTCAGACAGAGTGATGAGTCTCAAGTTAGAAATTGAAGGCGTCATGTTCAATGTTGTCAGTGCTTATGCCCCACAGGCAGGATGTGAGCTGGAAGAGAAGGAGAGATTATGGAGTGAGTTAGATGAAGTGATGCAGAGTACCCCCAGAGGTGAAAGAGTGGTCAATGGTGCAGACTTCAATGGGCATGTTGGTGCAGGCAACAGGGGACGAGGAAGTGATGGGCAGTTTTGGTATCCAGGACAGGAACACAGAAGGGCAGATGTTGATCGATTTTGCAAAAAGGATGGAAATGGCTGTGGTGAATACTTTCTTCCAGAAGAGAGAGGAGCGTAGGGTGACTTATGAAAGTGAAGGTAAGAGCACACAGGTAGACTACATCTTGTGTAGGCGATGTAATTTGAAGGAAGTCAGTGACTGCAAAGTAGTAGTGGGTGAGAGTGTTGCCAAACAGCATAGGATGGTGGTGTTCAGGATGATTCTGATGGTAAGACAGGTGAAGAAGGCAAAGGCAGAGCAGAAGACAAAGTGATGGAAGCTGAAAAAGAAGAGTGTCGTGTTGTCTTCAAGTATGTTAGAGTGGTGCAGGACATGTATGAGAAATGTAAGACAGTGGTGAGATGTGCTGTCGGTGTGACAGAAGAGTTCAAGGTGGAGGTGGGACTGCATCAAGGGTCAGCTCTCAGCCCCTTCTTGTTTGCTGTGGTGATGGACAGGCTGACAGACGAGGTTAGACAAGAATCTCCATGAACTATGATGTTTGCAGACGACATTATGATTTGTAGTGAGAGCAGAGAACAGGTGCAGGAAAATCTAGAGAGGTGGAGGTATGCCTTGGAAAGGAGAGGAATGAAGGTTAGCCTCAGTAAAACAGAATACTTGTGTGTGAACGACAATGACCTAAGAGGAACGGTGAGGTTACAGGGAGAAGAGATAAAGAAGGTGGAGGATTTCAAGTACTTTGGCTCAACAGTCCAGATCAATGAAGAGTGTGGAAAAGAGGTGAAGAAGCGTGTGCAGGCAGGTTGGAATGGTTGGAGAAAAGTGTCCGGTGTGATGTGTGATAAGAGGGTAACGGCAAGAATGCAGGGAAAAGTGTACAAGATGGTGATGAGGCCAGCAATGTTGTATGGTTTAGAAACCGTTGCGCTGAGGAAAAGACAGGCGTCAGAGCTGGAGGCAGCAGAGATGAAAATGTTGAGGTTCTCTTTGGGAGTAACGAGGATGGATATGATCAGGAATGAGCACATCAGAGGGACAGCACATGTAAGATGTTTTGGAGACAAAGTCAGAGAGGCTAGATTGAGATGGTTTGGACATGTACAGATGAGGGATAGTGAGTACATTGGTTGTAGGATGCTGAGGTTGGAACTACCAGGAACTACCAGGCAGAAGGCCGAGAGGAAGACCAAGGAGAAGATTTATGGATGTGGTGAAGGAGGACATGAAGGTAGTTGGAGGAAGATACAGAGGATAGGATGAGATGGAGGCGGATGGTTTGCTGTGGCGACCCCTGAAGGGAAAAGCTGAAAGGAAAAGAAGATGATTTTATTCTAAAGTGACCAATTACTAAAGCCAAATCTGAAATAAAAGGCAGGAAATAGTTTTCCACGGACAAGATTTTAATGAACACCTTTTTGTATTTAACAAATCTATAAACACTTGCTTGAAATTAACTAGCAAACAAGTTGTTTCTATTCTTAAAACAAATGTCAATTGAAAAGTTTAAGAGATATGCAGTTTTACAATTCATAATTATGATGCAAGAAAATGCACATATTTGCAGTACCCAGTGATAAGTGTCTCCTCTTGTTCAAAATGTTCCCTGCTGTTGAGAACACAGGGTCTGACGGCACACTAGAAGCAAGGGTCATAAGGCAGGGGTGCTCACACTTTTCCAGCACGCGAGCTACTTATAGAATGACCAAGTCACAAAGATCACCCACTACAAAAATGCAAAATATCTGTTTATTTTAAAGTCTGTTGATGATTCTTTATTTTTAAATGTATGTCTATGTGCCTTGCATAATCGCATGAGCCAATATTGCACAACACAACATAATTAACAATGAACATTATTTATAACTACTTGAGCTCACTTTGATGACGTGCACTGAATTGAATCAGCTAGGGATGCATAGTACGGACAGTAGCTGCTGACAGCCAGCCTCAAGCACACTTCCAAACGCACTTCGAAAATGACATTGTGAAAAAAAAAAAAAAAAAAAATGTCCACCTCCCATTCCGTATGAAAGTGATACTTTGTCTTCTTCTTTACTCCAGTATCCATACTCATGTTTGATAAGCTTTCTTTACTTTAAAAAAAAAGTTAGAGCTTAAAATAGGAGGGAACTCGCTGACTAGCTTGTTTTGCTGTACTTTGTGCCGTTGTTTGCACATGCGCGATGAGCTAAAGGTCAGAAAAATACGGCTATTGTTTTTAACGTCATGTCATTTACCAATACAGTACTACCTTCACGATCGACCAGTATTACCTTCGAGATCGACTGGTAGCTCGTGATCAACGTATTGAGCACCCCTGTCATAAGGTATCTTCGCACAATCTTGGATAAAAGATACCGCTTGCTCTAGTGTTATTTAAATGAAAACAACTTTGTATGAAATTTAATATAAGATGAATTTTATATAACGTTAGAAATATCGATATCCCTTTTATAGGTATCGATTATGGATCAAAATAATTACATAAGCAATTTTGCGATATTCCGATTGTCAATGACATCCCTACTGAAGAACACATGGTCAACACGAAGTAAGTACCTTAAAAGGTATGCTTTTATAATTTTTATAGGGTCGTATTGGGGGCCTTGGAATGAATGACGTGTTTTACATGTAAAATGCGGTTCTACTGACATAAATTCCACATTACGAAAAAGGCTCTGGAACAGATTTTCATAAGATGAGGTACCACTGTACTTACAAATTTTCAAAGTGAGGCCAATTACTCAAAAAAACTAATAACTTACATTTTTACCTTACAACGTGAGGTACCACTGTATTTACATTTTTTTTTTTTTTTACTTTTTTATGCATTCTTTTTGAATGTTTAATTATTACAGACACTGCCTGACTTGCGTTCATCCGTTTTACGTTTTTTTGATTTTATGTTTTTTTTTTTTTTTTCCCCAAAGTCAAATTTTGAGTTTATATGTACCTACGTAGTACGCTGATATAATGATGTAATGATGCTGCGTCCATTGTTTACAAACGACAGACTGAACGTGCCCCTCCTTCTTCCCAGTTTAGTTTTATACATATATCATCGTCGTCGTCATTTGTATGTATATGTGTGTGTGTGTGTGTGTATGTATGTATGTGTGTATATATATATATATATATATATATATATATATATATATATATATATATACACACACACACAGTCGGCCTCTAACTAACGAAATTAATCCGTTCCAGAGCCCTTTTCTTATAGCGGGGATTTCGTAAGTAGGGGTCACATCTTACATGTTAAACGTCTAATTCGTTCCAAGGCTCCAATCTTTGGACTGGATAAACCCCATAAACCCTTCAAAAACAATAAAAGTACACCAATCTTGTATGAAATATGTGTTAAAAGTAAAAGAAAATTATTTATTCAACCATTTAAACATTTTATTAACATATTAAACCATTTTATTAACAAATTTATTAATTAAACCATTATTAAACATTTTTTATTAACACACACACCTCTCTCTCTCTCTCGTGCGCTGCGGGCCACGGCCACAAGACATGAATTCAAAGAGCATTCCCTGCTTGACCATTTACTGAATTAAAACAACTTAAAAAACTAAACTAAAGAGTTATTCCTTCTCTCTCTCTCTCTCTCTCGCGTGCGCGCACGCGCTGCGGGCCACGCCCACAAGACGTGAATTCAAAGCGCATTCCCTGCTTGACAAAATCAACTTAATTTGATTCCTTGAGGGATCGGAATTCCAGATGAGCTCTCATGCACCCACATTTATTAAACATTTACTGAATTAAAACAACTCAAAAAAACTAAACTAAAGAGTGAAGCTTCCTTCTGTCTCTAGCTGGGAGGCCAGTGGGGCGGGATGTTGAGAGACAGCCAATGAGAGAGCAACTCGTCGTGTGAAATTTTGATTGGCACTTTTGAATTTTGAATTTCCTTTCGGAAGAGGGGGTTGTTTCGTATCTCAGGGATGTTTTTCATAACCCCGGGATTTCGTACACATCTTAAGTTGGGGGCTGACTGTATATATATGAATCTACTATTATATCTATATAATAATCTAGCAATCTACCATGCATACTCGGTTAAGCAAAGAGAGTTGTAAAATGAATGTAATCCGAATCCAGAAAAGAAAGAGAACTCTCCGCTCTGCTGGTGATTCACATCAGTGCAGGCTTTGTACTAAACAAATATTCAACAGCGCCTGTAAGGATCGCCATAATCAGGCCCTCACACCTCGTCCTTTACACCGTCCAAATCCTTATATCTCAGTGTCTGGAGCGCTCCAGGAACGGAAGACAACAAACCACATGAATGAAATCAATCTGGTTTATTCATCCACAGCTCAAAGGTGCATTCTTCGTACAGTGTATTTATACAGTTTCTGTGCATGGGCAAAGAGATAAGTACAGTTTCAAGGGCACAGTCTTCATTATGTCCTAATATGGAGTTATTTTTCACCTTTCCGGCCGGAGCTGCCACATAGTTTCGGCTTCCCGTTGTTGATGAGACATAGAACATACTGCATCTGCACCGATAACAGGGAATGAAATAGCTCCTGTGTCAATGTACCTAAGAAACAGACAAAATAACATAGTTGAGCCACATACACAGTCTCGAGGGTGAATACAACGTTCTCATTCTTCATCTAATCCTAACAATCCCCTCTTTTATACTCTGATAAGAGTATAACTATCAATGAGAGCGGAGATACCGTGTCCCGACAGTTGGAGCCTGACCAAGTGTTCATGGGTACGGGTGCAGGAGGACAGGAAACCGTGGTTGTGCTAAGGCTGGTGCTCGGAGCGCAGGCAGTGCCCTGGCGCCCTCCTGCTACTACCTCAGGGCCCCCAAGACCTCCCCCCCCAGCTCGCAACCACTATACACGTGACGTGGCCCTGGGCTCATGTGGTCCGGTATTTCTCAGTCGTGTATATTGGGGTTGTCGAATAGAATCCACAAGGGTCCAAACCTGATCCATCAGACACCTAAATATACAGGGACCAAACAGACAGACAAAAAGAACACATACAAGGATAGGGACAAGCATGGCTAAGTAAGGAGTGAACATTCCAAACAAGGAGTGAAGGAAGCCCCATCCCCATCCTCCTGTGGATGGCTTAAGGCCAACCCTAGTAGGCTGATGGTTGTTACTATTACCCATTCTTGCTCTTATGTATCAACGGGGTCCACTCCCCCCCCCCCCAACTTTCGTCTACAGGCCCCAAAATGTGATACGTGTACCCAGATCCTACAGAGAAATCTAGCAGTCGGTGTGTAGGGCATATAGGTCCCTCTTGGAACTATAATAATGTTGGATTGAGTGTGATACTTATGCCCCATCAGGTCAGGTCACCGGCCGTCCCGTCATGTCTTTCAGGGCTGAGCCGGATCCTCTGTCCTGAAAAAGAATCAGTGAGAACGGAACAGATAACAGCATGCAAACATGAATACTGCTGTTATTGTGGGCTCTTCTTCAGCTGAGTGGCGTGGATCCACTGTGGAAAAAGGTCGGTTAATACGGCGGTTCGAGTGGTGGCGAGTATGTCTGTGGGTTCACTGTAAGGGGTCTCATCTAGAGGAGAATTTAGTTTCGCAAATTTCTTAACCAGCACCCTATCTCCTACCTTAAAGGGGTGTGTGCTGGTGTCCGTTGGGACAAATGTTTTCTGATTGGCGTGTTTCCAATGATCATTCAGGGTTTTTATGAGACCCGCAGCATATTCGTTCATATGAATGTCCAAATCTTCCGTTCCCAAAGCCTGCGTCCCCCTTTTCCATGGAGTGGGAAAAGGTCTTCCCATGACTACCTCGTAGGGGGACAGTTCCCCTAGGGCTTCTTGTGGAGTCATCCTTAAGTCCGCCAGAACCACTGGTAGGACCGAAACCCAATTTCTAGATCCCGTGGCATGCATGGCTTTTCGCAATTTCCCCTTGATTGTTCTGTTCGTTCGTTCCACAATTCCCGAGGACTGAGGGTGATATGGGACATGGAAACGCCAATTGATTTTTAGCTCTTGTGCCAACAGTTGAGTGACCTTTGAGGTGAAGGGTGTGCCTTTGTCCGAATCAATTCCGACCGGGAGGCTGTATCTGGGAATAATTTCCTGTGATAGTTTCTGAACCACTTCCCGCGCGTTCTCTTTCCCACAGGGGAATGCTTCTACCCATCGGGAGAACTTATCGACTATCACCAACACATATTTGAGGGGCCCTTATCTAGGCATGTGGGTGAAATCGATTTGCCATTCTTGAAAGGGAGTGTCCGGCTTCGGGAGGTGTTGATGCGAGGCTACCGGTTTAGACACATTATTTTGTACACATATTAAGCATCTATCTAGGATATTGTGTACTAGCGTATGTAGATTTTCAACACAAAAAACTTTTTCCATCTCCAATATTACCCCTCTTCGTCCGCAATGTGTAGTACCATGAAACTCGCGGACGAGAAAAGGGAGACAATGTTTAGGCATACAGATGCAATCGGTGGCATCGAGCCATATGCCATCCTTTAGCTGGGCGCCCTGAGAGTCCCAGTGTTGACTATCAGTGTTTACGGCAGAGGCTTGCATGGTTTTTAGGTCCAAATCTGGAAGAAGAGTACTGATCATGTCAGCAATAGAAACCAATGATACGTTAAGAAACGGGGGGCAAAACGCCACCGGCAGCCGCCTCCTTTGCACACCGATCAGCTAGGGAATTACCCCGGATCTCAGAAGTTTGTCCAGTGACATGTGCGTGAGTTTTTACAATGGCTAACCGTGTTGGAAAGGCACAAGCCTCGATGAGGTCTTGTACCAGCGAGGAGTGTGAAATTGGTTTACCGTCGGCTGCAACAAAGCCACGGGATTGCCATATGCGGCCAAAATCATGGACCACGCCAAAAGCATACCTGGAATCAGTGTAAATGGTTACCTCTTGGTCAGCAGATAAGGTGTACGCACGAGTAAGAGCAAACAATTCTGCAGCTTGAGCAGACGTAAAGGGAAGTGAATGAGATTCGACCACTACATCTGAAAGGCGGCGGACGGCATATCCACAGTGAAAGGTACCGTCGGCAGGTTTAGAGCATGACCCGTCCACAAACAGGACCTCACCTGTAGGTAAAGGTGTGGAACACAAATCAGACCTAATGCTTGTAGCAACAACAATTTCTTGCAAACAGTCGTGAGGGCAGGGCTCACAGTCATCTTGAGCATTAAGCAGACGCTGTAAGGCGTGAGCCACGGTATCAAGAGAAGAAGTAGATTTAATCGTGAGGTTATCAGTGGCGCATAGAATGGCCTCGTAACCAGACCTGCACTGTGATGACGTGTTGTGTGTTGAAATTTCATAGGATCTGTTGGACCTGATGTTGTGAGTGTAAAATCAAAGGGTGCGACAAGATGATCTTCTCGGCGTCTAAAACCATTAACGCACACGCAGCCACAGCACGAAGACACGCGGGTAAACCTTGAGCTACAGTGTCTAGTGTTTTTGAAAGGAAAGCACAGCCCCCCACCCCCCCACCCCCACCCCCGTGCTCCTGAGCCAACACCCCAGAGGCAGTTCCCCCCTGGTGAGCAACGTAGAGGTGAAAAGGCAGTTCACAGTTCGGCAGGCCCAGAGCTGGAGCCAAGCAGAGGGCCGTTTTGAGGGCTGCAAAGGCATGTTGCATGTCCTCAGTCCATACAAGTGGCTGTTGAAGTGGGTCCGTGTGGTGGATTGCGGACCTGAGGCACTTATCATAGAGAGAGCAGTCTGGGATCCACTGCCTGCAGTAATTGATCAACCCCAGGAAAGCGAGTAAGGCATGCTTTGTAGCAGGTCACTGGGTGTCGATGATGATCTTGACGCGATCTTGGGTCAATTTCTTTGAGTCCTGAGAGAGTTCATAGCCCAGGTAAATAACTGTAGGCTTACAGTATTGCAACGTCTTTCGTGAGACCTTAAAGCCCTTTTCACCCAGGAGCCAAAGGACAGCGAGTGTGGCTTGTGAACAGATCTCGGAGCTTAATGCCGACACCAGCAAGTCATCTGCATAGGAATGAGCACAGGAACCCTCAGGGGGAACAAAGCACCCTAGTGCGTCCCGTACAACGGTAGCAAACACCGCGGGAGAATCAATGAAACCCTGTGGGAGGCGTGTCCAGGTGTACTGCTGCTGCCTATGCGTAAATGCGAACAGAGGCCGAGTGTCTGGTTCTACAGGAACGCTGAAAAAAGCAGAGCACAGGTCAATCACGGAAAAGTGCGTGTGTGTAGATGGTATGTCAGACATGATGGAAGGAACGTCTGGCACCAGGTGCGAGACAGTCACTATGAGCTCGTTAATCCTCCTCAGGTCCTGCGTAAGTCGCCAAGAACCAGCCGGTTTTGGCACAGGGTTTATGGGCGTGTTATAAGAGCTTGTACACGAACAACAATACCCTGTTCCAGGAGTGAAGATAATACAACATACTGTTTTATGAAAATAGGTGTAATATGTTTTACCTTAGACTCATAAGGAGTACAATCAACGCAGCCCACGTCATTTTTGTGCTCAGCCCATAATGTCCTGGGCATTTGATCCAGGGGAGAGCAGTGCTCTGCCACCTCACTCACTGAGCACGCTGCGTTAACATTAAAAGGTAATTCACAGTCGGTTAATGCAATCAAAGAAGGGTACAGAGATTCTGACGTGGAGATGATCATGCTCGAACCATAAAAAGAAATTTGTAAACCGAGGAGGCTCATGAGATCACGACCGAGTAAATTAAACAGACATTCCTGCATATACACAAAAGAATAAGTGATTTGTAATGCATCGAGTGAGGGGTCGTCTGGAAAACGCAGAGAGAGCGGGGGTGTAAGCTGTGACGAGAAAGGAACCCCATCATTACCCACAGAGCTAGTTGACCAAGAGGAGAGAGTGCCTGAGTATTCCCTCCCCAACGAAGGGAACCGTTACACGCGGTCTAACTGAGGGGTCCTTCTTTTTTAGTTCTTCTTCCAGAGCTGCTAAGAAAGGGTAAATGCTGGGCACGTTCGCAAGCTTAGGGCTCGCGGGGGGCAGCAGCGGGGTCTAATCCGTCGGCTCAGGGTATGGCGGGGGTGCAGATGGAGGAGTGACAGGGGAAACTCCCTGTGTACAACGAGCACCCTTATTATTATTCTTGTTCTCCTGTAATTTCGGTTTTGGCACACGCTGGCGCACCTTTTTTGGTTCATATATCTTCTTCAATTCCAGCCAATAGGGTCTCATTTCATACCATTTCACATAAGCTTCCTTCATATACTCATAGTTCCATGTTGGATCCCCTAATCCATCATAAATCATGCGATGCGCGGACGCTAAATATCCTGCACCGAAGGTTCCTTCCTGGGGGAAGTTAGGCATCTGGGCCATACCCTCAGTCCATCCTGATAAATTGCTAATCCATGGTTCAGTGTAATATGCAAACCCACATCTATTCATCCACCCCTTTTGGTGTTTCTCCAGGATTCGGCTTGGGGAAGCAATTTCCCATAATTAACATATACCCTTAATTATCACACTGGCATATATTTTTTTTTTTTTTTTTTTTTTTTCCTCCTCCCCCAAGATTGTGCCGGGTGACCTGCAGCCAGTTACAGGAGCTCTTCAGTTTATTTTCCTTTTTTTTCTCTTTTCTATTGTATATAGGCGTGTTTCTTTATTTTTTTTCAAATTTTCTTTTTCTTTCTTCAATACTGCATCTGGGAAACCCACTTTTATGATGCGTTTGTTTTTCTGTGCACTTTTACTTTCACTTTTTGGATCGGCGTCAGGAAACTCATTCACCGACAGCTCTGAGCAATGCAGGTCTTACACACGTGAGACCCTCCTCGGCCTGCGCGCCCCCGCCCTCCTTCATGCGGAAAAGCCTGTTGTTCCTGTGGAAATACGGAGGAAAAGGAGAGGCTGCAGAGGGGGACAAAAGACGCGGAGGACATGTGTTCCTTCTGTCATCATGGGAAATGTCCGAGTGATCGCCAACAAGACGGAGGAGCTGGCGGCGCTGACCCGGCAGCAGAGGCAGTACCGGGACTGCAGCCTCATGTGTTTCTCAGAGACGTGGCTGAATGAACTCACACCGGACTCTGTGGTTTCTCTTAACGGATTTACACTCGCGCGTGCAGATCGGAGCGCGGCGGAGAGCGGCAAGAAGAAAGGAGGGGGTGTGGCGGTCTATGTGAATGAACGATGGTGCCACCCGGCCAACGTGCACGTGAAGGAGCAGCTATGCACGAGGGACCTGGAACTGCTCGCGGGGAGCGCGCGGCCATATTATCTACCGAGGGAGTTTTCACACGTGATTGTGTTTTGCCTGTACATTCCGCCCTCGGCTGATGCGGCGGCCGCGTGTGAGCGTCTCCACAGCGCCGTCAGTCAGACACAGACTCGTCACCCCCGCGCCATGATTCTGATCAGCGGGGACTTTAACCACGCCCCTCTCTCCGCCACTCTCCCGACGTTCACGCAATACGTGAAGTGTGCCACAAGAGACAATAAAACTCTGGACTTGCTGTATGCAAATGTGAAGGACGCTAACAGCTCCTCCCCCCTCCCCCCACTGGGACGATCAGACCACAACCTGGTCTACCTGCTCCCCCAATACACACCCAGGGTGCAAAAGGAACCTGTGCAGAAGAGGTCTGTGAAAGTGTGGACCGAGGAGACCAATGAGAGGCTTAGGGACTGTTTCCAGACCACAGACTGGAGCATGCTCTGTGACTCCTTTTTATGATGACATCGACGGCCTCACACACTGTATCACTGATTACATGAACTTATGCGTGGACAGCACTGTGCCAACACGGAGGGTACGGTGCTTCTCCAACAATCACCCGTGGGTCACCCCTGAGCTCAAAGTCCTCCTGAACCAGAAAAAGAGGGCTTTCATCTCGGGGGATGGAGAGGAGCAGAAGAAGGTCCAGCGTGAGCTCCAATGGAGGATCAGGAGGGCATAGAAGGACTATGGGAAGAAGCTGGAGGAGAAGCTGGCTCAGAACAACGTGCGGGACGTCTGGAGAGGACTAAAAACCATGTCTGGATTTGGGCAGGGAGTCAGAGGGGACAGCTGATGGTGACCAGCGCTGGGCGGATGAACTAAACTGTTACTTCCAACAGGTTTGATTCTCCCCCCTCCCCCTCTGCCCCCCTCCCCGTTCCCCCCCTCTCTTCACACGTCTCCAGACCAGCAGACACCTCCCCTCCCCAGGCCAACTTCACTTGACTGCTACAGCCCGACAGACACATCCCCCTCCCCTGCAGCCCACCCCAGCCCCCCCTCTCCCTCACATCAGACCAGGTGAGGAGACAGCTGAGGCGACTAAATCAGAGGAAATCTGAAGGACCAGATGGCATCAGTCCCAGGCTGCTGAGGACCTGCGCAGACCAGCTCTGTGAGGTACTATGCTACCTGTACAACCTGAGCCTCAGCCTGGAGAAGGTTTCCGTCCTGTGGAAGACCTCCTGTGTGGTTCCGGTTCCCAAAACAGCACAAGCGAAGGAACCGGCCCACTACAGACCTGTTGCCCTGACCTCCCACCTTATGAAGACCATGGAAAGGCTCCTCCTCATACACCTCCGCTCTATGGTGAGCCCCACCCTAGATCCGCTGCAGTTTGCCTACAGGCCCAACATCGGAGTAGAAGACGCCGTCAGCTACCTTCTGCAGCGGGCACTCACCCACCTGGAAATCGCTGGCAGCGCTGTGAGGGTCATGTTCTTTGACTTCTCCAGCGCCTTCAACACCATCAGGCCAGCGCTTCTGCGGGGGAAGCTGGAGGACGTGGGAGTGGACGGGCATCTTGCTGCCTGGATCACTGACTACCTTACTAACCGTCCACAGTACGTGCGGCTGCGCGGCTGTAAGTCAAAGGTGGCAGTCTGCAGCACGGGGGCACCGCAGGGCACCGTCCTCTCACCCTTCCTTTTCAGCATTTATACCTCGGACTTTAGCTATAGCACAGACGGCTGCCACCTCCAGAAGTTCTCGTGGGCCGTGTGTCAGAGGGGAACGAGCTGGAGTACCGGTCGGTCATCGTTGACTTCGTGGACTTGTGTGAGCGCAACCACTTGTGCTTGAACACCAGGGAGACGAAGGAGATGGTGGTCGACTTCAGAAGAAACACACACACACACACAATCACTAGTGAACATCCAGGGACAGAACATTGAGATAGTGAACAGTTTCAAATACCTGGGCGTTCACCTTAACAATAAACTGGACTGGTCCCACAACACCAACGCCCTGTACAAGAAGGGCCAGAGTCGCCTCCACCTTCTTAGGAGACTCGGGTCCTTCGGAGTATGCAGACCTCTGCTCAGGACATTTTATGACTCTGTGGTAGCCTCTGCAATCCTCTACGCTGCCATCTGCTGGGCCCCGGGCAGCACAGAGCGGGACAGAAAAAGACTGAACAAGCTGGTCAGGAGGGCCAGCTCTGTCCTCGGCTGCCCAGTGGACTCTGTGGAGGAGGTGAGTGAGAGGAGGATGGTAGCAAAGCTCACATCCATCATGAACAACAGCTCTCACCCACTTCACCAGACTGTAGAGAAGCTGAGTAGCTCCTTCAGTGGACGACTGAGACATCCTCAGTGCAGGAAGGAGCGCTACCGCAGGTCGTTCATTCCCACCGCTATCAGACTGTACAACGCCACTTTGTAACTGTCTGTGAAAATACCGGTTATGTGCAATAAAAACCCCGTGCACTTTAATCAACCACATCTACCCCACTGACTGTAAACCATATCAACCCATCTACTCTGCACTCAGATACATTACACTTTAATATAGGCCAGTCTATAAAGTCGTTCCCTTCTTTTATTTCATTGTTTATTAATTGATACTATTTATGTATCTATTTATTTATTTACTTATATAATATATATGTATGTGCGTATGTTTGCATATGTATCTATTTTTGCACCTCCTACTGATGGTACCTCAAGAGCCTGTAACAGTGAATTTCTCCATTGTGAGATTAATAAAGCTGTATCTTATCTTATCTTATCTTATCTGGACACGAATTTGTATAGCGCTCTTCCCAGTTCCCGGAACTGAGGATTACCATCCCTTATGAAAAGGGGATAACCATCCCTACTAAAGAAGGGGTTAAACAGACACTCAGATACTGCTAACCAGGTAGTCAAACAAATCTTGTCTTACCTGATCAGGAGTATCACGTCGGGGTCAACAAATTGTAAGGATCGCCATAATCGGGCCCTCACACCTCGTCCTTTACACCGTCCAAATCCTTCTATCTCAGTGTCTGGAGCGTTCCAGGAATGGAAGACGACAAACCACACGAATGAAATCAATCTGGTTTATTCATCCATAGCTCAAAGGTGCATTCTTCGTACAGTGTGTTTATACAGTTTCTGTGCATGGGCAAAGAGATAAGTACAGTTTCAAGGGCACAGTCTTCATTATGTCCAAATATGGAGTTATTTTTCACCCTTCCGGCCGGAGCTGCCACATAGTTAGTTTCGGCTTCCCGTTGTTGATAGAACATACTGCACCTGCACCGATAACAGGGAATGAAACAGCTCGTGCGTCAATGTACAAAGAAACAGACAAAATAACATAGTTGAGCCACATACACAGTCTCAAGGGCGAATACAATGTTCTCATTCTTCATCTAATCCTAACAGCGCCCTTGCTCACTTGAGAGACCGGATGTAGGTATAACCCACGCTTTGTCTCAAGCACAGCAAGTAAACTACTTTCGGTGTTGAGCGCCTCACATATTGTAAGCGTTGATTGGCTGTTTTAAGCTTCATGTAAAGTGACCATCGGAACCATTTACAAGCAGAAAGATCGCGTCATAGAGAATGTTAAAGGTTATATTTCATGCTGTATTTGATATTTGATTAGTGAATTTGATTAAAATTTATCTATTTGAAATTATTTTTCTTGAATTTCATTTATTTGAAATTAATGTTTATATTTGATATTATTTTAGTGTTATGTTTATAATAATTGATTTAGGGGTGTTTTATGAGATACGGTAATGGTATTTATGGATGTATAATACAGTATGAACGTCATACGTCACTGGAACATACAGTAAGAACTTGCGTTCATTTTCAATTTACATTCGGCCGTTCGGAACCAAACAAAAACGCAAGTCAGGGAGCGTCTGTATAAGCATTTATAGCGTTGAATATGCACTTATTGATATTATATACATGTACGTATGCGTCAGGTTGATCCTACTTCGTGAAATTCAGCGGTCACGGGGGGGTCCCAATGAACCGTGGAAAGAGAGGGATCCCTGTACTTTGCAAAGTTGATTTGTTATGTCTTTTCAGAAAACAGAATTTTTTTTTAAACAGTTCAGAAATCTTTCTTTCTGCATCCTGGCTAAGTTTATACTGACAACCTGTTGCTGTCGTCAAGTCTGTAATTTGAGTAAAGATTATGGTCTGTTGTCACCCAACACAAGTCCTTCCTTTTGGGCCAAGAAAATGATCTGCCGGGGCCTTTTGGCTTCATGAACTTTCAGAAAACATCTGCCTATTCAGTTGACACTTCATACTGCTAATGCCCACAGTGCAGCCCCCGCTAGTAATCCACAGGATAAAATTACCAGTTTTGTGCTTTTTATGGTCATTTATATTAAAAATAAATGTATCACTTAAATGTATTACACTGTAAGAATGAACAGTACTGCTACTCTTTAAGGTGACAGGTCTTGCCTGTACCCAAAAATAAATTGGTCTCTCTGGGTTAATGCCCTCTAATTCCAGACACCAGCTTACAGTAAAATGTTCCACACCACAAGATCTTTATTTAGTTTATAAATCTTCACAGGTGCAACTCCAGCATCAGACTTTCACGTGATGACTGTTATAACAGGACTAGACTTTGAGCTAAATCCAGAACTCCAGTACTGACCTGTGTAGGTCTCAGCCTTCAGAGAACTAAAGACACAACTTTGCTAAAAGGTAACTACTGCGACCTGTAGAGCTTGAGCCTTGTGCAGTGATTGTACAGCTGATTAAACATGGTCTTCAGTTAAGCACTGCAAACCACACAGCTACTATCACAAGACTATAAGTAAACTCCGACAACTGTTCTTAATGGTCCTGGTCTAAACCCTTAATACATTTAACCTATAGCAATGGGAAGTTCATGTAGCCTCCACTTACAGATCATGGCATATAGGTGGTAATGTATAACTACAAGTCCCGGGTGTCACATTTGATCCCACAGATAATGACTTTGTAGCACTACCTCGACTATACCTGTAAAGTATCATGACGTGATTAGCCAGAGCAGCTCACCTGGGTATTCTAGATCACCATGTTGGTGATGCCTCTTTACTGTGACACCTTTCATACCCACGTAGCCTGCTCCTACATGGAACATGAGGTATGACAGGACTCTAAAGGTCCATGTTTAAAAACATTGGGTGGTAAGTATCCTAACATTTATGCTAACCAAATGCCCAAGATGCTGAGATCAGATGTTTATAACATGAAGTGTTTTACAGCAGGTTATACAATGGGAGGAGGTGTTTTTATACACTGTGGTCCATTTTTAGGGAACATCTCTCTAAAGGCCTATGGGAAGAGCTGAGTCCTGCAGAGGTGGCAGCATTACCCAAGGAAAGGCCAACATCTCACATTAGATTTATCCCAAAACCCAATGGTATACGACCAATCACACGCTTGATCAACACAGCAGCAGCTCTGCAGGTGTGTGTGTGTGTGTGTGTGTGTGTGTGTGTGTGTGTGTGTGGTTTAGTATGTTTCATCAGCCCATTGTGCAGTGTGTTTGTACAGTTCCAGAGTAGTGTCCGCAATCTTCAGAGCGTATTGAATGCGTGTGTACGAGAGCAGCCAAACCTGTTGGGCTCGACTGTGTGGGGACAACAGGACATTCACAAACTGCTAAGTGCCATCCCCCTCAAAGACACTCCGTTGTACTTTGTTAAGGTACGGGATCCTGTAGGTGCATTTGGATGGTCGGCTTGTTCTCACTAGCACTCTTGCAATTCTGTGTTTTTGAAAGTGACATTACACATTGTATAAGCATTTCTTATATTCTCATACCTCGCTTTATTCCTTTATCTCCTCTTAAGCATTATTCTGCCTGTTCTAATAAGGTCTAGTGATGGGTGACCACCTCTCCTGACATATCTTTGTAGGTGGACGTCAGTGGGGCGTATGATAGTCTTCCTCATTGTAAACTCTTGGAGGTGGTGCAAGATGTTCTTAAGCCGGTGGAGGATATCTGTTTCTCTCTGCGACACTATGCTAAACTGTGCCGTGACTCGGGACAGGAGATCGCAACCCACTTCTGCACGAGGGTATGTGTATGTATGTATGTATGTATGTATGCTGGTGGTGTTCTGTGTGGTGTATGACCCCTTTGTAATGTTATTCTGATGAAGGCTGACCTGTCTGAATCACTGAACATGAAGCGGTACGTGATGGAGGAGCAGAACAATGGGAAGCTTCACAATGCCATTCTGGTGGAGAAGGTACGTGATGTTCAGATTTATCCCTCCTGCTAGTCTTAAGCGGTGGTCCGTTTGAATCTCATACACTCCTCGTTAGCCAGTGGATTGAGGCTCAGGATTAATTAAGTAGAAGTAGAGCTGATCTGTTTTGGTTGAAGTTGTGGGGAGTGATCGGGGGAAAGTGGAGAGCAGCCGTGTTCAAGAGAGATGCTCTGCCTGCTTGGAGTCTCAAGATTCGCTGCTGTTCATCCAACACTGTTCTCTTTGTTTTAATGGTACTCAGTGGTAACTGTTGACGTCTGGGTATGCTATAGGGATGGGGTTCCTAATCCTACACCTGGTGCCTTTCCCAAAGACATTCACTCTAACCCTAATTACTCTCACCTTTGACCTTTGGTCATCCAATCATCTAATCAATACTTAAAGTGATGATTCGATTTGTCATATACTAGTCCTTCTCAAAAAAATTAGCATATTGTGATAAAGTTCATTATTTTCTGTAATGTACTGATAAAAATTAAACTTTCATATATTTTAGATTCATTGCACACCAACTGAAATATTTCAGGTCTTTTATTGTCTTAATACTGATGATTTTGGCATACAGCTCATGAAAACCCAAAATTCCTATCTCAAAAAATTAGCATATTTCGTCCGACCAAAAAAAAAAAAAAGTCCCTAAATACAAAAAAAGTCAACCTTCAAATAATTATGTTCAGTTATGCACTCAATACTTGGTCGGGAATCCTTTTGCAGAAATGACTGCTTCAATGCGGCGTGGCATGGAGGCAATCAGCCTGTGGCACTGCTGAGGTGTTATGGAGGCCCAGGATGCTTTGATAGTGGCCTTAAGCTCATTCACAGTGTTGGGTCTGGTGTCTCTCAACTTTCTCTTCACAATATAACACAGATTCTCTCTAGGGTTCAGGTCAGGAGAGTTGGCAGGCCAATTGAGCACAGTAATACCATGGTCAGTAAACCATTTCCCAGTGGTTTTGGCACTGTGAGCAGGTGCCAGGTCGTGCTGAAAAATGAAAATCTTCATCTCCACATAACTTTTCAGCAGACGGAAGCATGAAGTGCTCCAAAATCTCCTGCTAGCTAGCTGCATTGACCCTGCCCTTGATAAAACACAGTGGACCAACACCAGCAGCTGACATGGCAACCCAGACCATCACTGACTGTGTGAACTTGCCACCGGACTTCAGGCATCCTGGCATTTCCTTCTCCCCAGTCTTCCTCCAGACTCTGGCACCTTGATTTCCGAATGGCATGCAAAATTTGCTTTCATCCGAAAAAAGTACTTTGGACCACTGTGCAACAGTCCAGTGCTGCTGCTCTGTAGCCCAGGTCAGGCGCCTCTGCTGCTGTTTCTGGTTCAAAAGTGGCTTGACCTGGGGAATGCGGCACCTGTAGCCCAGTCCACTGCTTCCACAGGTCACCCATGGTCGGGAATCGGCCCTTCTCCACAATCTTCCTCAGGGTCCGGTCACCTCTTCTGGTTGTGCAGCGTTTTCTGCCACACTTTTTCCTTCCCACAGACATCCCACTGAGGTGCCGTGATACAGCCCTCTTACTTGAGGGTGTCAATGATGGCCTTCTGGACAGCAGTCAGGTCGGTAGTCTTACCCGTGATTGCGGTTTTGAGTAATGAACCAGGCTGGGAGTTTTTAAAAGCCTCAGGAATCTTTTGCAGGTGTTTAGAGTTAATTGGTTGATTCAGCTGACTAGGTTAATAGCTCGTTTAGAGTATCTTTTCATGATATGCTAATTTTTTGAGAGAGAAATTTTGGGTTTTCATGAGCTGTATTCCAAAATCATCAGTATTAAAACAATAAAAGACCTGAAATATTTCAGTTGGTGTGCAATGAATCTAAAATATATGAAAGTTTAATTTTTATCAGTACATTACAGAAAATAATAAACTTTATCACAATATGCTATTTTTTGAGAAGGACTAGCAGGCCCCATGATAGTTGGAGGCGAAATCTTTAAGAGGGTAGATCATCAGGGAAAGGATCAGGCACCTCTGGTCTAGACCCTGGTGGCCTTGACTGACCCCCCCCCCCCCCCATATTTCATGTGGTATTCGAACTGTATTTGAGGGTGGTTTTTGGCTGTCCTGGAACTGTGCATCAGCAGCTGTTGTTTTGTCACCTTTCTGAACAGCATTGATACAACCTCATTAAAACCCATTGTCACCATGTGGTCAGTGTTTTCACTCACTGCTCAATATTGTTTTGTCGCCATCCGAACTGCCCCAATGTTGTCATATTTTGACAGGAAATACCATGTGAGGCCAGCCTTACAAATCCTCTGTGTTAAGGAAGTAGAAGAACCTCACATGAGTACTAGAACATTCCACACTGTGAAATTCTGCAACAGCTTCTTCCTCCAAGTTGTCAGAGACCTGAACACACACTTGCAATCTGTGGCCACACGCATAACAGACACTGATGTATATATATACACACACCAGGGTAGTCCAACAAAGCATGGTAAACAATAAAGTTACATATAACCTCAATTATAACACTACATTAGGTTTTGGCATCCAGAAAAAGCACTGTCTAAACCAAGGTTTTAGTCCTTCATCAAGTAATATACTGTATATGTATTAAGTAAGGCACATACCAGGTTAATTTACTGGAATATATACCAATGCTCATTTCTGATTGTTAACAGATACGTGTATGGCCTGTAGCAATAGTCAAGCACAAGCAAACAACAAACCGAAACCCAGATTCAAATCTCACATTTGGCTGGTTGGACCTGTGAGTGCAACTTTTTCACAACAAGGGAAGTGGCAAGGAATGCTGCAGTTTCTTCTTTTTGTGGCAAGCCTCTACATCAGAGCATGTTTTGAAGCCCCTGCAAATGATCTGGTATTCAATAAAAAACTCTCACAGTATGAAAATTCAGTTTTCAAGAAAGCAGCCATAACAGCTTTTAGCCGACATCTTTGGTAATTGAGTGACGAATTGGTTGGCTTTCCATTCTTTGACTCCACTGTGATTCATGATTCAAGAGCAGAAGAAGCTGATGGTTCGGAACATCATGGAAAAAAAGGTTCAAAGGTTCCACTACAGATTTTCAGTGAATTTGTCACCACCAACACGTTTATTTGAAACTCTGGACCTGCCACAAACATTCTTAAGAACTGCCCCTGAAGACTAGACTGATGAATACTTTTAGAAGGCTACTAAAGTTGTGCATTCCAGGAAAGTTGTCAACGATGCTGCTGAAAGGGGGGAGAAGCTTATTCAAGACTTTAACTGTAGCCTAACAAAAAATGAAGATCAGAAACTACTTACTCCAAGTTGTCAAGGAGCACAGGAATATTTTTTTGTGATTTCAATAAAGCAACAGTTGTTGCTGGACTTTCTAAGTAACATTTTTATGCAAGTGGCAGTTTGTTTTTGAACAGTAAAAGTACAAATTGTTCCAATATGTCTTTTTTGATTTGGCTCATTATGTTAAGAGTATATAGACCAATTTTCATGTGTTTTGTGCAATCACTAAATATTAATTTATTTCTATAAAATTCAGGATGAAAAAAATTTGCCGGATATGGAACCAAATGCAGGGAATACAGGAAATCTTAAAGAATTTTGGACCACCCTAACGCACAGCACGGTGGCGAAGTGGTTAGCACATCCGCCTCACAGCAAGAAAGCCTGGGTTCGAAACCAGGCCTGGGCATTCCTGTGTGCAGTTTGCATATTTTTCTCGTGCTTTTTCTCTTTTTTCTGATTTTCTCTGGGTACTCCGTTTTAATCCCACAGTCCAAAAACATGCACAGTAGGTTAATTGGCTAGATAATCTGCGGAGAGGGCTTCACTAAGTTGGATAACTCGTGCCCAATCCCTTTCTTTAATGAATGAAATGTTTCAATCAACCCGAACACACACGCACACTCCTCAGGGGGCAACTCGCACTAGACTAAACACATGCACTTTACATTGTAAGTACACTTTACACCAGAACAATCCTAGTTTATATTTTTCCCTTCCAGCTCTGGGTGCAAGTTAAGGGCATGGACATGTTCCAGTTCTTCAAGAAGATGCTGAACACTTGCATCATACGGTACGACAAGAGGTATGTCCTGGGTTTGGTTGTAAAACCTAGAACTCAAGTCTGTTGTTTACGCACAGATGCTCTTACCCATAATACACTGCTTACAGCTTATGATTCAGCCTCACTTTCACCCTGTGTGTTTTAGAGTTTTCCGGCAGGTATGCGGTGTTCCTCAGGGTTGTGCTGTCGCCACCATGCTGTGTAATTTGTGTTATGGCCACATGGAGAACTCTGTGCTGAAGAACATGACTGATAAAGGAGGGTAAAGGTTGACATCCCAGCCCCCACCCCCCCAATCATGCACTCGCGCACACACACATACTCTGGTACATGGTATATGCCACGATAAGTTTACGGTTCGATTCATACTGCTGTGTACGTACAGCGTCTACTCTTGCACAGAGTAAAGTGTTTATATTTTAATAGAGAATATGTCCTGCAGGGAGATAACGCTCTTAGCTGAAATACACACAGATTCTTCATCATCTTCCTTCGCTTAACCCAGAGTTGGGTCACGGGAGCAGCAGCCTATGAAGTGAGGTCCAAACATCTCTCCCCAGCCACATCCTCCAGCTCATCCAGGGGGCCACAGCGGCATTCCCAGACCAGCTGAGAGATATAATCTCTCCAGTGTGTTCTAGGTCGAATCCGAGTTCTCTTCCTGGTTGAACATGCCCGAAACACCACACCGGGGAGGCATTCTAACCAGATGAGCCACCAATGATAAATTGAGCTTTGCTTTGTGGCTCAGCTCCCTCTTCACCATGACAGATCAGTACTAGCTTCACTTTACAGCAGAGGCTGCATCAATCTGCCTGTTGATCACCTGCTCATCCTTCCCTCACTCGTGAACAAGACCCAAGATATTTGAACTCCTCCACTTGTCCACTAATCGGCAACAAAGGACTGCCTTTGTGGACTCCATACCTCAACAGAAACTAATTCAACCTGATGTATCCAATGTATACCAAGATCTGGCTCTGGTGATAGAGATTGAATGGCTCAAAGCAATGGGTCTGGTACACCCCAAACGATAGCTCAAGGGACAGGGTCAGAAGCCTTCTCTGAATCCACAAAGCACATTTGGACAGATTAGGGAACACACACACACACCCCCACCCCACCCAGGAGCCTGTAGAGCATATACAGTGGTATGAAAAAGTATCTGAACCTTTTGGAATTTCTCACATTTCTGCATAAAATCACCATCAAATGTGATCTGATCTTTTGTCAAAATCACACATGAAAAAACAGTGTCTGCTTTAACTAAAACCACCCAAACATTTATAGGTTTTCATATTTTAATGAGGATTAATTGAGTAATTCCAAAAGGTTCAGATACTTTTTCATACCACTGTAGAGTTGGTCGAGAGTGCCGCGGCCAGGACAAACACCACCTCCTGAATCCAAGGTTCAACCATCAGTCGGAGCCTCCTCTCTAGCACCCCTGCGTAGATTTTTCCTGGATAGGCTGAGGAGTGTGATTCTACGATAATTGGAACACCCCCTCCAGTCCCTCTTTTTAAAAAGGGGGGGAGGGGGGGCTACCACCCCGGTTTGCAACATTGTGTGGTTATCGACGGCTGTACCTCTGGATTGGCAGCGATGTGTCAACCAAGACCGTTCAACAACATCCAGAACCAAGAGATATTCAGAGAACGTCTCATCCTTCCTTGGAGCCTGACCACCGAGGAGCTTTTTGTCTACCTCAGACCTAGTGATGGGTGGACCCCCCACCCAAACCCCCAGGGTCTTCTCCCTTCACGTAGGGCATGTTGGTGGGATTGAGGAGGTGCTCAAAGTATACCTTCCACCTCCTGACAACATTCCGAGTTAATGTCAGTAGCTCCCCACTTCCACTCTAAACAGTATTTGTGGAGAACTGCTTCCCCTGCCCGAGGTGTCAGATGGTGGTCCAGAACTTTTTCGAGGCCAACCGATAGTTGCTTTCCAGGCCTTCAGTGAACTCCTCCCATTCCCAAGATTTTGCATTGGTAACAGCTCAGGCTACGGCACATTTGGCCTGCCGATACCTGTTTGCTGCCTCAGGAGTCTCACAGGCTCATAAGACCTGATATACGTCCTTTTTAAGTTGGATGGCTACCTTCACCCCAGGTGTCCACAACCAGGTTCAAGGGGTTACTGCCGTGACAGGCATTGATGACTTTCTGGCCACGAGGTCAGTGAGCTGCTGCCTCAAAAAAAATGGTGGTGTTAAACATGACCCATTCAGATTCCATGTCCCCCACCTCCTTCAGGATGTGGTTGCATCTCTGCTGGAGGTGGGAGTTAAAGGCCCCTCTGACGGGATACTCCGTAAAACATTTTCAGGAGACCCTAACTATTCACTTGGGCCTGCCAGGTCTGGAGGGTAGCTTCCCCTGCCATCAGAGCCAGCTGACCATCAGGTGGTAATCAGTTTACAGCTCAGTTTCCCTATTTACCCAAGTGTCCAGAGCATGTGGCCACAAATCCGGTGTCATTACAGAGCCGATCATCAAACTGTGGCCTCAGGTGTTCTGGTGCTAAGTTGTACTTGTGGACAACTTTATGTTCGATCATAGTGTTTGTGATGGACAAACTGTGATAAGCACAGAAGTCCAATAAGAAAACACCATTTCGGTTGAAGTTGGAGAAGCCATACCTACCGATCACACCCTACCTGGTCACATTATTGTTGCCCACATAGGCGTTGAAGTCTCCCAAGGCAATGAGAGGTCCCGGGGAAGGCTTCTCCTTCCCCAACACACCCGAAAGACTCCCAAGATGGGTGATTACCCCAAACTGTCATTTGGTACATAAACACAGTCAGGACCTGCCCCCCACCCCCAAGCCAAAGGTGGACAGAAGCTATCCTTTCATCAACTGGGGAGAACCCAAACATTTGGGCACCAAGACGTGGGGCAACAGGGATGCCCACACTGGCTCACTGTCTCCCCACATGAGCAACTTCAGAATGGAATAAGGTCCAGCCCCTCTCAAGATGAGTGAGTCCAGAGCCCAAGCTATGCATCGAAATGAATCCGACTATATCTTGTCAGTATCTTTCCACCTCATGCACCAGCTCAGATTCCTCCCCCAATAGAGATGTGACATTCCATGTGCCAAGAGTCAGACTCGGTAGCCGAGGGAGTGGTCCAACAGAACCTATACCTTTTGGCTGGCACCCAATTCACATTGCACCCGAACCCTATAGCCCCTCCCACAGGTGGTGGGTCTGTGGTTGGGCAGAACCATGCCACCCTTTTGGACTGGGCCCAGCCAGATTCCATGGGCAAAAGCGCTTTCTCCAGGCATTTGCCTTTGAGCCCCTCCCCCAGGTCTGGCACCGTGAGGACCCTGGTGAGCTACATCCCAGCAAGGGAAACTCTCCTTTTACATTGAACCGTACATTGTCTGGACCTTCACCTAGGACCTGTTTGCCTTGGGTGACCCTACCAGGGGCATAATGCCCCCAACAACATAGCTCCTAGGATCCTAAGGACACACAAACCCCTCCGGCAGGATGAGATGGCAACTCAAGGTTTATTGACTTTATATACAGAACGATGACACGTTTTACTGTTGGGATGATAATCAGAAAAGAACGTCAATAGAATGATTAGCAGATAGAGTCTGAAAGTGGTGATATGAATTATAAAGCAAGTGAATGATCACTGAAAGTGTTGGAACTCGTCTGTAATTAGTAGTGGAAGCAACCTAAATCCCTACAGTTTAAACACAAGATTAAAGTGACCACTACAATCAGTTCATATCCTCACACTTCATATATTATAGTTCTGGAAGAGTGCACTTCAAGGTACAATGTGGGAAGGGTGTCGGGCAGGGGTGGGCAAACTACGGGCCACATCTGGCCCATTAGTTTTTTCACTCTGGCCTGCCGAATATTGATTAGTATAGACTTCATGTTTGATGTGAATGATTGATCGATTCATTAATTTGACTTTGACTTGTCATAACATTTCAACTTGGCGCATTAGACACAGTCAGTTGATTTTGCGAAGCTCGAGCCATTTCCAGTTATCACCCTTCTACTGCACAGAGCCCATCTACAGCAATGTCGGCGAAAAGTCGACAGTGAGTGTCGTGTGGTTCATAAGGAATGGACACCTAAATACTTGTTTACTGAAGTCCGGTCAAAGGCTGCATGTCTTATTTGCCAAGATTATCATGCCTATTGCACCAAAAATCTGTCACTGTAAGAATGTATGGCTACCACTGATAGGTTGGTCACAAGCTTGCAAGCTCAGCAAAACCCATTATCTGAACAACTTGCATCCAAGAATCAAGCACGAGGATATATGCATAATTCACCAGGAAGCACTGTGTAAATCTGTGGTGCATCTTGACCACGTTGTGAAGTGAAGCCGGTTGTGAAACTCGTTAAGTTTATTTGAGCAAGGAGACTTGAGCATCAGCAGTTTATTCATTTTCTTGAAGAAACTGATGCTGATCATAAGGACTTGCTTTATCATTCTAATGTCTACTGGTTCAGTTTGGGGAACTGTGTCGTGTGTGGAGCTCAAACAGAAGATTCTTTCATTTTGGAGCTCCTTGAGAATATTGACAATGTTGCTGAACTGAAAAACACGGATTGGATTTGTGATTTGGCTTTTACTGTGGACATACTGACCCACATGAACAAGCTGAACGTGAAGCTGCAAGAGAAAACACAGTTTGTGCATGAAATGCCAGGAAACGTCAGAGCCTTCAAAGCCAGGCTAGTTTTATTTTCAAAGCAAATGTCAGACAAGTCATTCGCTCGTTTCCGCCACACTGGCCACATGAAAAGACACCCCACAACATGTGAAAAAATCCATGAAAGCACTGTATGAAGAATTCTGCCGTTGATTTTGTGAATTTGGAGAAATTGACAGGGCACTTGAGCTGGTGTCATGTCCCTTCTCTCAAGATCCTGAAATGGTACCACAGAACTTGCAGTTGGAACTGATTGACCTCCAATGTGACATGATGTTAAAAGAAAAGTTCAACTAAATTCAACTGGATGAGTTTTAAGTTTTATTAAGTGCAACTAAATTTCCAAACATCCAGAAGATGGCACAGAGGATGCTGGTGTTTGGCTCGACATATGTGAGACGCTCCACCGGAAGTAGGCGCTTGTCGCAAGTGACGCCTGGCGCTTGTGAGACATAGCATGGTTTATCCGAACTTCTGATATTTAAAGTGAGCAAGAATACTTGTTTAGTATTCAACCATGCCATGCCATGTACCATTGTGGTGGAGCGCGTCACAAATGTGTGTGAACAGACTTTTAGTATCATGAACACCAACAATTCCAAATGAGTGATGAACACTTGAAATTTGTTCTGGGAATCACCACAACAAAATTACCACCAGGCTTCGATGCACTGGCAAAAATGAGTGATCAACAACACTGTTCCCACTAAAAGGTATGTTAATATTTTAATGCTTTTTTTTTTCTGTTTGTTTGATATTGTTGAAGTAATTGTACATATAGTTAACACAGCTCAGCCTATATAACCAATATGAACAATGCATAGAAACTGCTTTAATAGCGTTTTTGCAGAAATCTATCAAACCATAGCAGAGCCGTTTGGGTGCACCTGCACAATATCAGGATGACCTATTGACCGCAAGAAGATTGCGTCCATCAGAAAGAATGTTTTGTCTGTGTTAATCATGCTTGTTAAAACACTTGTGTGATCTTTAAGATAAACAGTCATGTTGCTGGCTCATGTGTGTTTCCCCTTTGCCCTTTGGAGACAGGAACGGTGTAACCAGGAATGTCCCCTAAAGAAGTAAATAGAGGTTCTCGATCAAACTTAGTTCAGAGCGATTAGAGCTGGTTTGATCACTCTCCTCATATGAGTATAAAAGAACTTAATTCTCTTGTGTCTTTCTTCTTGTACTAGTCCTTCTCAAAAAATTAGCATATTGTGATGTTCATTATTTTCTGTAATGTACTGATAAAAATTAAACTTTCATATCTTTTAGATTCATTGCACCCCAACTGAAATATTTCAGGTCTTTTATTGTTTTAATACTGATGATTTTGGCATACAGCTCATGAAAAACAAAAATCCCTATCTCAAAATATTAGCATATTTCATCCGACCAATTAAAAAAAAAAAAAGTGTTTTTAATACAAAAATAGTCAAAATCCAAATAATTATGTTGAGTTATGCACTGAATACTTGGTCAGGAATGATTTTGCAGAAATGACTGATTCAATGGGGCGTGGCATGGAGGCAATCAGCCTGTGGCACTGCTGAGATGTTATGGAGGCCCAGGATGCTTTGATAGCTGCCTTAAGATCATCCACAGTGTTAGGTCTGGTGTGTCTCAATTTCTCCTCACAATATCCCACAGATTCTCTATGGGGTTCAGGTCAGGAGAGTTGGCAGGCCAATTGAGTACAGTAATACCATGGTCAGTAAACCATTTCCCAGTGGTTTTGGCACTGTGAGCAGGTGCCAGGTCATGCTGAAAAATGAAATCTTCATCTCCATAAAGCTTTTCAGCAGATGGAAGCATGAAGTGCTCCAAAATCTCCTGATATGCTGCATTGACCCTGCCCTTGATAAAACACAGTGGACCAACACCAGCAGCTGACATGGCACCCCAGACCATCACTGACTGTGGGTACTTGAAACTGGACTTCAGGCATTTTGGCATTTCCTTCTCCCCAGTCTTCCTCCAGACTCTGGCACCTTGATTTCCGAATGACATGCAAAATTTGCTTTCATCCGAAAAAAAGTACTTTGGACAACTGAGCAACAGTCCAGTGCTGCTTCTCTGTAGCCCAGGTCAGGCGCTTCTGCCACTGTTTCTGGTTCAAAAGTGGCTTGACCTGGGGAATGCGGCACCTGTAGCCCAGTCCACTGCTTCCACAGGTCCCCCAAGGTCTGGAATCTGCCCTTCTCCACAATCTTCCTCAGGGTCCGGTCAAGTCTTCTGGTTGTGCAGCATTTTCTGCCACACTGTTTCCTTCCCACAGACGTCCCACTGAGGTGCTTTGATACAGCACTCTGAGAACAGCCTATTCGCTCAGAGATTTCTTTGTGTCTTACCCGCTTGCTGGAGGGTGTCAATGATGGCCTTCTGGACAACAGTCAGGTCGGTAGTCTTACCCGTGATTGCGGTTTTGAGTAATGAACCAGGCTGGGAGTTTTTAAAAGCCTCGGGAATCTTTTGCAGGTGTTTAGAGTTAATTGGTTGATTCAGATGATTAGGTTAATAGCTCGTTTAGAGTATCTTTTCATGATATGCTAATTTTTTGAGATAGGAATTTTGGGTTTTCATGAGCTGTATGCCAAAATCATCATAGACATGCACTGTAGGTTAATTGGCCGTTCTAAATTAGGGACTACAGATGGAAACTAGCGATGAAGCTATAATCTGGTACAGTACATCTCTGTCTCTATGAGCTTAATGTTCCTGTACATTGTCCCTTAAATAAATAAATAAATAAATAAAATAAAAAATAAATCAGTATTAAAACAATAAGACCTGAACTATTTTAGTTGGTGTGCAATGAATCTAAAATATATGAAAGTTTAATTTTTATCAGTACATTACAGAAAATAATGAACTTTATCACAATATGATAATTTTTTGAGAAGGACTAGTATATGCGTGTTTTATGATGTCTGTGTTGATTCCGAACCTGACATTTATTTGGTCCTTCGAGCCGGATACCAAGATACCTGACGATTCCTGCTGATGTGGTGGACACCGGTGAAATCCTTGGCCAAGGCAACTCAAAAGTGAGTTGACATCAGACCCCTTTTGGTGCCAGGGAGGATCGACCTGTCTGCAGGGATCCAAGGGTTGACGGTAATCCGAGGAGGAGACACAGGGTGAGTTAACTTCTTTTAAAAGCAGAAGTGAATGAGCTCAGTAACAAAGGTTACATAAAATAGATGAGAAGTTGCAACAAGAGGTTATGGATGCATAAAGTGGATGTAAAGCTAAAAGACAGTTAAATTCCATGTAAAAAAATAAATAAAATAACATAAAAATAAAATAAAAATATGAAAAAGAAGAAAACAGGGAGGGCAGACCCTGAGTATTCTAGACAATGGCAGATATATAAAAGAAGGGAGCGCGGACTCCCCAAATTCTGAGACGAAAGATAAAGAAAACGGCCGTGGGTGAATGAATGTGTGTGTGTGTGTGTGTGAATGGAGGAAAAAATCCTTGATTAAATCCTCATATAATACTGCGGGATTAATACAATGAGTTTTTGTGGATGCAGAGGCAAGAATCCTCCGCCTGAAAAGATAGAAGCTTGAGGATTACCACAGAAATAATTAATCGTTGTCCCGTAGGAAACCAGTGTTAGGACACCCTAGGTGCAACAAACCACTGGTCTAAATTGGGTTAACAAAAAAAAAAGAAATGGGGGGGTAAAAACAGTAAACCTAGAGATAAATTAGAATGTGGAGATTGGAAAGCAGTAGAAAGACAAGCGCGTGACAGAAATAAATATTTAGAATTATGGGTTAGCAAGTATGGATTCAACGGACAGTTAAATGTAAAAAGACTAATAGAATTACAAGGAGCTATTAGAAAAGATACACTTATACCAGACTGCCGTAAGGGTATTGTGAGAGCTCAACAATTTCCTCACAAATCATGGTCACGAGTATGGCTAAATTCAACCCACAGGAGGAAGTCAAGTATTGACGTATGTGGATGAGGTCCTTCTGGCCTCACCAGTAGAAAAAAAACCCTGCAGAAAAGACAACATAAATCTTCTCAGACATCTGGCAGCTGAAGGGCACATGGTCAGTAAAGACAAACTGCAGATGTGCAGAACAACAGTGAAATACTTGGGACATAATTTGAGTGCAGGAGGCAGAACCATTGTGGAAGACAGAAAAACAGCAGTGCTACAAGTTCCAAAACCAGTAACAGTAAAGAAACCAGTAAAGAAACAAATGATGTTCTTCCTAAGCCTGACAAATTACTGCAGAACATGGATACCGAATTATGCCACTGTACACTCATTTGCACAATATTGGCACAGCAGAGGCATGATGACCTCAATTGGCAAACCAGTCACCCATGTACAGCTACTGAAAGAGTTACTAGCAGCAATAAAATTACCAGAACAAGTAGCAGTATGCAAATGCACTGCGCACACAAATAAAACAGATGATGTATCCAATGGAAACGCCTTTGCAGACAGAAAAGTAAACGAAGCTGCTGTGAAGTATTAACAATGACCGATGACACTGAAGTAACCAGAGATGTTTTACAGGACATGCAGGAACAAAGCCCAGAAAGTGAAAAAGCATCCTGGATAAGCAAAGGAGCGCAGATTAAAAATGGGCTCTATACCTGTCCCAACAACAAACCAAGTTTACCAAAGAACTTATTTAAATGGGCAGCAATTTTGAGCCATGGTAAAACCCATGTCTCAACAGGAGGGATGGTGGGACAGGTAGAGCATAGATATACTGTCTATTGCTTTAAACTATACTTAAAAAAAAATAATAATTGTAGAGCATGTCTAATCTGCGCAAAATACAATGCGCAAGTAAACATGAGACTTCTGAAAAAAATCACTGCCCATCACCCACAAAGTGCAGGACTTGTAGAAAGAATGAATGGCACTATAAAAAAAAAAAAAACAGACTGCCCCATTTTAAAAATGATTGGGAACCAGATGATGAAACAGATCTAACAGACTACATGAGAAAAATATTTGAGAAACAAAGAAAAACAGAAAGTGATCACCAGATTGATGTCTCCCAATAAGAAATTCCCTTGATGAAACCTGGAGAATTGGGTCCTGATCAGAAGCATAAAAAGGAAGTACTGGTATTCAGCTAAGTGAGAAAGCCCATACGAAGTCTTCTTGACAACACCAACGGCTATTAAACTAGTGGAAAGAAACACCTGGATACACCTGACGCACTGCAAGCGAGTCATCAGAGTGCTCGAGACAACCGTGACTGAGACTGAGTCTGGTAATAGTGTGGACTCAGATCAATAGGACTGGGTAGACACAAAAGTCAGTGAAGAAATCAACGAGTCAAAAGTCCTTTAGTGCCTCAGAACACCTGATAGACCTTGCAGTATAAGAGGTAACGTCCAAAGGAAGAAATTAAAAATGTGGAAAGGAATAATCTTATTCCTGACCCTGGTGAGGGTCCAAGGAATAGATGTCGGAACAGGAGCAATGAGTTCAACAAGACTGACTCCTATAACTGCTGGGTGTAATGGAACATACGACGCCTCAGTGATATGTATACCCCAATACCACGACAAGAGTGCTGATACAGAAACTTACAAGTGGAGTGGAGGCCCTGGGCTGCAACATTGTGACAAACAATATTGGAATTTCCTCCTTGGCTAGTATAACAGATGGAATGGACTAATAGCAGACCATATAGGGCAAGACTGGAAGAGCCACTCAGACCATAATGCCAACCAATGGAGAGCAAGATTACAAGTTGATAACCGCACAGACAGAAACGTCCAAGTGAAAATCAGTCATGAAAGAATGAATATTACAAAGTGTCAGACAGTCTCTGTATGGTGCTGGACCTCAGGTTATGACTATCGTCTGGGAAGCTTCATATTGTGCCAAAATAACACCCTGCTTGCAAACACTTCCGCACGACTCTCACCTGCTAAAGAAAGAAATGGACTGAACATGCTACAAGAGAAGATGGAAACTGATGATTGATTCTTGGTAACCGCTGGAGTATCTGAACAAGGAAACAACTGGTTGTTGATGGCAGAAGAAGCCAGTAAAGCGGCTAAACAAGACTGTAATAGTATGCATGGGGCTAAGACCAATTTTATGAATAATTCCAGCTGAAATGACTCCAAAATGTCTGATAGATTTAATGAATAACATGGTTCTGACTAATAGCTGTATGACTTGGGATAGTGTATATCCTCTTACAGGACCAGAAAAACACAAATCTATACTCTTTAAAGTAACGTCAAAAAAAAACGTCATAAGAGATACCACATGGCAAGGAATGTGACCCCACTTATATACATGCTTTCGGAGTTCCACGAGGGGTTTCTGATGAATATAAACTGATAGATCAAGTAGCAGCTGGGTTCAAATATGATAAGATAAGATAAGATAAGATACAGCTTTATTAATCTCACAATGGAGAAATTCACTGTTACAGGCTCTTGAGGTACTATCAGTAGGGGGTGCAAAAATAGATACAAGTACAAACATACACACATACATATATTATATAAGTAAATAAATAAATAGATACATAAATAGTATAAATTACTAAACAATAAAAGAAAAGAATGGAGCAACTTTATAGACTGGCCTATATTAAAGTGTAATGTATCTGAGTGCAGAGTAGATGGGTTGATATGGTTGATATGGTTCACAGTCAGTGGGGTAGATGTGGCTGATTAAAGTGCACGGGGTTTTTATTGCACATAACCGGTATTTTCACAGACAGTTACAAAGTGGCGTTGTACAGTCTGATAGCGGTGGGAATGAACGACCTGCGGTAGCGCTCCTTCCTGCACTGAGGATGCCTCAGTCGTACACTGAAGGAGCTGCTTAGCTCCTCGACAGTCTGGTGCAGTGGGTGAGAGCTGTTGAACAGGATGGATGTGAGCTTTGCTACCATCCTCCTCTCACTCACCTCCTCCACAGAGTCCAGTGGGCAGCCGAGGACAGAGCTGGCCCTCCTGACCAGCTTGTTCAGTCTCTTTCTGTCCCGCTCTGTGCTGCCCGGGGCCCAGCAGATGGCAGCGTAGAGGATTGTAGAGGCTACCACAGAGTCATAAAATGTCCTGAGCAGAGGTCTGCATATGCCAAAGGACCTGAGTCTCCTCAGAAGGTGGAGGCGACTCTGGCCCTTCTTGTACAGGGCGTTGGTGTTGTGGGACCAGTCCAGTTTATTGTTAAGGTGAACACCCAGGTACTTGAAACTGTCCACTGTCTCAATGTCCTGTCCCTGGATGTTCACTAGTAAGTGTGTGTGTGTGTGTGTTTGAGTGCTTCTCCTGAAGTCGACCACCATCTCCTTCGTCTTCCTAGTGTTCAAGCACAGGTGGTTGCGCTCACACCAGTCCACGAAGTCGACGATGACCGACCGGTACTCCAGCTCGGTCCCCTCTGACACACGGCCCACGATGGCGGAGTCGTCCGAGAACTTCTGGAGGTGGCAGCTGTTTGTGTTATATATGAAGTCCGAGGTATAGATGTTAAAAAGGAAGGGTGAGAGGACGGTGCCCTGCGGTGCCCCCGTGCTACAGACTACCACCTTTGACTTACAGCCGCGCAGCCGCACGTACTGTGGACGGTTAGTAAGGTAGTCAATAATCCAGGCAGCAAGATGCCCGTCCACTCCCACGTCCTCCAGCTTCCCCCGGAGAAGTCAAAGAACATGACCCTCACAGCGCTGCCGGCGATCTCCAGGTGGGTGAGTGCCCGCTGCAGAAGGTAGATGACGGCGTCTTCTACTCCGATGTTGGGCCTGTAGGCAAACTGCAGCGGGTCTAGGGTGGGGCTCACCATAGAGCGGAGGTGTTCAAGGAGGAGCCTTTCCATGGTCTTCATAAGGTGGGAGGTCAGGGCGACAGGTCTGTAGTGGGCTGGTTCCTTCGCTTGTGCTGTTTTGGGAACCGGAACCACACAGGAGGTCTTCCAGAGGACTGGAACCTTCTCCAGACTGAGGCGCAGGTTGTACAGGTAGCATAGTACCACACAGAGCTGGTCTGCACAGGTCCTCAGCAGCCTGGGACTGATGCCATCAGGTCCTTCAGATTTCCTCTGATTTAGTCGCCTCAGCTGTCTCCTCACCTGGTCTGATGTGAGGGAGAGGGGGGGCTGGGGTGGGCTGGGGAGGGAGGGGGATGTGTCTGTCGGGCTGTAGCGGTCAAGTGAAGTTGGCCTGGGGAGGGGGGAGGTGTCAGCTGGTCTGGAGACGTGTGAAGAGGGAGGGGAACGGGAGGGGTGCAGAGGGGAGGGGGAGAATCAAACCTGTTGAAGTAGCAGTTTAGTTCATCCGCCCAGCGCTGGTCACCATCAGCTGTCCCTCTGACACTCTGCCCAAATCCAGACATGGTCTTTAGTCCTCTCCAGACGTCCCGCACGTTGTTCTGAGCCAGCTTCTCCTCCATCTTCTTCCCATAGTCCTTCTTTGCCCTCCTGATCCTCCACTGGAGCTCACGCTGGACCTTCTTCTGCTCCTCTCTGTCCCCCGAGATGAAAGCCCTCTTTTTCTGGTTCAGGAGGACTTTGAGCTCAGGGGTGACCCATGGGTGGTTGTTGGAGAAGCACCGTACTCTCCGTGTTGGCACGGTGCTGTCCACGCAGAAGTTCATGTAGTCGGTGTTACAGTGTGTGAGGCCGTCGATGTCATCACCAAAGGAGTTACAGAGCATGCTCCAGTCTGTGGTCTGGAAACAGTCCCTAAGCCTCTCGTTGGTCTCCTCGGTCCACACTTTCACAGACCTCTTCTGTGCAGGTTCCTTTCGCACCCTGGGTGTGTATTGGGGGAGCAGGTAGACCAGGTTGTGGTCTGATCGTCCCAGTGGGGGGAGGGGGGAGGAGCTGTAAGCGTCCTTCACATTTGCATACAGTAAGTCTAGTGTTTTATTGTCTCTTGTGGCGCACTTCACGTATTGCGTGAACGTCGGAAGAGAGGCGGAGAGAGGGGCGTGGTTAAAGTCCCCGCTGATCAGAATCATGGCGCGGGGGTGACGAGTCTGTGTCTGATTAACGGCGCTGTGGAGACGCTCACACGCGGCCGCCGCATCAGCCGAGGGCGGAATGTACACGCAAAACACAATCACGTGTGAAAACACCGTTGGTAGATAATATGGCCGCGCGCTTACCGCGAGCAGCTCTAGGTCCCGCGTGCACAGCTGCTCCTTCACGTGCACGTTTGCCGGGTGGCACCATCGTTCATTCACATAGACCGCCACACCCCCTCCTTTCTTCTTACCGCTCTCCGTTACACTCCGATCTGCACGCGCGAGTGTAAATCCGTTAAGAGAAACCACAGAGTCCGGTGTGAGTTCATTCAGCCACGTCTCCGAGAAACACATGAGGCTGCAGTCCGGTACTGCCTCTGCTGCCGGGTCAGCGCCGCCAGCTCCTCCGTCTTGTTGGCGATCGCGCGGACATTTCCCATGATGACAGAGGGAACACATGTCCTCCGCGTCTTTCGTCCCCCTCTGCAGCCTCTCCTTTTCCTCCGTATTTCCAAAGGAACAACGGGCTTTTCCGCGTGAAGGAGGGCGGGGGCGCGCAGGCCGAGGAGGGTCTCACGTGTGTAAGACCTGCGTTGCTCAGAGCCGTCGGTGAATGAGTTTCCTGACGCCGATCCAAAAGTGAAAATAAAAGTGCACAGAAGAACAAAAGCATCATGAAAGTATGTTTTCCAGATGCAGGATTGAAGAAAGAAAAAGAAAATTTGAAAAAGATAAAGAAACACGCCTATATACAATAGAAAAGAAAAAAAAAAGAAAATTAATCTGAAGAGCTCCTGTAACTGGCTGCAGGTCACCCGGCGCCATCTTGAGGAAAAAAAAAAAAAAAAAAATCAACCATCTGTTGGTGGTGTACTATTAATAAAAATGCGGATAGAATAAATTACATCTACTATAATGCTCAAAAACTAGGCAATTGGACACAGACAGGTTTTAAAGCAGTATGTAGCCAATTAGCAGCAACGGCACTGATGACTTTCCAAAATCGCATTGCACTAGACATGTTACTAGCAGAGAAAGGAGGTGTATGCGCAATGTTCGGGGAACAATGTTGTACTTTTATTCCAAACAACACTGTATCAGATGGAAGCCTAACACTAGCAATAGAAGGCCTGAAATTTTTTATTAAAAGATGAAAGAACATTCTGGGGTAGATATCTCTATGTAGGATTCATGGTTCAATGTATTTGGGAAAATATAGTACCCTTGTATCATTTGCATTAATATCTGTGTAGTTTTTGCAGCTTTTTACACTGTGCTTGTTGTTGTATTCCATGTTTATGTTCTATGTTGAATCGACTCATCGTCACTGCCCTGGGTTTTAAGGCAGAAGAGATGCAGATGTATCCACTTTTGAAAAGATCATATGGAATATAATGAATGTGATAATGTTGATGAAAATGAGTATGAAACTTTGAATAGTGTTTCCAGATTGTAAAAACTATTAAGGAAGATGACATCCCTGTGTAAACTGTTCAGATGAAACTAATGAGTTTTTAACTAAAAATCTATTTGAAAGGTTAGTTAAATTATGTTTTTTTTTTTGTCTGAGCTATGATAAACAGGGGGGAAATGTTGAAGTAATTGTACATATAGTTAACACAGCTCAGCCTTGTATATAACCAATATGAACAATGCATAGAAACTGCTTTAGTAGTGTTTTTGCAGAAATCTATCAAACCATAGCAGAGCCGTTTGGGTGCACCTGCACAATATCAGGATGACCTATTGACCGCAAGAAGACTGCGTCTATCAGAAAGAATGTTTTGTCTGTGTTAATCATGCTTGTTAAAACACTTGTGTGATCTTTAAGATAAACAGTCATGTTGCTGGCTCATATGTGTTTTCCCCTTTGCCCTTTGGAGACAGGAACGGTGTAACCAGGAATGTCCCCTAAAGAAATAAATAGAGGTTCTCGATCAGACTTAGTTCAGAGCGATGAGAGCTGGTTTGATCGCTCTCCTCATATGAGTATAAAAGAACTTAATTCTCTTGTGTCTTTCTTCTTGTATATGCGTGTTTTATGATGTCTGTGTTGATTTAGACCCTGACATATATGTACTGTTAAATTCATTTTTATCGTATGTTGCTGACCCAGCTCGTTTGTCAAATTTTAAAAGTCAATATGGCCCCCAAGCCAAAATAATTGCCCACCCCTGGTGTAGGATATACAGATACACCGTTATCTACTGTGTACATTCAACTCCGAAGGCCAAGTTAACTGTGTGTGTGTATGTATGTGTGTATGTATGTGTGTGTGTGTGTGTGTGTGCACGCGCATGTGTGCGTGTGCGCGCACTTAGGTGTATGATGCGGTTGGTGGATGATTTCCTGTTGATCACTCCAAAGCTGAGTAAAGCGCTGGACTTCCTCAAGTACGACTGTCATATGCAATCTCCCGCCGTTTAAAACCTCTCCCCCTCACTAACTTTTTCTTTCTCTCTAGCTGTCTTTTGCTTGCACTCCCTTTCCTTCTCCCTCTTTATCACTCTCTCTTTCCATTTTTCTCTCTCAAACCTAGTTCACATGTAAGCAGTCAGCCAATTGTACAAGCAAATTTTAGTTCAAGGGTAGCTGAAAAATTTTTTGGAGGTTATTGCTGGAACCTGGGGTAAATGGCCTGTATTCGGGATCTTGGAAAAAAAAATTGGTGTGAATTAAAAGCGGCTTAAATTGTTTTTGAATGGCTCAAGTGGCTGATTTTTGCACGTCACATGAATTCACCCCTTTTGTAAAGAGGTGGTCAGGAGTCCTGTGCTCTTTATTTCAAAAAAAATAAAGATCTGCGTATTTCTTGTACGCGGTGCGCCTCCTGCCATCTCACACATGTGTTATAAGTATGTAATAATATTTCAAAATATAAATGGTGGTTCCGGAGTCGGTAGACTTACTGCTCAAGCTGATTTTCATAACAGACAGAGGAATTCATCTCAGACCTGTTCGATTTGCACTCGGATTTGATTCTTTGGGATGTAATACAGAGAGCAGATGGGAAATAAAGAAAGATCTTTCCTGTCAGCTGTTGCATGAACAATGAAAATCACTTTAGCTGCAATGATAAAAAGAAAATGCACAAAACACAACTAAGGAACTACACAAAGCTATATTAAAAATTATATGATTTTTTTCGCCATGTGCCATGCTTTGTCAAACAGCGATTATTGTTGTTTAATGCCCTGAGTATAATCCATAAACATGCGGGTTCTGGAGTGAATTAAAGATGGGCAGAGCATCCACAAATTCGACAAGGACTGTAAAGGAAAAAAAAATCATGGGCATGGTTTGACAAAGTGGTCAATATTAGTCTGTATGACGAAGATGGAGATGGTGGACTTGAGTTTAAGCTTGGCAATTTTTTTTTTTTTTTTTTGCCAAAGTGTCCACGCCAGGTGTAGTGATTGGAAATTTCTGTTGCTGTAAGACTGTAAATTATGCACAGAAAGGGAGTGTAGCCCTTAAGAACCACATTATGACTGCAAAACAGAAAAAGCTTACAAAACACCGGCAATAGCATTTTCTGGGAGAGCCTGCCAGTGGCAGTGCCAAAGTAGATGAACAAGAATGTTGATCTGAACGTTGACATACTGTGTGTTCAGGAGACCAGGTGGAAAGGTAGCAAGGCTAGAGGCTTAGGAGCAGGGTTGAAGCTGCTTTATCATGGTGTGGATGGGAAGAGAAATGGAGTCGGAGTCATCTTGAAGGAGGGGCTGGTCAGGAATGTTCTAGAAGTGAAAAGAGTGTCAGAAAGAGGCCTACCTTTAGAAATTGAAGTTTGATGTTCAATGTTGGTAGTACTTATGCCCCACAGGCAGAACGTGAGCTAGAAGAGGAGAGATTCTGGAGTGAGTTAGATGAAGTGATGCAGAGTACCCCCAAAGGTGAAAGGGTGGTCATTGGGGCAGACTTCAATGGACATGTTGGGGCAGGAAACAGAGGACGAGGATGTGATGGACAGGTTTGGTATCCAGGACAGGAACACATGTGGTACCTCTGGGCATCTGCCTGTCAGGGAGCGGCGCCCCTGCCCTATAGGAGCCTCGGGGGTGGGTTTTGCACCCCTGCCCTCTTAAAAACGGCAGCAAAACACAACTAAACGCTGTAGTCCGATCCAGGGGAGTGACCCCGAAGCCTGCTTCAGGCATCGTTGTATGAGGGGGTCTGGCAAAGCATCCGGGACCCCCACTCCATGATAGGGGTGAAATCCTGGAGCAACCAGGTCGGGCGTGATAGGGTGAGCGACGCGGGCGGTGCAAAGGTGTCACCAGCTGCTTTTGGTCGCCTCGGTTGAATCTGAGGAGGTCAGTCCGGGACAGCGCATGGAACCTGACTTCCCTGCAGGACGACTCTCACCTGCCTCTGGTAGCAAGGGAGCTCAGTCTGCTTGGCGTCGGCGTTGCGGCCCTCTCTGAGGTGCGGAGGCCTGGGTCCGGCGAGACAAGTGTCGGTGGGTACACCTCCTACTGGTCTGGCCGGGCCGACGGTCTTCGCACTCAGGGAGTGGCCGTCACCATCGCTGATCGATTGGCTCCCTTGGTATCGGAGGTGGTCCTGGTCAACAAGCGTATTATGCAACTTAGGGTGACTCGCACTGTGGGGACGCGCTCTATCGTCGCAGTGTACACTCCGACCGGGGTGAGTGATTGATCCACAAAGGAAACCTACGACCAGCTCAACTCGGTGGTGTCAGGGGTTTCGGGAAGGGACACGCTGATCGTACTGGGGGATTTCAATGCGACCACTGGCACTAACCGGGATGGCTACAAAGCATGTGTCAGTCCTCACGACTCTGGACGCCGCGATGAAAGCGCCTTAATGCTTCTTGACTTTGCAAAAAGTCGGGCTTAAGGATTGCTGGCTAGTGGTTCCAGAGATCGGATCTGCAACGCTGGACTTGGTACTCCAAGGAGATTAACCATGTTCTCGTAGGTAGTTGCTGGCGGCTGGTCCAGAACTGCCGTGTCTTTAGAAGTGCCCAGCTCTTCTCTGGAGACCACGGGCTTCTGGTGGCGACTCTGAAGATCCACTTCAGGCACCCTGAGAAAGTCCCGGCTCGTCAAATGTGACTTGACGTTAGCCGACTCGAGGACCCTGATGTGGCTTAGGAGTTTGCCAGTAGGCTTGGGGAATCCCTGGAGGATCTGGACGCGGGTGCAGGCACGGAGGATCTCTGGGCTGGCTTCAGAGACCGCATCCTGGAGGTGTCCAGTGGCTGCATACCGGCGTCGCCCAGACGACCGGGAACGGCCATCTCCTCTGAGACCATTGACATCATCGAGAGAGCGAGACAGGCTCGACTCGACGGCAAAGCTGGACTGGCCAGGGACCTGAAGCACGGAGCCGTCGAGGCGGCGTGAAGAGATCGGGAGGCTGCGGTCCGCGATCTCTGTGAGACGGTCGAGGGCCACTTTGAATTCAAGTGACTCTCGTCTGGCTTACAGGGCGTTGCGGAGTCTCCGTTCCTCTCGGTCCACATTGCGATGCCAGACGGTGAAAGCTGCAGACGGTAGTGTCCTTACCAAGGAATCTAAAGTGAGGACTCGTTGGGCCGAGTACTTTGAGGAGTTGTATCGTGCTGACCCTCCCGCCCGGAGCCTGGCCGTCGGGGATGCTGAAACTCTTGTTGCTGACCCTCCCCCAAGCTGCGACCCGCCAACTCTCGAGGAAACTTGGAGGGTGGTGTGGTGCTTGGCGGATGGCAAGTCTGCGGGAGATTGTGGTATCCACGTGGAAATGCTTAAGGCGGGAGGTGAGGCCGTCCTCAGGTGGCTGTTCTTTCTCGTGTGCTCCGTGTGGAGCACTGGTGTCATCCCAACTTACTGGAAACGGGGCATCGTTCTCCCCATCTGGAAGGGGAAGGGTGATACCCGAGAATGTAACAGCTACCGGGGGGTTACTCTCCTCTCAGTTCCGGGCAAGGTCGTCGCACGGATTCTACTGGACAGGATCCGACAGCACCTTCTAGCGCACCAGCGCCCTGAACAGTCCGGGTTCACACCGAATAGGTCTACCGTTGACCGCATCCTGGCGCTTCGCGTCCTATCTGAATGCTTGTGGGAGTTTCATAGGGGGTTCTTTGCCACCTATATAGACTTTCACAAGGCGTTCGACTCGGTGGATAAGGAGGCCCTCTGGGGCATACTTCGTCAATGTGGGATCCCGTCGGCTCTGGTCCGGCTGATATCGTTGCTGTATTCTGGGACAGAGAGTGCTATGAGGTGTGGGGGCTCCACCTCTGACTTCTTTTCGGTTGAGACCGGCATGAAGCAGGGGTGTGTTCTGGCCCCCACTCTCTTCAGTACTACAATGGACTGGATCATGGTGGCGGTATCGGGTGGATCATGGCGATATCGCTTATGAGTACACCCTTTCTCCCCCTCTTCCTCTCTCTCTCTCCCCCACTCTAATGCGTCCTTTTTGTAACCCTCTCATTCTCTTTCCCTCTCTTTTTCTCTTCGTCCTCTCTCTCTCTCTCTCTCTCTCTCTCTCTCTCTCTCTCTGTCTGTGTGTGACAGGACACTGATGGCAGGTGTCCCTGATTACGGCTGTGTGATCAATCCGCAGAAGGTGGCAGTGAATTTCCCACTGTGTGAAAATCTCAAGTATTTGGAGATGATGGAATTCCCAGCACACTGCATGTTCCCCTGGTGTGGACTACTGATCGACACTCGCACGCTCCACGTTTCCAATGATTACTCCAGGTACTTGCTCTCTTTGTCTGATTTTCTATTCGTATCCCTCTTTCTGTGTCCCTATATCCATATCCCTCTCTCTCTCTCTCTCTCTCTCTCTCTCTCTCTCTCTCTCTCTGTCGGTTTCCTTGTCTCTCTCTTTGTCTCTGTATCCAGCTTCTTCTTTTCCTTTCGGCTTTTCCCTTCAGGGGTCGCCACAGCGAATCATCTGTCTCCATCTCACCCTGTCCTCTGCATCTTCCACTCTTACTCCAACGACCTTCATGTCCTCCTTCATCACATCCATAAATCTTCCCGTTTGTCTGTCTCTAGGCCTTCTGCCTGGTAGTTTCAACTTCAGCATCCTACTACCAATGTACTCACTATCCCTCCTCTGGACATGTCCAAACCATCTCAATCTAGCTTCTCTGACTTTGTCTCCAAAACCTCTTACATGTGCTGTCCCTCTGATGTACTCATTCCTGATCCTATCCATCCTCGTCACTCCCAAAGAGAACCTCAATATTTTCATCTCTGCTTCCTCCAGCTCTGCCTCCTGTCTTTTCCTCATTGCCACTGTTTCTAAACCATACAACATTGCTGGCCTCATCACTGTCTTGTACACTTTTCCTTTCATTCTTGCCGATACGCTCCGATCACACATCACACCGGGCACTTTTCTCCAACCATTCCAACATGCCTGCACACGCTTCTTCACCTCTCTTCCACACTCTGCATTGCTCTGGACTGTTGAGCCTAAGTATTTAAAATCCCTGTCGTTCACACACATGTATTCTGTTTTACTGCTGATAACCTTCATTCCTCTCTTTTCCAGGGCATACCTCCATATCTCTAGATTTTCCTGCACTTGTTCTCTGCTCTCACTACAGATCACAATGTCATCTGCAAACATCATAGTCCATGGGGAATCTTGTCTAACCTCGTCTGTCAGCCTGTCCATCACCATAGCAAACAAGAAGGGGCTCAGAGCTGACCCTTGATGCAGTCCCACCTCTACCTTGAACTCTTCTGTCACACCGACAGCACACCTCACCACTGTCTTACATCTCTCATACATTTCCTGCACCACTCTAACATACTTCTCTGCCACTCCAGACTTCCTCATGCAATACCACAGTTCCTCTCTCAGCACCCTGTCATATGCTTTCTCCAGATCCACAATGGCACAATGCAGCTCCCTCTGGCCTCATCTGTTTTGTTTGTTCGTCGACTCGATATCGAGTATGACCATAGCAACACAAACAAACAACACTGTCTAAGAGGTGGGGTGATGTGTCCGCAGGTGGCTTGTAAGGCCAATACGGGCGTGAAAACCCCTCCCACAAGTTGGACACCAGTGAGAGGGGGTTGTGTTGGTAGATTGGTCGGCTCGAGCCTTGCGTGTTTGACGTTTATCTTTGGCTGCGTTCGAACGTTTATTCTCGGAGTGGATGGCACCTTTGTGAATCAGGTTGCGCCAAGCTGGTCTGTCAAATTCTGTGGTTTCCCACGCTGCAACGTCAATGTTGAAGTCCTTCAGGTATGCTTTGTTGGAGTCTTTATAGCGTTTGCGCTGGCCTCCTACTTTCCTGCTACCACAACTGAGTTCACCGTACAGTAACTGCTTGGGTATCCTGGAGTCTGACATACGGCAGACGTGTCCTGCCCATCGTGTCTGAGCTTTGCGCATGATGGTAATAACGCTGGGGAGGTCTGCTCTCTCCAGAACCTCTGTGTTTGTGATCCTATCTTGCCAGCGGATATCAAAGATGTTTCGGAGACAACGGAGATGGAACTGCTGGAGAAGTTTCTCGTGTCTACTGTAGATGGTCCAAGATTCACAGCCATAAAGAAGTATAGTTAAGACAACTGCTCTGTACACTTTGATCTTGGTGTATCGTGAGATACCTCTTCGTTCCCAGACTAACTTCTTCAATTTCCCAAAAGCGCTGCTTGCCTTCGCAATGCGGTTGCTGACTTCAGCATCGATGTTGGCGTAGCGAGAGAGAGTGCTGCCAAGATAGGTGAAGTTTTTCACATCTTGAAGTCACTGTCCCTTCACTGTGATGTTTGGTTCCTGATATGGTTTTCCTGGGGCGGGCTGATACATCACTAGTCTTCTTGATGCTAATGGTGTGGCCGAAGTTGTCACAGGCAGACGAGAATGCGGGCATTTCCTGTTGCATTTCTTGCTCATTGATGGCACTGAGGGCACAGTCATCAGCAAAGAGCAGATCACGAATCACAGTCTCTTTGACTTTAGTGACGGCCTGCAGACGTCGGAGGTTGAACAGCTTTCCGTCACACCTGTACTTGATGGGGATGCCTAGGGGAGTCTCCCTAAAGGCATTGGTCAGCATCGCCGAAAACATCAAACTGAACAGTGGCGGGGCGAGGACACAGCCTTGTTTAACTCCATTTGACACATGAAACGGATCGGAGGCGTTTCCATCGTCAAGAACACGGGCCATCATTCTGTCGGGAAATTGTCTGACAATCTTCACGAACCTGTCCGGGCAGCCAAACTTCGACATGATCTTCCACAGTCCCTCTCTGCTCACAGTGTCGAAGGCTTTTGTTAGGTCTACGAAAGTGTTATAGAGATCTTGACTTTGTTCCACACTTTGCTGCCCGTCAGATTCAGGAGAAAAGATCATATTAATAGTCCCTCGACCTGCGTGGAATCCGCATTGGCTCTCGGGGAGATGACCTTCCTCGAGATCACTCTGGAGCACTCGGGCAAAGATCTTGCCGGCGATAGACAGAAGTGATATCCCTCTGTGGTTGTCACACGATCGTTTGTTTCCCTTTCTTTTGTAGATGTGAACGATTGTGGCATCTTTTAAAATCTTGAAGGAGGGTCTCACTTTCCCAAAACGATTGAAATAGTGCTGTAAGTTTGTGTAGGAGAGAAGGGCTGCCTGTCTTGAACACTTCAGCAGGTATGGCATCAGTGCTGGGGGCTTTCCCAGTCGACATCTGCTTGATTGCCTTGGCAACCTCGTCCTCTGATGGAGTTATGTCCAAGTCTGGGTTTATCTCCACCTGGGGAAGGAACAGCTTCGGCATTGATGGACGACGGACGATTTAGAACGCCGTTGAAGTGTTCTGCCCATCTCTCGACGATCTTGTTTTTGTCGGTGATGAGTGTTGCTCCGTCCGCGCTGAGTAAAGGGGAACTGCCTGATGTTGGTGGTCCGAATACACACCTGAGTGAATCATAGAAGCGTTTCATGTCGTGTCTATCTGCAAAGCCTTGAATCTCGTCGGCTTTGTTACTTAGCCATGTGCCTTGCATAGCGCGGAGATTTATCTGCACCTGTCTGCGCTTACTGACGTAGGCGTCTTTCTTCGAGACCGAGTTGGGATCACTCTGATGAGCTCTGAAGAGTTGGTGTTTTTCTTCCAGCAGGGCTCTGATTTTGACATCATTTTCATCAAACCAGTCCTGGTGGTTCCTGGTAGCTTGTCCGAGCACCTGTAGGGCAACAGAATGAACAGATGTCTTCAGAGAGTCCCAGTCGTTTCCGGTAGCCTCAGTCAGCTGGCTTTCTAAACTTGCTACTAGTTCTTCTTGAACAGAAGGAAGCTTGAGCTTGTTGATGTTGAGCTTCTTCACAACTGTCTGGCCTTGTGGTCTTCTCTTGGGCTGAATATGCAAATTGGTCTTAGAAATGATGCGACGATGGTCTGTCCAACAGTCAGCACCACATATTGCCTTAGTCACGCGCACATCCCGCCTGTCCTTTGCTCTGACAATGATGTAGTCGATGAGATGCCAATGCTTAGATCGAGGGTGCATCCACGACGTTTTATTACGGGTTGGGAGACGGAACATGGTGTTGGTGATGGTGATGGCTAAGCCATGGGTGGCACACGTTCTGAGCAGGAGGAGGCCTTTTACTGTTACATTTCCCTACTCCATAGTGTCCGAGGACTCCTTCCCATGCCTGGTGGTCTTGACCTACACGAGCGTTAAAGTCGCCAGGGAGTAGGAGCTTGTCCGCTTGTGGAACAGTGGAGATGAGGGCATCCAGTTCTTCATAGAACTCCTCCTTAGTATCTTCAGAGTTTGTCATGGTGGGAGCATAGGCGCTAATGAGGGTTGCGGATCTCCCCCTGTCCAGGGGGAACTTGAGTTTCATGAGGCGATCGTTGATGCCTTCTGGTATACAATCAAGTTTTCGTACGAGATGGTCTTTAATCGCAAATCCGACACCAGCCTCACGTCGCTCTTCATTGCTGCGGCCGCTCCAAAAAAGGTGTAGCCGCCTCCAATCTCACTGAGCTGGCCTTTGTCGGGAAAGCGTGTTTCGCTGAGGGCTGCGATGTCGACATTGTAGTGGGCGAGTTCTCTGGCTATGAGAGCCGTACGTCTTTCTGGTCTCCCTGACTTACAGGTGGTTGAGTCGAGAAGAGTTCTACCGTTCCATGACGCAAGGATGAGCTTGAATATTTTCTTGGATATTTTCTTGTGATTTCGACCGCAAGATGGGAACCCGCCAGCCGCGGTATGCTGGCCAGGTGGTTGTGGAACAGGCTATGTTTAGAGCACCTTTTCTAGCTCTGTCAGACTACGGAGGCAGGCAGAGCTATCCTAAATATGGCTGCCTGATTACTCAGGGGGCTGCCAAACTTCCCTGCTGTCCTGATCAGAGAAGAACGACCATATGGCCTGAGCCGCCTGTGTGCAGGATTGCAGCTACAGCTTCCAGTGATTCCGCACCTGCTGCTTCACCATTCCCCCATTACCACAGGACTTTGAGGGTAAAGGGTTGTCCATGGTGGTGTTGCCATGACTTGCGCTGAACTTGGATTAAAGTGAAGGAGGCTTGCGCAGCTCCAGCCTCACTCTCTCGTCCTGATGAGCCTGATCCCACGGCAAGACAGAGTCAAGACAGTTGGAGACTCATCAAGGGTGCAGGAGTTGCCGGAAAGGGACGAGATACGCCTTCTAACCGCCTACGGGGCTCCACTCCGGATTTTCTGTCGGGGTTTACTCCCTCAGCCTTAGCCATTCAGGGCCAACCCTTAAGGCAACAGGAAAAAACTTGTGCCATGCAATCTCCGTGACTTCACCGAAACCCTGGCACGGGGGGGGGGCGAAGTGGGTGCTCGATCTTGCCCAGGGATCTCCCACAGGCTAGCAGAGGGAAGGAGGCGCCTTACTTCTCCTGGTGGTGGAAGATTTTTCCACCCTGCCACCCAAATCTGGAAGGAGGCGCCTTACTTCTCCTGGTGGTGGAAGATTTTTCCACCCTGCCACCCAAATCTGGAAGGAGGCACCTTACTTCTCCTGTTGGTGGAAGATTTTTCCACCCCGCCACCCAAATCTGTACTTTTGTACTTCTCTATTAACATACTCAAAGCAAACACTGCAACTGTGGTGCTCCTTCTGGGCATGAAACCAAACTACTGTTCATAAATGCTGACCTCTGCCCTTAGTGTAGCTTCCACTATTCTTTCCCATAACTTCATCGTATGGCTCATCAACTTTATCCCTCTGTAGTGCCACAACTCTGCACATCTCCTTTGTTCTTAAAAGTGGGCAAAAGCACACTTTTCCTCCATTCCTCTGGCATCTTCTCACTGTCTAAGACCTTGTTGAATGATGTTGTCAGAAAATCTACTGCGCTACCTCTCCTAGACACTTCCATACCTCCACCGGTATGTCATCAGGACCAACTGCCTTTCCACTCTTCATCCTCTTCAATGCCCTCCTCACTTCACCCTTACTAATCTTTGCTATTTCCTGGTCCTCACCGGTCAGCTCTTCTATTCTTTTCCTCATTCCTCAGCTCTTCAAAGTACTCTTTCCATCTTCCCAGCACACTTCTGTCATCAGTCAATACATTTCCCACTCTGTCCTTAATCACTCTAACTTGCTGCATGTCCTTCCGATCTCTATTTCTCTGCTGTGCCAACCTGTATAAATCATTTTTTCCCTCCTTACTGTCCAACCTAGCAGACAAGTCATCATACGCCCTCTGTTTGGCCTTTGACACCGCTAACCTCGCCTTACGCTGTGTCTCCCTGTACTCCTGTTTACTCTCCTCGGTCCTCTCAATGTCCCACTTTTTCTTAGCTAACCTCTTCCTTTATACACACTCCTGCACTTCCTCATTCCACCACTAAGTCTCCTTATCTACTGTCCTTCCAGAGGAAACACCAAGAACTCTCCTACATGTCTCCCTGATTACATTCAGTGTTTTGCTGGGCTCAACGTCCTCGGTTTAATTGTTAAATCGAAGTCTTCGGTCAAAATTGAGATTTAACCTAAATAGAAAGTCATCTGTGGAGCATTTGGCACCTTGTAGGAATTTCATTGAAAAACCTCCAGTGGGTCAGACATGCCTGTGATGATGTAAGCGGAAGAGTTTTGATCTTGGGAGCAACAGGTATTTAAATTATGGTCTGACTGTTTGCAAAAAGCGTGGTAATATATAGGTTGTGTTGCATGCAGAAATTCAGTAACATTATATTTACAAAACATTAACAGCATTTGGCAGATGCTCTTATCCAGATCGACTTACAGTTGTCATTTTTTTATACGTCTTAATGCAACTGAGAGTTAAGGGTCTTGCTCAAGAGCCCAACAGTGGTGACAGTGGGGGTTGAACCACTGACCTTTGGACCCATCACATTAACCATTAAGCCACCACTGCCTTACAGTATTTCTCTGTTGGAATTTCCTGTACCGAAATGCCCACACACGTTATATGAACATTTTTATATATATATATATATATATATATATATATATATATATATATATAAAGGTTTCCTTGTCTTCGTCAATATACGTCATAGTTTGTAGACGTTTAGACATTAATTACAGTGAGTCGTCTACTTACAACCGCGTTTGGTTCTGGCAGACCGGTTGTAACTCGATCTGGTTGTATGTCGACTTTCCATCCAAATACAGTCACGCCAAACCAAAAACAGATAAATAAATCTCGTGCATTTAAATCTATACATCTATTTTCAATTCCACGTCACTGTGACACACAGCGGAGAGCCAATCCTTTCTGTACTCCACTGTGTGGGCGGGTCCGATAGCTTCAAACTCCAATTTTATTGGATTATAACAACAGCCACAGACTGCATGTGTTGTTTGGGTAAAGAGATACATTTCCCTCGTTTTGATCGGCTCATTTCCACGAAGCCAAGCACAGCTGGCAAGTAAACACAAAAGGACAGACATGGAAAACCTTCAACCTGCAGAGCAGCTGATTGCCAAAACTTGGGACACGCTTTCTGTCACATAAACCCTGCAGCATGTGAATCCAATAAAATTAAAGTTTCAAGGTATCGGACCCACCCACACAGAAAGTATTGGCTCTCCGCTTCACGCCACAGTGACGTGACATTGAAAGTAGATGAATAGATTTGTTCTGAGCAGTTAGAAAGTGAAGCTGCATCATCTCCTGCTTGGCCTTTTAAGATGCTGGCGCTGCCGGCAGAGCAAACAACTGTCGTATGCAACACTCGCACTGCACTGCCATGAATCAGGCTTCACCACTTTTGCGGTCGTAAATGCAATCAGACGTAACTCGCATAGGTCGTAAGTCGACGACTCACTGTATATTGAAAAACCTTCCTTTTACAATTTGCATGGATAATTAAGTTGTTCTCATATTCTTCATTGCAAGGGTTGTGTCAGGAAGGGCATCCTACATAAAAACCTATGCCAAATTGAATGTGCGAATCATTAATGACTTCCATGAAGATGGAGGCAGATGATTTGCTGTGGCAACCCCTGAAAAAGGGAACAGCCGAAAGGAAAAGAAGATGATCGTCTGTCTCTTAGTGGTGCTAAATGTGACATCTGTTGTCTTTCTTGCTTCAGACTCCCTCATCTTTTCCCGCTTGAGCTAAGGTCAGGCCATGGGGGAAGCAGCCCAAGCAGTGAAGTATAGGTTCTCTCACCAGCCACTTCTTCCAGCTCTTTTGGGGGTGAGGAACACCTGAGGCATTCACAGATCAGCCTCCAGCGTGTTCTGGTTAGACTCAGGGTGTCTTTCCAGGCGTCAGAGAGGTGTTCAGGAGGCATTTTTATCAGATGCTCGAGCCACTTTAACTGGCTCCTCCCTGGCACAATTAAAAGTGCATGATTCCTCCATCATCTGGCCTTGACCATTGAGACGAGATTCTTGGAGGGCTGTGATATCAATTTAATATCTTGCTAGTTCCTTTGCTATCAAAGCTCTTCTCCTTTCTGGATGTGAGACTCCATCTAGCGTGGTCCTTAGATTCCATGTTATACTCATTATCACAGAATGTTTCAGTTTTTTACCACATAAATGAAGGTCCACAGACCGTCAAGCCAACCATGTTGATTTTGGAGCAAGCTTCATTTATCTCAGAGCTTTCCCATTGAGGACTGGACACTGCCCACAAAATGGCTGTCCACATAGCTACTACCTCAGCCTTTCGTTGACCATCTAATATGGGCTGCCTGTGTGTAGAGCTTGCACTAATGACTTCCGTCTCCTCAAGCCCGTCACCATTGCACTTGGTCCATCACAACTGGACTTTCTCCGAGTAGATACCAGCATGTCTTGTATATTCTCTGGACTTACATCATTACCTAGAGGCATACGCAACATACTTCGTTATGGCCAAGTTGCCCAGCAGTGGTCGCTAACTGAGCATGTGGTCCTCACCAATTTTTTTGCATCTGTCTACCTCTCTCCATCTTGCTCTTTCTACCTTTTTCTTTCTCTCTCTCTCTTCCCTCCCTCCCTCATTTTCTATCCATCTTGCTCTTGTGTGCTCTCTACCTCTTTCTAGCTCATGCGTTTTCTCTCTCTCCACATCTACAAAAATTAGTCTGGTACAAACTCCACTTCTGTCCATCTCCCTCCACCTCTATCTCTCTCTAACTCTCCCACCCTCTCCATTCATGTTTATATTTTTAATCCAACTTTAAACTGTTATTTTCACCCATGCAGGTATGCCGGCCAATCACTGCACTACAGTCTGACATTAGACCTCACCGACTCACCTGCTGTGTTCATGAGAAAGAAGCTGCTAAAGGTCATGTGGCTGAAATGTAACTGCATTCTTCTGGATGTTCACGTAAGTCGCTCTTGTGTGTGCACCCACATATAGATTCCTTACTGAATAAATGTTGATGGAAATTTCGTAATTTTCTGATTCATTCTCTTAGTTAAATTCCATAGAAGTGGTGTACAGGAACATCTACAAGCTTTTCCTGCTGCAGGCCATGAGGTACCGTCCATCATCTTCCCCTCGATTAGTCCTTCTCAAAAAATTAGCATATTGTGATGAAGTTCATTATTTTCTATTATGTACTGATAAACATTAGACTTTCATATATTTTAGATTCATTACACACAACTGAAGTAGTTCAAGCCTTTTGTTGTTTTAATATTGATAATTTTGGCAAAAAAGTAAAGAAAAACCAAAAATCCCTATCTCAAAAAATTAGCATATTTCATCCGACCAATAAAAAAAAAAAAAAGTGTTTTTAACACAAAAAAGTCAACCTTCAAATAGTTATGTTCAGTTATGCACTCAATACTTGGTCGGGAATCCTTTTGCAGAAATGACTGCTTCACTGCGGCGGGACATGGAGGCAATCAGCCTGTGGCACTGCTGAGGTGTTATGGAGGCCCAGGATGCTTCGATAGTGGCCTTGAGCTCATCGACAGTGTTGGGTCTGGTGTCTCTCAACTTTCTCTTCACAATATCCCACAGATTCTCTATGGGGTTCAGGTCAGGAGAGTTGGCAGGCCAATTGAGCGCAGTAATACCATGGTCAGTAAACCATTTACCAGTGGTTTTGGCACTGTGAGCAGGTGCCAGGCCAGTTCATCATCAGTTCATTTTCTGTACCCGCTTAATCCTAGTTTGGGTCTCAGGGAGGCTGGTGCCCATCCCAGCCAACTTCGGGCGAGGGCAGAGTACACCCTGGACAGCTCGCCAGGCCATCGCAGGGCGGAAACACGCTGACTGCTTAGCTACCTACTCTTGTCGAAAGTCAGCAATGGTTCTTTTACATGCCTCACACCATAGACAGTCAGAGACATGGCCGGCCTTTGATAACCCAGTGAGCTGCACTGGGGGTGGTGCCAGGTCGTGCTGAAAAATGAAAATCTTCATCTCCATAAAGCTTTTCAGCAGATGAAAGCATGAAGTGCTCCAAAATCTCCTGATATGCTGCATTGACCCTGCCCTTGATAAAACACAGTGGACCAACACCAGCAGCTGACATGGCAACCCAGACCATCACTGATTGTGGATACTTGACACTGGACTTCAGGCATTTTGGCATTTCCTTCTCCCCAGTCTTCCAGCAGACTCTGGCACCTTGATTTCCGAATGACATGCAAAATTTGCTTTCATCCGAAAAAAGTACTTTGGACCACTGAGCAACAGTCCAGTGCTGCTTCTCTGTAGCCCAGGTCAGGCGGTTCTGCCTCTGTTTCTGGTTCAAAAGTGGCTTGGCTTGGGGAATGCGGCACCTGTAGCCCAGTCCACTGCTTCCACAGGTCCCCCAAGTTCTGGAATCGGCCCTTCTCCACAATCTTCCTCAGGGTCCGGTCATCTCTTCTGGTTGTGCAGCGTTTCCTGACACACTTTTTCCTTCCCACAGACGTCCCACTGAGGTGCCTTGATACAGCACTCTGGGAACAGCCTATTCGCTCAGAGATTTCTTTCTGTGTCTTACCCTCTTGCTTGAGGATGTCAATGATGACCTTCTGGACAGCAGTCAGGTCGGTAGTCTTGCCCATGATTGCGGTTTTGAGTAATGAACCAGGCTGGGAGTTTTTAAAAGCCTCAGGAATCTTTTGCAGTTGTTTGGAGTTAACTCGTTGATTTAGATGATTAGGTTAATAGCTCGTTTAGAGTACCTTCTCATGATATGCTAATTTTTTGAGATAGGAATTTTGGGTTTTCATGAGCTGATTGCCAAAATCATCAGTATTAAAACAATAAAAGACAAATACTTAAGTTGGTGTGCAATGAATCTAAAATATATGAAAGTTTAATTTTTATCAGTACATTACAGAAAATAATGAACATCACAATATGCTAATTTTTTGAGAAGGACTAGTATATCCGTTGCCTCCCCTCTATTTGTTTACAGCCATCTTCACAAACTCCTCTTTATTTGTTTACATCTATGCTCACCTGTGTCCATTTGTGTTTCTGCCGATCTTTCCTCATATTAACGTGTGTGTGTGTGTGTGTGTGTATGTGTGTGTGTAAGGTTTCATGTGTGTGTGAAGAGTTTGCCATTAGGGCAGGGTGTGTGGACAAATACAAGGTTTTTTCTGAAGATGATCTGGAGTATGGTGAAGATTACACACAAGAAAATCAAGAAGAGCAATTCAGGCAAGATTCACGCGCACTCACACACTCACACACACCCTCTCACACATCATCGTGCGGATGCACTCTCGCATACTCGTGTACAGGAAAATAATGTAGTTGCAACTTATGGCACCTACTAATCTATAAAAATAAGAACCAAAAGGAAATGTTTGTGAGTTAGTTTGTAGCGTTGAAGTCTGGAACAGTTTTAATAATAAGGTCGTGTTCAAACATAAAGCAAATTAAGATTACAATTAGATGAGTTTCACACATTATAAGGATGTGTCAGCAAAATTGGTGTCACGGAATTCTGTTTTGTAAACTATGTAATATTTTGATTGAATTTCAATTTATTGGCTGAATGAAGAATAGAATTATTATTGACTGTATTTTTGATTGGATTTAGAGCATTGTTGTAAGCAAATCAAAATTAAAGTGACTCATCAGAATTTAATAAAGTACCTGATTCTGAGGAACAGATAGAGATTCTTCTCTCTCTCTCTCTCTCTCTCTCTCTCTCTCTCTCTCTCTCTGTAGGACTGTGTGTGGATGATGTGTTTCAGTATAAAGCAGTGGAGCTGTTGTGCTGTTTAGCATTTGGTGTCATCCTAAAGCGTCATCGTTCTTCATACCACTGTCTCCTTCCTCACATCCACATATGTGAGTTGAGTTTATTAATTCTTTTCTTTATCACCACCATCTCTTCACCTCAGTCTGAACATTTTAGTGTGCTTCGCCTCGTCTTTAATCTGATCTTGTTATATTGTGATGCAATCGTCCAAAACGAGTAAATATCATGTAGGACAATGTTTACTCATTATTATTAATATTATATAAAATTAGAAGACTACACCCTGAATGCAGCCATGAGGTGGGGGGGCACTAACCAGTGTCTCTCCCCCTCATGCCGGTCCCAAGCCCGGAGAAATGCAGAGGGTTGTGTCAGGAAGGGCATCCGACGTAAAACCAATGCCAATTATTGATTATGCAAATCAAAAGTATTACCTCCATACCGGATCGGTCGAGGCCCGGGTTAACAACGACCGCCATCAGTGCTGTCAATCAACAGGGTGCTGATGGAAATTGGACTACTGTTGGTCGAAGACGTCGAAGAAGGAGAGGTGGGAGGCGTGTCCGTAGGCAGAGAGAGAAGAGGAAAGGCATGAGTCTAGGACTGAGAGTGGGGACTTTGAATGTTGGAACTATGCACAGAAAAGGTAGAGAGCTGGTTGACATGATGCAGAGGAGGAAGGTGGACATACTGTGTGTTCAGGAGACCAGGTGGAAAGGTAGCAAAGCTAAAAGCTTAGGAGCAGGGTTTAAGCTATTTTATCACGGTGTGGATGGGAAGAGAAATGGAGTCGGAGTCATCTTGAAGGAGGAGTTTGTCAGGAATGTTCTAAAAGTGAAAAGAGTGTCAGACAGAGTGATGAATCTCAAGTTAGAAATTGAAGGTGTAATGCTCAATGTTGTTAGTGCTTATGCCCCACAGGCAGGATGTGAGCTAGAAGAGAAGGAGAGATTCTGGAGTGACTTAGATGAAGTGATGCAGAGTACCCCCAGAGGTGAAAGAGTGGTCATAGGTGCAGACTTCAATGGACATGTTGGTACAGGCAACAGAGGGGACGAGGAAGTGATGGGCAGGTTTGGTATCCAGGACAGGAACACAGAAGGACAGATGTTGATAGATTTTGCAAAAAGGATGGAAATGGCTGTGGTGAATACTTTCTTTGAGAAGAAACAGGAGCATAGGGTGACTTATGAAAGCGGAGGTAGGCGCACACAGGTAGACTACATCTTGTGTAGGCGATGTAATTTGAAGGAAGTCAGTGACTGCAAAGTCATCGTGGGTGAGAGTGTTGCCAAACAGCATAGGATGGTGGTGTGCAGGATGACTCTGATGGTGAGAAAGGTGAAAAAGGCAAAGGCAGAGCAGAAGACAAAGTGGTGGAAGCTGAAAAAGGAAGAGTGTCGTGTTGTCTTCAAGGAGGAGTTGAAACAGGCTTTGGGTGGCCAGGAAGTGCTTCCAAATGACTGGACGACCACAGCAAATGTGATCAGGGACACAGGTAGGAGAGTACTTGGTGTGTCCTCTGGAAGGAAAGTAGATAAGGAGACTTGGTGGTGGAATGAGGAAGTGCAGGAGTGTGTACAAAGGAAAAGGTTAGCCAAGAAGAAGTGGGACATTGAGAGGACCGAAGAGAGTAAACAGGAGTACAGGGAGACACAGCGTAAGGCGAAAGTAGCAGTGGCTAAGGCCAAACAGAGGGCGTATGATGACTTGTATGATAGGTTGGATAGTAAAGAGGGAGAAAATGATCTATACAGGTTGGCACAGCAGAGAAATAGAGATGGGAAGGACGTGCAGCAAGTTAGATTGATAAAGGACAGAGAGGGAACTGTATTGACTAATGACAGAAGTGTGCTGGGAAGATGGAAAGAGTACTTTGAAGAGCTGATGAATGAGGAAAATGAGAGAGAAAAAGAGTAGAAGAGGTAACCATTGAGGAGCAGGATGTAGCAAAGATCAGTAAGGGTGAAGTGAGAAGGGCATTGAAGAGGATGAAGAATGGAAAGGCAGTTGGTCCTGATGATATACCTGTGGAGGTATGGAAGTGTCTAGGAGAGGTAGCAGTAGATTTTCTGACAAGAACATTCAACAAGGTACTAGAGAGTGAGCAGATGCCGGAGGAGTGGAGGAGAAGTGTGCTGGTGCCCATTTTTAAGAACAAGGGAGACGTGCAGAGTTGCAGCAACTACAGAGGGATAAAGTTGATGAGCCATACGATGAAGTTATGGGAAAGAATAGTGGAAGCTAGACTAAGGGCAGAGGTGAGCATTTGTGAACAACAGTTTGGTTTCATGCCAAGAAAGAGCACCACAGATGCAATGTTTGCCTTGAGGATGTTAATAGAGAAGTACAGAGAAGGTCAGAGGGAGCTACATTGTGCCTTTGTGGATCTGGAAAAAGCATATGACAGGGTGCCAAGAGAAGAACTGTGGTATTGCATGAGGAAGTCTGGAGTGGCAGAGAAGTATGTTAGAGTGGTGCAGGACATGTATGAGAGATGTAAGACAGTGGTGAGGTGTGCTGTCGGGGTGACCGACGAATTCAAGGTGGAGGTGGGACTGCATCAAGGGTCAGCTCTGAGCCCCTTCTTGTTTGCTATGGTGATGGACAGGCTGACAGACGAGGTGAGACAAGAATCTCCATGGACTATGATGTTTGCAGATGACATCGTGATCTGTAGTGAGAGCAGAGAACAAGTACAGGAAAATCTAGAGAGGTGGAGGTATGCCCTGGAAAGGAGAGGAATGAAGGTTAGCCTCAGAAAATCAGAATACATGTGTGTGAATGAGAAGGACCCAGGAGGAAAGGTGATGTTACAGGGAGCAGAGATAACGAAGGTGGAGGATTTTAAGTACTTAGGCTCAACAATCCAGAGCAATGGAGAGTGTGGAAAAGAGGTGAAGAAGCGTGTGCAGGCAGGCTGGAATGGTTGGAGAAAAGTATCCGGTGTGATGTGCGATAGGAGAGTGTCAGCAAGAATGAAGGGAAAAGTGTACAAGATGGTGGTGAGGCCAGCGATGTTGTATGGCTTAGAAACAGTGGCGCTGAGGAAAAGGCAGGAGGCAGAGCTGGAGGTAGCGGAGATGAAAATGTTGAGGTTCTCCCTGGGAGTAACGAGGATGGATAGGATCAGAAATGAGTATATCAGAGGGACAGCCCACGTAAGATGTTTTGGAGACAAAGTCAGAGAGGCTAGATTGAGATGGTTTGGACATGTACAGAGGAGGGATAGTGAGTATATTGGCAGTAGGATGCTGAGGTTGGAACTACCAGGCAGAAGGCCTCGAGGAAGACTGAAGAAGAGATTTATGGATGTGGTGAAGGAAGACATGAAGGTCGTTGGAGTCAGAAAAGAAGATGCGGAGGACAGGGTGAGGTGGAGGCGGATGATTTGCTGTGGCGACCCCTGAAGGGAGCAGCCGAAAGTAAAAGAAGAAGAAGAAGACTACACCCTGGGCTAATTTTCGACTGGATAGTATTTGGCGTTGTTTTAGATGTGTGGTATTGATACATGCACCGGTCTCTCCACAGGGAGAAGGTATCTACTGAGCGAGCTCCATGGCATCAGACTGGCACAAGTTTTCCAAGCAGCAACTCCTAGAATTCCTCCTGACTTCACCAGTATCTGCACCTGAACCAGTCTCACCATTTTGAATATTGATAATAGTGATGATAGTGGTGGTGGTGATGATGATTGACTGGGTTTTGTGTGTTTACTACACGGCAACAGGATCTCTGGATAGTAAGCAACAGGGCTGTAGTCAGGCGTAAACATGGATGCGTGTCGTGTACTCACTTATTTTATCAAGCATGCAGCATTTATGCATTTATTTTGCAGCATGTAGTGTTTACGCACTTATTTTTCCTTGTGCGATCGTTTAGGCAACTCATTTTTTTTCCTGGTGGATGGATTTTTCAGCACAAATTTAGTGATGTCAGATGAAATAAGAAAAAAATAAGCCCACTAGATTTAAAATATTATTTAAAATTTTGAAAAAAAAGTGTCTGAGGGGGGAAAAATGTAAAAAAAAAAAAAGGTTTTTTTTTTTTTTTTTTTGGTTTTGTTGTTGACATTAATAGCACAGGAAGGTTTCGTCACTTAAATTTTTTTTATGTAGAATATCTAGTTAATGCAAGAATAATGGTAGGATGATGGTAGAAGTGCTGGGAACATCATCAAATAGTGTATTTTATTTGCCATTTGTGCTTTTACACACAGGAATTATTGTGCGGTCATGCAAAGAGTTAAAGAACAGGAAGGAAGGTTCAAATCAACAAAAACACATACATCTATAAAATAAACACAGTGGTACCGCACCTTATGAAAGTCCCAACAAACGAAAAATCCAGGTTACAAAACGTGTTTACCTAAAATTTCCGTCTCTGGATACGAAACAAATTCACGTTATGAAAGTGAAATCTCAAAAATTCAAACAATGCTCGAGTTGCTCTCCCATTGGCTATCTCCCAACATCCCGCCCCGCTGGCCTCCCATTGGCTAGGAGGGATGACGCATAACCCCCCGCCCCCCCCCCCCCCCATTGGCTATTATGGAGCTGCATCACCATAATACCCATGATGCTTTTTGTGTAAAGGACAGAGTTACTGTTGTTTTGTGAGTTTTTCGAGTGTGTTCATTGCAACTTTATTTTTTGGCTCAGACTTTTAACTTGTATAAACATTTGTAAGATTACAACTCTGCTAAGAAGACATGGTCAACACACACACGCGTGTGTACGCACACACGCGCACACACACGCACACACGATTCCCAGTGCGAGTGAAAAGAAGCAGGCTCGTGGCATGATGTTGAGTGATATCACAAAGGAATATGGCCAAACCCGTCTCCCATTGGTACGATAATGAAGCAGAAGGAGGCGTTAAAAGGTATACTTTTATTAATTTTAAAGGGTTTAGGGGGTAGTATTGGGAGCCTTGGAAGGAATCAGGCCTTTTACATGTAAAATGCGGTTCAACTTACGAGAAATCCAGGTTACGAGACCACTTCTGGAACGGATTAATTTTGTAAGGTGAGGTACCACTGTACATAAAATCCTATATACAGGCCCAGTAAACAATATAATAATAAAAATAAAATGATAATAATAATAATACCATAAATAAATAAATCAGGAGATACGACAAAAAATTAAATCACACTAAATTATATTGTATTAGGTTTTAATTATCTCATATCATCATCTTTCACTAAGTCCAGAATCGGGTCACAGGGGCAGCAACCTAAGCAAAGAGGTCCCGCTCCCCAGCCACTTCCTGCAACTCTTCCAGGGGAGGGGGAATGACACCGAGGTAGTCCCAGACAAGCCGAGAGACATAGTCCCTCCAGCGTGTTCTAGGTCGACCCCGGGATCTCTTCCCAGTTGGACATGCCCGAAACACCACACCAGGGAGGCGTCTGGGAGGCATTCTGACCAGATGCCTGAGCCACCTCAACTGGCCCCTCTCAATGCGGAGGAGCAGCAGATGTACTCCGAGCTCTCCTCGGATGGTAGAGCTTCTCACCTTATCTCTGAGGGAGAACCCCGCCACCCAGCGAAGCAAGCTCATTTCAGCCGCTTGTATCCGCGATCTTGTTCTTTTGGTCACTACCCAAAGCTCTTGACAATAGGCGAGGGTTGGAACGGAGATCGACTGGTAAATTGAGAGCATTCTTCACCAGGACGGACCGGTACAGGCTCCGTTTAACAGCAGAGGCTGCAGCGATCCGTCTGTCGACCTCCCGCTCCATTTTTCCCTCACTGGTGAACAAGACCGCAGGATACTTCAACTCCTCCACTTGGGGCGGGACCACATTCCCGACCTGGAGGGTGCATTCAGCCCTTGTCCGACTGAGAACCATGGCCTTGGACTTGGCTGTACTGATCTTCATCCCGGCTACTTCGCACTCGACTGCGAATCGCTCCAATGAGAGCTGGAAGTCTTGACTTGATGAAGCCAAAAGGACAACATCGTCCGCAAAAAGCAGAGACAAGATCCGATGGCCACCAAACCAGAACCCCTCAATGCCTCAGCTGCGCCTAGAAATTCTGTCCATAAAAATTATGAACAGAATCTGTGACAAAAGACAGCTTTGGCGGACTCCAACTCCCACTGGAAACACATTCGACCTGTTGTTACCAATACGGACCAAATTCTGGCTCCAGTGATACAGCGATTGAATGGCCCATAGCAACGGGTCCGGAACGCCGTCCTGCAAGCTTGTTTGAGGGACACAGTCGAAAGCCTTCTCCAAATCCACAAAACAGATGTGGACAGATTGAGCAAACTCCCATGCCCCTTCAAGATCCTGTGGAGCGTATAGAGTTGGTCAGGAGTGCTACGGCTAGGACGAAAACCACATTGTTCCTCCTGAATCCGAGGTCCGACTAGCGGTCGGATCCTCCTCTCCAGTACCCCTGCATAGACTTTCCCGGGTAGGCTGAGGAGTGCGATTCCCCGATAATTGAAACACACCCTCCGGTCCCCCTTCTTAAAAATCTGGACCTCCTCCCCGGTTTGCCAATCCAGAGGTATAACCTCCGATGACCACACGATGTTGCAGAGATGTGTCAATCAAGACAGTCCTACAGCATCCAGAGCCCTGAGATATTCAGGGCGGATCTCATCCAACCCCAGAGCTCGACCATCGAGGAGCTTTTTGACAACCTCAGTGACCTCCACTCTAGTGATGGGCAGACCCCCACCCAAACTCCCAGGGTCTTCCTCCTCCATGGAGGGTGTGTTGGTGGGATTGAGTACACCTTCCCAAAAATAATGAGGCGGGAAGTTCCTCTATTTGTTGCAGTCACTTCTGTCACCTTTATTTTTGTACTGTTGTATTCTATGTGTCTCTCGTATCTTGAAGTATGGTGCCTTCATGCCAACTTTGACGAAGAATCTCATCTTTCTTTAGGCCAGAATACATGCCCCTTATGTTGCCAGATGCAGCATCCTCAGTGGATGTCATCACTGAGCTCAGTCCAGTATGCTTTGGTGCAACAACATGCAGTTGTCTGGCTTTGTTTCTTGTAGCTCTTAGGGTTTGAAGATTTCTCTCGCATGGATGCTGTTTTACAATGATAGAGCCTAGCCACTGTGCATGAAAAGTCTCTGAATAAAGATGTCTACAAAATGCTGTAAAAACAATTTTGATCTGGAGTTATTTTTTTATTTATTTTGCTGAGCTCTTGTATTTATTGATGAGTCAAACCATCTGGAAAACAGTGGTGACTGTTACTAGTATGTACATATTGGTGTGAATGTAAATATAAACATACTGGAAGAGAGTCAAGTGGTGTGACTCAGCTGTGGTAGTCTGTAATTTTCCATAGAGGACTGGAGTTGCGCAATCCAACAGGGGGGAGGAGCAACACAGACATGTTGGCGCTTGTTCAACTTGGTTTGGGGAATCTATATTAGGGACCGGTGGCCAACTGGCTACGGTCTTACAGTCTCCTCCAGGCTCTTCGGGCAGATCCTCCAAGGGGACTCATCGTGGAGGATCACCACAAGGGGAAGTCATCCAAGGTGGATCATGGAACCACCGTTCGAGACTTCATTGACACAGTCCAGCATCCATAGCCACGCACCGCCCATGAGGGATGGCAAGCCTTGCCCTGCCAGCACATGCGCCATCACGAAATTTACCCTGCTGCAGGGGCTTGGTGACTATGGGACCCTTGGTTAACTTGTATATGGTTTAGATCTAAGTTGTATATAATGTGAATTTCATCTTATTTTGGTCATATTATCAAATTGTACATAGCTAATGTCGTGGTCTGTTGTGCTTTGCTGGTTTCACAGGGCAATTTCAATCATCTAAATTCTATCCATAACACTTGGGGGGCTCGTCTGATAGAACCATTTGGCATATGTAACAGTGACCTAGTGGTATAGGGCACTGGATTGCTGATCCTAGCGTTGGGAGTTCGGGTCCTACTCTCCACAAGGTTATCACTGTCCCCACAGTGCAGCTAACTGAGTTATCAAACTCGGTTATGTCTCTCACCTGTCTATGGTGATAGGCATGTAAAAGAACCATTGCTGACTTTCATAAAGAGTAGGCTGAAATCAGTCAGCGTGTTTCTGTCCCTTGCTAAAAGAGTTGTCAGGAAGGGCATCCGACGTAAAACCTATGCCAAATCCAATGTGTGAATCAGATGATTTGCTGTGGTGACCCCTGAAAAAAAAAAAAGGGAAAAGCCTAAAGGAGAAGAATATTATATATACACAGTGGTACCTCATCTTACGATAATCCCAGCAAACAAAAAATCCAGGTTACGAAAAACATTGTCCAAAATTTTTTGTCTCTGTAGACAAAACAAGTTCTCCCTACGAAATACACCAAAAGCGCCATTCAAACAATGCACAAGTTTTTCTCCATTGACTATCTCCCAACATCCCGCCCCACTGACCCCCCATTGGCTAGAAGGAATGACTCAACTCCCTCCCATTGGCTATTGCCCAACATCCCGCCCCACTGACCCCCCCCCCCATTGGCTAGAAGGAATGACTCAACTCCCTCCCATTAGCTATCGTCCAACATTCCGCCCCGCTGGCCTCCCATTGGCTAAGAGGGATGACGCAGCTTCCTCCCATTGACTATGTCCCAACATCCCGCCTCGCTGGCCTCCCATTGGCTAGAAGGAATGATGCAACTCCCTCCCATTGGCTATCTTCCAACATCCCACCCCACTGGTGTCCCATTGGCTAGGAGCATGACACAGCTTCCTTGAGCAACAAGGGAGTTTTTGAGCAGGAGTTTTTCGAGTGTGCTCATTGCAATTTTATTTTTTTGGCTCAGGCTTTTAACCTTGCATAAACATTTGTAAGATTATAACTCTGCTAAGAAGACATGGTCAAAACGAAGTAAGTACCTTAAACGGTATGCTTTTATCATTTTTAAAGGGTAGTATCTTCTCCTTTAGGATTTTCCCTTATATATGTAATACATATATTTATTTGCAATAGTGATGGACAGGCTGACAGACGAGGTTAGACAAGATTCCCCATGGACTATGATGTTTGCAGATGACATTGTGATGTGTAGTGAGAGCAGAGAACAAGTGCAGGAAAATCTAGAGAGGTGGAGGTATGCCTTGGAAAGAAGGAGAATGAAGGTTAGTCTCAGTAAGACAGAATACGTGTGTATGAATGACAAGGACCCAAGAGGAATGGTGAGGTTACAGGGCGCAGAGATGAGGAAGGTGGAGGATTTTAAGTACTTAGGCTCAACAATCCAGAGCAATGGAGAGTGTGGAAAAGAGGTGAAGAAGCGTGTGCAGGCAGGTTGGAGAAAAGTGTCCGGTGTGATGTGTGATAGGAGGGTATTGGCAAGAATGAAAGGAAAAGTGTACAAGACGGTGTTGAGGCCAGCAATGTTGTATGGTTTAGAAACGGTGGCCCTGGGGAAAAGACAGGAGGCAGAGCTGGAGGTAGCGGAGATGAAAATGTTGAGGTTCCCTCTGGGAGTAATGAGGATGGTTAGGATCAGGAATGAGTACATCAGAGGGACAGCACATGTAAGACGTTTTGGAGACAAAGTCAGAGAGGCTAGATTGAGATGGTTTGGACATGTACAGAGGAGGGATAGTGAGTATATTGTTAGTAGGATGCTGAGGTTGGACCTACCAGGCAGAAGGCCTAGAGGAAGACCAAAGAGACGATTCATGGATGTGGTGAAGGAGGACATAAAGGTAGTTGGTGTAAGAGAAGATGATGCAAAGGATAGGGTGAGATGGAGGCAGATGATTAGCTGTGGCGACCCCTGAAGGGAAAAGCCAAAAGGAAAAGTGTATATATATATATATATATATATATATATATATATATATATATATACATACAGTCGGCTCCCAACTTTCGAAACTAATCCGTTCCAGAGTAACGTATAGTGGGGTGGGGATTTCGTAAGTATGGGTCGCATCTTATACGTTAAACACCTAATTCGTTCCCAGGCTCCAGTCTTTTGACTGGATAAACCCAATATACCCTTTAAAAATGATAAGTACACCAATTTTGCATGAAATATGTGTTAAAAAAGTAAAATAAAATTATTTATTAAACCATTTAAACATTTTATTAACATTTATTAATTAAACCATTATTAAACATTTTTATTAACACACACACACACACACACACACATCTCTCTCTTTTTCTCTCTGTCTCTCTTGTGCGCGCTGCAGGCCACGCCCACAAGACGTGGATTTCAAAGCACATTCCGTGCTTGACAAACTCAACTTCTCTGGCTAAGCGATAGAAAACGCTGGATGTCTCTTCTGAAGAAATAAGACGTTGTACTTTCTCTGAACTGTTGTATTAAAATCTTTTTCAATTATTATTCCAGTACAGTACCTAAGTTCACGTTTATGTGTGAGATTTTATGTTCTGTAGCATGTTTAACAAACAATATCAAAAGGATAAACTTTATTACAGTTCTCTTCAAGTCCTTGGAGTGACGTCTCCAAGATGGCGCTGCCCAGAGGGCGATGTTGCGGAGTTCTCAGTCAAATTGTTTCATTGTTTGTTTTAATTTGTTTTATTTGTTGTTTTGTTTGTTCATGGTTTGCACTATGCTCGTCTACGACCGGTCGACTCTACTAAAGCTATAAGATCGGAGTATCTTCGGGCGTGTATAACTAAGCAGAGCTAACACGCTATTAGCAGCGCAAACACGCTATTAGCAGAGCTAATATGCTATGGTTTGTTTTAATTTGTTTTATTTGTTGTTTTGTTTGTTCATGTTTTGCACTAAACAGCTATAAGATTGGAGTATCTTCGGGCGGGCTTGTTTGCTGGGATGCGGCTAGCAGAGCTAATATGCTATGGTAGGCAGCTCAATCTGAGCCGCTCCCCAGCGGACAAGAAGCCCAGGCGGGAAGGGGTCGAACAACCACTCCGGCGCTTGGGATAGCAGGGGATGAAGGCCGTGTAGCCGGCTGGTATAATCGCCTTATCGGGTGTACTCTCCTCGAGCCATGTTTCACAGAAACACAGTCCTGTAGATCCCTCTGCGCTGCAATCTGAGCATGAAGCTCTTCCATCTTGTTTCGCACGGACTGAACATTTTCAAGTAGTATGGCCGGAAGTGCTAACCAAGCCTCTGAGAACTCCGCTTGGGCTTAGCCGGTAACTGCTAGCATGGAGCTCCCATAGCATAGCAGCTTATGATAGAAGTTGTTGCGTGCTTCGTTGCCCGAAGCTGAAGCTGCTCATAGCTGTAGTACGATTGACCGATCATAGACGAGCACAGTGCAAAACATGAACAAACAAATTAAAACGAACAAAGAAACAATTTGACTCTGAGAACTCCGCGACATTGCCCTTCAGGCAGCGCCATCTTGGAGACGTCACGCCAAGTTCAATGTAAAAGGACATGAAGCATAATAAAGTTTATCCTTTTGGTATCATTTTTATAAACATGCTACAGAAAATCTCACACATCAACATTCTAAGAATTAACTTGGGTACTGTACTAGAATAATAATTGAAAAATACTTTAAAACAAGTGCTTTAAAACAGTATATGCTGTATAATGTTTATATTTTATCATCAATAAAAGTAAGAGTAAAAACTGAAAAGTTTTTCTTAATCATTACTCTATTTTATTACATTAATACTATATTAATGAGTAAGACTGTCTATAGAATGTGTTTAAGAAGCATATTTTAGCACATGTAATAGATACATAGTATTTTACTTCCGGCTGCTCATTCGCGCATGTGACATGATATATGGGGTTTTACTTCCGGGTGCAGAACTCGCGGATTATCTCGATTCGCGGGAGGGCTCGGAAGCGAACCCCAGCGAATGTTGAGGGCCTACTGTATTCTGCATAGTTCTAGTTCAGGGGTCGGCAACCTAGCCATTCAAAGAGCCATTTATCAAATAACACTACATATAATGATTTCCCCTTTTCCCTTCATGTTAATATAAAACAACAATGTGTTGCATTGATTTAATCAACTGCAGAGAAAATTAAATTACAATTCCGCTTGCAACAAAAACATTTAGATTAAAAAAAAATCGCCAGCCTCCCCACGACCCCGATTGAGATTAAACGGTTCAGAAAATGAATGAATCTGTTTGAGACCTTGTATTTTTATAAAGAAAAAGAATATCTGTCCCACAAAGCATGGGACTGTGTACAACCAGATGTGTTAACGGGTTGGGTTGCTGACCTCACCATCACTCCCTTCGTGGGATCTTTATTCGTTATATTAATGTTGTTTTGTCATAGTTTTCATTTACAAAAACGACAGCAATGCTGAAAAATATATGAAGATTTGTTTTAAGAAAGAGCCTGCTCAACATTCTTTTAAATAATATTAATGATTAATACTTAATTGACCGACGCATTCTCAGAGTGGAGACTGAACCAGACCCAGTCTTTTATTTTGTCACTGGGAGGAGAGTTATTTAATTCGGAGATTGTTGTGTATAAACAAATCTCATCCACCGCCTCTTACTTCAGCTGTGATTTCCGTTCCTGGATTATAAAGCCCGGCGGTGGAAAAAAATCTCTCACTCGCCACGCGGATGCTGGCTGATTGTGAGAACACTCCTTGCCATGAGCACAAGAATTTGGAAATCCACCAACACAGCAGATCAAAAACACTAAGACTCTCAATGTAGCTTATTAATATAACAATAGGTATGTCCACAAGAACACATGTACAAAATCACCCCGCCCACAGCAAATAAATATCCGCCCACACTCGTGACTGTTAATTTTCTCCTATGTAATTTTCAACCCTTAAAGAGAATTTTTGGAAGGTTACCCGCTGGGTATCTGTGGGTACCTGACCGTTGCAGGCCTCTGCCTTAGGCATATTCTCCCATCATACAGGTGAAAGCTGGTTTAACTCTCTACCCCTGGGAGCCCGGAGTGCTTCTGATGTTAGTAAATAAGCAGCATTTTCTTTTTGCAGTTGATGCAGAGAAAACTCAAAGAAAAACCGTGTTAAGCCGTTAAGGATCGGTACTTGGAATGGTCGTAGCTTATATCAAAAAGGTAAATTTGATAACATCGAAATGGAAAGGATGAAGATTGACATCCTCGGCCTCGTAGAAGTTAGATGGAAAGGAGCCAGAGAGGTTACATCAGACAGATACAAACTTGTGTGATCAGGAGGTGACCAACACCAAAGAGGAGTGGGTATACTGCTCACACAACACATGACCAAATCCTTGAAAGATCACTGGCCAGTGTCTGATAGAATAATTGCGATAATGCTAAAAACAAAACCATTTGATACCAGTGTCATTCAAGTGTATGCTCCAACAAGTGATCATGAAGATGCAGAGATTGAGGCATTTTATGAAGAGCTTGATAAGACCATGAAGCAATTGAAATCCTGTTACGTTAAGATCATAATGGGTGACTTTAATGCCAAAGTAGGATCAAGCAGATTTGGAAACCACATTGGACCTCATGGCCTTGGTGACGTCAATGAACGTGGAAACAGACTAGCAGAATGGTGTGAAGAGAACGACCTTGTGGTAACAAACACTTGGTTCAAGAACCACCCAAGAAGAAAGTGGACACGGAGGAGTCCAGGAGACAGGCAGAGGAACCAAATAGACTACATTCTAATACAATCACGTTTTGGTAACTCAATCTCCTCATCCAAGTCATTGACGGGAGCAGACTGTGGCAGTGACCATGTGCCAGTAATCTGTACTTTTAATGTTAAGTTGAAAACTCTTCAAAAACAAGTTAACCAAAAACCATATAACTACAGTCTACTCAAAACAGACAGCAACCTGGAATGCACTTTCTCCATAGAGGTGAAGAATTAATATGAAGCACTGGAACAAGTAACAGAAGTAGAAAGACAATGGGAAAACCTTAGAGACAGCATCAGAGAAGCTATAGAAGAACACATCCCACTTACACCCAAGAAAGAACATAAGAAGTGGATGACTCAAGAGATCCTTGAACTCATGAAGACAAGACGTGAATCTAAGGGTGAGCCAATTAAATACAAGACCATTGACAGACAAATAAAAAGCACGTGCAACAAAGCAAAGGAAGAGTGGCTGAACAAACAGTGCTCTGAGATCGAGATGAGAAGCAAGAACAACAGCAAATTCATACACAACAAAATCAATGACATTTCAAACAAGAAATCATCATTTAAAAGCGGGTGCATTAAAGACAAAGATGGCAACATTCTGATGGAGAAATCAGATATTCTGAGAAGATGGTCAGAGTATATTGAAGATCTTTTCAGTAGCAATTGAGACAGTCCTCCAGAAATATTAAAACCCATGGAAGGACCACCAATTCTCAAAGCTGAAGTTGAAAAAAGCCATCTCAGAAATGAACAAAGGCAAAGCAGTTGGCCCTGACTTGATCCCTATGGAAGTTCATGAAGCGCTTGGAGAATGGGGTACAGAAAAGTTAACTAAACTTCTGAATGTAATATATGACACAGGCAACATCCCTACAGACATGGTCACTTCTACCTTTATCACTCCTCCCCAAAAAAACCTGGAACAACTGATTGCAGCAGCCATAGAACCATTAGTTTGATGAGTCATACTCTGAAAATATTGCTGAAAATTCTGCTTTCAAGATTAAGAAGCAAATTGCAAACAGAAATATCAGAATGCCAATTTGGATTCGTAGCAGACAAAGGAACATTTAAATGCAATATTTACCATATCAATGCTAGCAGAAAGATACATAGAAATGCAGAAAGACCTTTATCTATGCTTCATTGACTATTCAAAAGCTTTTGATAAAGTGAGACATGAAGAATTTTTCCGCCTGCTAAACAAGTTAGATATTGGTGGCAAGGACATCGGTATTCTGACCAACCTTTATTGGAAACAAACAGCAACTGTTCGGGTTGAAGGCAAACACAGTGAAGAAAGACCAATTAGACGTGGTGTCAGGCAAGGGTGTGTGTTGTCCCCAGACCTGTTCAATCTCTATAGTGAGGTCATACTGGGGGAAATTGAAGACATCCAAGGCATAAATATTCGTGGTCAGAACCTCAATAATCTTAGATATGCTGATGATACAGTATTGATTGCTGGAGTGGAAAGAAAACTTCAAGAAATGTTTGATGCATTTGTGAAGGAAAGTGATTCCATAGGACTTTCTTTGAACATTTCCAAAACACAGTGCATGACAATTTTTAAGAAACAGCATCCCCCAAAGTGCAATCTTCAATGCAATGGCAACCAAATCAACCAGGTGAATAAATTCAAATACCAAGCCTACTTAATAACAAGCGATGGTAAATGTATGACAGAAATTCAAAAACGTATTGCCATGGCTAAGGTCATTTTTAAAAGGCTTTCCCCTATCATGACCAATAGGAACATCACAATGAAAAGTAAAAAATTTAGAGTCCTGAAAGCATATGTGTGGTCTGTTCTGTTGTATGGCTGTGAGTGCTGGACAATCACCAACATCATTCAGAAGAGAATAGAGGCTATTGAAATGTGGTTCTTAAGACGCATCTTGAAAATATCCTGGACTGAGAAAATATCAAATGAAGACGTTCTATCCATGCAAGACAGATGAAATTTCTTGGATATGTGCACAGAAGAGGATCACTAGAACATCTCAGCTGAACAGGCAAGGTTGAAGGGAAAATAAGCAGAGGGCGTCAAAGAACCACCTACGTAAACAGTTTGAACACCTGGACAACATCAGGAAATATGCATAACTGTGACTTCCTGCGCACATCGCTTGAAAGAGACTTGTGGAGAGCCATGGCCGTCAATGCTTGTGACAAGCAGGACAAATGATGATGATGACTGTATGATTAAAGCGCTGCCTTGATTTTTGATTATTTTTTTTTCCCCCCAGAAAAGTGAGTTCTTTTTGTTAGAATTAGGATGAGGTTTAAAAGAATAATTTCAACTTCAAGGTAAGTCATAGTTAAGTTGTGTATTGTTCTTTCTGTGGTCGATATCCAATGACCAACTGAAGCTCACCAGCAGTCTTCTTTTTTTTTCCCCAGGTAAGTTTAATTTTATTGTTCTTTTTTTTTGTTGTTGCTATTTTAGGTTAAGGGGTTGGGGTTTGGCCTTAGGCTAGGGTTTTTTTTTTTTAAAGTAAGGGCTGGGGATTTTGAGTTAAGGTTTTAAAGGGTTTCAGGGTGGATGTGGTGAAGGAGGACATGAAGGTAGTTGGAGTAAGAGTAGAAGATGCAGAGGATGGGGTGAGATGGAGGCAGATCATTTGCTGTGGCGACCCCTGAAGGGAACAGCCGAAAGGAAAAGAAGAAGTTTTAAAGGGTTTTAGGGTCAGGGTTTTAAAGTCAGCATTAGGGTTTTATGGTTTTAAAGTAAGGGTTTTAAGGTAAGGCAAGCCTCGACAATTGACACAACCCGACAATCGGTCCTGCGTTTTGAAAGCCGCGAATGACGAAACGGTCGAATACATAATTCTTTTTTGTACTGCAGTACGTGATATGTTGTAAACAGAAATGGCTGACATGCCAAAACATTCATAAAATATTCATTTAAAGACGACTTTGAAATACTAAACATCAATGATGGCTGTTACCAAAATAAGATGCAAGATTTGCTACAAGTATGTAATACAAATTTGGGAAGAAGCTATTCTACATTAATTAATATTTTGTGAATTATTAAAATAATGTAACTCCATTTTGTTGCTATATGTATTAATGTTAGCAATTAGTGAACATTCCAGTTAAACAAGTTAAGGGTTCATGTCTGATGTTCATGTCTAAAAAGTATTCCAGCCGTTTTATGAGAAAAGTGATTTATTTGTATTACAGTTGAGTTGTCAATAATATAATTATTTGTTATAAAATTCAGCAAGATTCAGATGTGTACAAGATGGTGTTGAGGCCAGCGATGTATGGTTTAGAAACAGTGGCCCTGGGGAACAGACAGTAGGCAGAGCTGGAGGTAGCAGAAATGAAAATGTTGAGGTTTTCCTTTGGGAGTCACGAGGATGGATAGGATCAGGAATGAGCACATCAGAAGGACAGCACATGTAAGATGTTTTGGAGACAAAGTCAGAGAGGCTAGATTGAGATGGTTTGGACATGGACAGAGGAGGGATAGTGAGTATATTGGTAGTAGGATGCTGAGGTTGGGACTACCAGGCAGAAGGCTTAGAGGAAGACCAAAGAGACGATTCATGGATGTGGTGAAGGAGGACATGAAGGCAGTTGGTGTAAGAGAAGATGCAAAGGATAGGGTGAGATGGAGGCAGATGATTCGCTGTGGTGCCCCCTGAAGGGAAAAACCGAAACAAGAAGTAGTTATAAAATTCAGCAAGTGAACAGTGCTGGCCTGGTGGAAAACTTGCTGGATCACTGATCTCAAGGTTGGGGGCTCAAGCCCCACTCTCCACGGGTCATCACTGTTCCCTCAGTGCAGCTAACTGGGTTTATCAAAGGCCGGGCATGTCTCTCACTGTCTATGGTGAGGGGCATGTAAAAGAACCATTGCTGACTTTTGACAAGAGTAGGTTGTGCAAAGCCCCGTCAGCGAGTTTCCACCCTGCGATGGCCTGGCAAGTTGTCTAGGATGTACTCTTGACCTTGTCCAGCCTCCCCATTACCCTAATTAAGATTAAGCGGTTAGAGAAAAGATGAAATTCAACAATACATAAGATATTATACATACATCTACTGAAGTTAAAAGCACAAATCTGATTGATTCAATAACTTAGATTTGTTTAATAATTGACTTGTACTACAGGGAACTGTTTTGGATGACCTGTGGGTTATGCAACTCAGTTATAGCTGAACGAACTTTGAGTGACCAGAATCATTGGGGTTTTGGGGTTAGGATTAAGTGTTAGGGAAGGTGAGTGATTAACCTAAGAGCCAGGGTTCCCAGTGGAAACCGGTGTGCCCTGTTGTGCACGGTCCTTCCCCTGCATCATTTAGATCACCCCAGGAACCAGCAATCAGGGAACCAAGCTACCCCTCGGCTTTAGGTTTGGGATTAGGTTAGGCTTGGGGCAAATTCGAGTTTGATTTTCAATGGGGAGATGTAAATTGCATCTTGGGTCTCTAGAGGGGGACAATGAATTATCATCCTCTCAGGCAATCCAGTAGTAATTAGGTTAGGGCCTAGGGGGAATGGTGAATAGGGTTGGGATAGGGTTGGGATTGGGTTTGGGTTAGGGTTTAGGGTTAGGGTTGGATTCGAGTTGGGTTAGTGTTAGGTTAGAGTGTGTATTGGGGTTAGGGTGAGATGTTAGGGAAGCCGAGGGGCTAGCCTAAGAGTCAGGGTCCCCGGTGTGCACCGGTGCGCCCCGTTGTGCACGATCCTTCCCCCACGCCATTCAGATCCCCCCAGGAACCAGCCATCCACGAAGCAAGTTGACCCTCAGCCGTAGGTTGGGTTTGAGTCAGGCTTGGGGCAATTTTGAGTTTGGTTATCGATGAGGAGAAGTGAAGTGTATTTTGGGTTGCTCGAAGGGGATAATGGGGTGTGCTCCTCTAGGGTTATCCTGCAGAGGGCAAGCTAGCGCCACGTGGAAAACGGGGAATGGGGCCGTGGCCGAGGTTGGGGTTAGGGGCCGAGGTTAATGTTTGGGCTTGGGGTTAGGGGCTAGATGTTAATTTTAGTGTTAGGGTTAGGGTTGTTAGGATGAGATGTTAGGGAAGCCGACGGTTAGGGGTTAGGGTTAGATTCGAGTTGGGTTGGTGTTAGGTTAGGGTGTGTATTGGGGTTAGGGTTAGGGGTTAGGGTGAGATGTTAGGGAAGCCGAGGAGCTAGCCTAAGAGTCAGGGTCCCTGGTGTGCACCGGTGCGCCCCGTTGTGCACGGTCCTTCCCCCACGCCATTCAGATCCCCCCAGGAACCAGCCATCCACCAAGCAAGTTGACCCTCAGCCATAGGTTGGGGTTGAGTCAGGCTTTGGGTAATTTCGAGTTTGGTTATCGATGAGGAGAAGTGAAGTGTATTTTGGGTTGCTCGAAGGGGATAATGGGGTGTGCTCCTCTAGGGTTATCCAGCAGAGGGCAAGCTAGCGCCACGTGGAAGACGGGGAATGGGGCCTGGGCCGAGGTTGGGGTTAGGGGCCGAGGTTAAGGCTTGGGGTTAGGGACTAGAGGTTAAGGTTAGGGTTGGGGTTAGGGTATAGGTTTGGGGTTAGGGGCTAGAGGTTAAGGTTAGGGTTGGGGTTGGGGTATAGGTTTTGGGTTAGGGGCTAGAGGTTAAGGTTAGGGTTGAGGTTGGGGTCAGGGCATCGGTTCGGGGCTAGAGGTTAAAGTTAGGGTTGGGGCTGGGGCCGGGGTTTCGGTTTGGAGCTCCCGGTTCAGGGCTTGGGTCAGGCTCAGTTAGGCTGAGATGTTCGGGGAGCCAAAAGGCTAGCCTGAGAATCAAGGTCCCCGGTGTGCACCCGCGCGTCCCGCCGTGCCCGGTCCTCACCCTACGTCATTCGGATTCCCCCATGGATCCATCATCCACGAAGTAGTCCCCGGGGTTTAAGCTAGGGAGGTTTCCTCTATAAGAGACAAGTACTTACCTAGAGGAGGGGAAAAGGGAGGTCTGGTGTGTTTCATTGAGTCCTGTAGGATGTGGTGTGTCCAATATTTTGACCCATGCAGCCTCTCTTTTCATTCTTTCTCCCCAGGTCCACGAAGGATTAGCCTGTAGGCCTGTCACAGACATTGCCCCTGGTCCGTGTGAGGTGAAGTGTTTGTAGAGATGTCTGTTTAAATGTTTCCGTTGAACTATATTGTACCTGTGTTGATTCATTCTGGTTGCAATAGTGTTTCGTGTTTGGCCCACATATTGCAGTCCGCAGATGGCACAGGTTATGAGATGGATGCAATTCTTTGTAAGGGGACTTATACCGGGGTCTGCCTTGAATAATTGTTTTGTTTTGTGGTTTCTTAGAAATTTTTTCGCTTTATATTCCGGGCATAATCTAGTATTCCTCGAGGGAATGATTGGTTTCAATTTTGACTGAATCAGCAAGTCTCCGAGGTTTTTGTGTCTTTTATAGGCCGAGATGACCCAAGAGTCCCCGAGTATTCCCGTACCTGATATATGCAGATCATAATTGTGTTTGATCCTGTTGTGCAGTTTGGTGTGTGGCATCGTATAGGTTGTGATGAGTGGCAAGATTGTGGTTTTTTTCTCTTTGTTTTTTGTGTTTGAAAGTCTTTAGAACCTGTCTCAGAAAGGATCTGGAGTAGCCCCTAGGCCTCAAGGCCCTGAACAGGATGCCCGTGGCCTCCCAGAAGTCCCCCCGTCGAGAGCAGATCCTGTTGAATCGAATCAACTGGGATTTCACTAAACCTCTGAAGGTATGTTTGGGATGTAAACTATTTTTTTGTAATAACTGGTGGGTGTCTGTTTCTTTGAAGTATACTTTCGTGTCTAGCCTGTGGGTCGTGTTGAAATCGGGGCCTTTGAACGTCGTCGTGTCCAGAAAGTTTACGGTGTGCCGATCCCTAGTGTGTTTAATTTTTATGGAAGGATGATGTGTGTTTAAGATGCTAGTGAAGTCCTCGGAGTCTCCCCAAACTCCCCATATATCGTCCAGATATCTAAAATATTGTACGGGTTTGATGGGACAGGTCGCTAAGGCTGCCTCCCAATCTGCCATATAGATATTTACATAGGAAGGGGCAAACCTTTTGCCCATCGCTGTGCCCTTGACCTGCAGGTAGTACTTACCATCGAATTCGAAATCGTTACGTTTTAGGTTGATCTCGAGGAGACGGAGAATGTGATCGTCCGGTCTGCTTTCTTCCGGGTATTTGAGAAACCAGGATTTGACTGCTTTTAGGCCGGCTTCGATGTCTATGTTGGTATAGAGGCTGTCGATGTCGATTGTGAAAAGATACGATTGGGTTGTAATTTGAATCTGTCTAACTTTGTCGATAAAGTCGTACGTGTCTTTAATATAACTGGGGTGTCTATTGGATATGGGGTTTAGGTAATAATCTATGTATTCGGCCAATTTATACGTGTCACTGTTGCAGTCTGACACTATGGGTCGTCCGGGAGGGATTATATGGGGGATGCTCCAGGACGCCGGGTCCTTGTGGATTTTAGGTAGCAAGTAAAAGCGACGTGGCCGTGATCCGATCGTGTCGAGGAGATATGTTTTTTGTTTTCTGCTGAGGAAATTTTTGTCGAATAGGTCGATTATAATCTGTTTAACCATAGGGATCGTGTGTGGAAAAATGGGCTCCTCTATGTTTTTGTAATGTTCGGTTTTAGATAATTGTCTCTGGGCCTCCCACTGGTACTGTGTCCTGTCCATTATCACTATCGAGCTGCCCTTGTCCGCGGGTTTGATCACTATATTCTTGTTCTTCAATAGTTTAAATAGGGCCTTGACTTCAGAACTACTGAGGTTAGGTCGAGTGTTATCGTGCCAATCGAGTGACCGTGTCGCGTGGAGGTTAGCCCTGATAAATTTTCTGACTTGTGGTGGTACCTGGCTTAGTTTGGGTGTCCAGTTTGAGGCGTGTGTGGGCCGTGTGTGTCTTGCACTAGAGACACTAGTATCGCTTCGGTCATATCCAATGTGGTCTGTGTCAGCCTATTTCCTAAGGTCTTACCTGCCCATCTGCTGGCGGTGCCGAAGAGAGCGGCCCATTCGTTTGGGACCTGATGGTGTCCGAGAGGTCCCGAATCGCACTCTCATAGTGATCCCTCAGAATGAGGTGTGTGGTGTATGCCCACTGAGTGGCATTGCCCTCAATCAGGAGGGTTGTACTCGGGTTCGGAAGGGCTGGATTAATTGAAGTTGTCAATAGTTCCTGAATTTTGTTGATGGTAGGTGGCATATCGTTAGGGTCCCCCACATTTTGTAGGTGGTGGACCATTCTGATTAGGTTGTAGATATTTTTAATTAATGCTTTGAGCTCCGGATTTAGGCTTTTTGTGTTTTCGATCGTCTGGTCAATGTCGTTCGGTCGCAAAGTGCTAGTGCGTTGTCCTATGTTTGGGTCGTTATGGGTGGCCGGCAGGGACCGTCCGTCTTGCTGTGTGTCGGGGGGAAAGGGTTCGCCGCGGACATGGGAGCGAACGGAAGTGTCGTTCCGGACACGGGTGGGGGTTTCCCTACGTGCATGCCGCGTTGTGCTATCTAGTGACTCAGGATCACGAGTACGGTCACGCGCGTGCTCTTCCAGGTTATATAGGGGCTTAAAACGGTTATGTGTCTGCAGTGAATATCCGCCCCCGTCACGGTTTTGGTCGCGGGGGTCAGATCTAGAGTGGCCGTGGCTCCTTTTGGTGTGGATATCCTTCCGCGTGTCTCCGTCGAGCCGCGGGGCGGAGCGGCGCGGCGGAGGAGATTTTGTGCCTCGTGTCGCACTATTTAATGCTCTGTCAGTCTGGTCACCCTTCCGGTCACGTGCGCGCTTTTCTGGGATATATGGGGCTTTAATATGGTTGTGTGTTTGTCTGAAATCAGCCCTGCCGCCATGGTTTGGGTGGCGAGGGTGGAATTCAGAGTGTTCACGGTGTTGTTCTATGTGTGTATCCCTCCGCATGTTTCGGCTGCGCGGCGGATGAGCTTTTGCGCCTCGTGTCGCACTATTGAATGCTACGGCAGTCCGATCGCCATTCCGGTCACGCGCGTGCTTTTCTGGGGTGTATGGGGCTTCAGTATGGTTGTTTGTTTGTCTGAGATCAGCCCTGCCGCCATGGTTTGGGTGGCGAGGGTAGAATTCAGAGCGTTCACGGTGTTCTATGCGGATATCCCTCCGCGTGTAATGGCCGCGCTGTGGAGCAAAGCGGCGTGGCGGAGGAGATTTTGCGCCTCGTGTCTCATTGTTTGAAACTTCGGAATTAAACTGGTGGTAGCGACCACGCGCTTGCCCCTTTGGCTCATACCGGGCTTCGAAACCGTTGTATGTTTGCAAGAATTCGCTTCTGCCGCCCTGGTTTTGGCGACGAGGACACAATTCAGAGCAACCATGGCTTTGTTCCATGTGTTTGTTGTTGCGTATGCCTCGGTCGAGTCGCGTGGTAAAGCGGCGTGGCGAAGGAGAATAGGTCCTTCCGCCTTTAAAATAGTTCCCGTGGGGCATTATAACGCTTTCTGTCTTTTTATGACGATAATAAGTAGATATTGTGCACAAATAACGCAAGCCTTTCGCGCGACGTTTCGGTGCAATGCGCTCCTTCTTCAGGCGGCTGGCTTGCACTTTCAAACAAGTATAAGAAGAAAGAAAAGTGGAGATAGTGGAATATACAATTAATCACAAGGTAGTAATAGCAAGTTCAAAGGTGATATAGAAAAGTTAAACAACACTTTAAAGGTGTTTTGAGATATACTTAGCTTGATGTTGCTGCGAGGCGGTGCTCCAGGTCATCTGCGAGGGGTCATGGCCGTTTCGTAGTGTAGTGCTGTAGGTCTAGCACCTCCCCCCTTGCTGCAGGAGGTCTCTTCATTGTCTGGCGATAGTGACTGAAGGTGGGTTCCCTACCTCCCCCACCCGTTTTTAGAAAGAAGATTTTTTTTTTTTTTTTGGGGTGGGGTTTTTTTTTGGAAAAGAAACCTGTTTTCAAAGAGAATCAACGTGTTTTATCTTTTAATCGTGATGTTATAACGAGGCGGCATGGTTAGGGATTTTATCGGTATTGGCTTCAGTCTCTCTGGTGTAGGAGAACTCGTATGGTTGGAAGGGGGCCGGATGGCCGGTGCCCTGGGCGTCCGAACTAGCGCAAGGGAGGCTCAGGCTGGTTAGGGGGAGATGTTAGGGAAGCCGAGGGGCTAGCCTAAGAGTCAGGGTCCCCGGTGTATACCGGTGCGCCCCGTTGTGCACGGTCCTTCCCCCACGTCATTCAGGCCCCCCAGGGGACCAGCCACCCACGAAGCAAGTTGACCCCCAGCCATAGTTTGGGGTTGAGCCAGACTTGGGGCAATTTCGAGTTTGGTTATCAATAAGGAGAAGTGAAGTGTATTTTGGGTTGCTAGAAGGGGACCATGGGGTGTGCTCCCCTAGGTTATCCAGCAGAGGGCAGGCTAAGGCCACGTGGAAGAGGGGGAATTGGGCCTAGGTCGAGGTTGGGGTTAAGGTTAGGCTTGGGGTTAGGGCCTAGAGGTTAAGGTTAGGGTTGGGGTTAGGGTCAGGGTATAGGTTTGGGATTAGGAGCTAGAGGTTAAGGTTAGGGTTGGGGTCAGGGTATAGGTTTGGGGTTAGGGGCTAGAGGTTAAGGTTAGGGTTGGGGTCAGGGTATAGGTTTGGGGTTAGGGGCTGGAGGTTAAGGTTAGGGTTGGGGGTTAGGGTTCGGGGGAGATGTTAGGGAAGCCGAGGGGCTAGCCTAAGAGTCAGGGTCCCCGGTGTGTACCGGTGCACGGTCCTTCCCCCACGTCATTCAGGCCCCCCAGGGGACCAGCCACCCACGAAGCAAGTTGACCCCCAGCCATAGGGTAGTCCTCGTTCCAGCCTCAGCACCCTACTGCCAATATACTCACTATCCCTCCTCTGTACATGTCCAAACCATCTCAATCGAGCCTCTCTGACTATGTCTCCAAAGCATCTTACATGAACTGTCCCTCTGATGTACTCATTTCTGATCCTATCCATCCTCTTTACTCCCAGAGAGAACCTCAACATTTTCATCTCTGCTACCTCCAGCTCTGCCTCCTGCCTTTTCCTCAGTGCCACTGTTTCTAGGCCATACAACATCGCTGGCCTCATCACCATCTTGTACACTTTTCCCTTTCATTCTTGCTGATACTTTCCTATCGCACATCACACCGGACACTTTTCTCCAACCATTCCAACCTGGCTGCACATGCTTCTTCACCTCTTTTCCACGCTCTCCATTGCTCTGGATTGTTGAGCCTAAGTACTTAAAATCCTCCACCTTCGTTATCTCTGCTCCCTGTAACATCACCGTTCCTCCTGGGTCCTTCTCATTCACACACAGGTATTCTGATTTACTGAGGCTCACCTTCATTCCTCTCCTTTCCAGGGCATACCTCCACCTCTCTCGATTTTCCTCCACTTGTTCTCTGCTCTCAGTACAGATCACAATGTCATCTGCAAACATCATAGTCCATGGAGATTTTTGCCTAACCTTATCTGCCAGCCTGTCCATCACCATCGCAAACAAGAAGGGGCTCAGAGCTGATACTTGATGCAGTCCCACCTTGACCTTGAATTCGTCGGTCACGCTGACAGCACACCTCACCACTGTCTTACATCTCTCATACATGTCCTGCACCACTCTAACATACTTCTCTGCCACTCCAGACTTCCTCATGCAATACCACAGTTCTTCCATCATATGCTTTTTCCAGATCCACAAAGGCACAATGCAGCTCCCTCTGACCTTCTCTGTACTTCTCTATTAACAACCTCAAAGCAAACACTGCGTCTGTGGTGCTCTTTCTTGGCATGAAACCAAGCTGTTGTTCACAAATGCTGACCTCTGCCCTTAGTCTAGCTTCCACTATTCTTTCCCATAACTTCAGCGTATGGCTCATCAACTTTATCTCTCTGTAGTTTCCACAACTGCTCACTCTCTGAATGTTCTTGTTCGAAAATCTACTGCTACCTTTCCTAGACACTTCCATACCTCCACCCGTATGTCATCAGGACCAACTGCCTTTCCATTCTTCATCCTCTTCTATGCCCTCCTCACTTCACCCTTACTAATCTTTGCTACTTCCTGGTCCTCAATGGACACTTTTTTCTCTCTCATTTCCCTCATTCACCAGCTCTTCAAAGTACTCTTTCCACCTTCCCATCACACTTCTGTCATCCGTCAATATATTTCCCACTCTGTCCTTAATCACTAACTTTCTGCACATCCTTCCCATCTCTATTTCTCCGCTGTGCCAACATGTACAAATCATTTTCTCCCTACTTACTCTCCAACCTATCATATATGTAATCATACGTCCTCTGTTTGGCGTTTGACACCGCTACCTTCGCCTTACACTTTGTCTCCCTGTGCTCCTGTTTACTCTCTTCGGTCCTCTCTATTTCCCATTTCTATTGCCACATATTACACAGGCATCATCTATTGGTCTTTTTTCTTATGTCAACACCCAGCGTGTCCTCAGATTCCTGTTTTTGGCGAATAGCACTACAGTAAGAGTACCTGATCCAAAATTAGTACAACCTCTGAAGATACTTTTCTGCTCACCATGCTGGTAAATAGTGATTATTGGAGAACTTTCAGTCTGCAGATTTTCTAAGTCGCTTTAACCTGATTAGGGTTGCGGGGAGGCTGACGCCCGTCTCTGGGCGAACCATTCATCAGAACATTTGGAATCACGAATCAGCCAACTGTGCATGTTTTTGGACTGTGGGAGGAAACCGGAGTACCCGGAGGAAACACGTGCAAGCACAGGAAGAACATGCAAACTCCACACAGATACACTGATGTTGTTCCTGGGAATCAGACCCAGGGCCTTCTTGCCGTGAGGTGGATATATTAAATCACTGCACCACCATGCTGCCCTCCCAAATTATTATTATTTATTCTTTTTTTTATTTTGTTTGCTTTAAACAATGTTGAAGATCAATAAGTTTAAAACACTGACTCATTTGCCAAGCCCCTTAATTGCAGGGAGGCTGGAGCCCATCTCAGCCGACACTAAGCAAAAAACGGGGTACACAGGTCCATCAGTGGGAGAAGCTGAAACGTCAAAGTCAGAAATACAAACTTGGCTCCATCTGCTGCATGATTTGAAACACTGCAAGTGTTTTGACATTTTCAGAGTTTACTATTTTTGGAGGAGATGGTGTGTGTGCACATGTTTAGAGACTGAATTTCTCAGTAATACACTTACTCAATTTCTGAACCACGCACTCCTACACTTGGTGAAAGTGGAGCACACCATGAACATTTTGCAATGTAATAATAATAACCATTAGATAATGAAGAATAAAGAAAATAATAACCATTAGATGACACCTGTGTCAGTTTTTTTTTTTTTAATTATTATTTTAATTCCACCTTGTGGTTTATTTGTTTGTGGAAGTCCTGAAAACCAAGGTTGTGGGAAAAAAAAAAAAAAATTATTTCATAGACGAAGTGAGTCAAAATGACACAACACTTCAAAAATGTTTCACAAGGAACTGTTCAGTGTTTCTGTAAAAACGAACTTTCACAAAGAATAAAACTTCTAAATCTTCAATATTTCATTAATTAACTGAAATAAACCAAAACCAGCTCCAACTGATCTGATTCTCTTACAGTGACTGAGGTGGGAGGAGCTTTAGAGGAGATTCTTCACCATAAACACTGAGGAACGGCAGTAATGTATCAGTGAATGCGTGTGAGAAAGTGTAGATGTGTTAGTGAGCGGGTCGGAGAAGGACAGTTGTCCTCTCTCCCAGTCCAGCTGGATTCTGACCCTCTTGGAGTTTGTGTGATACTGAGAGGTGAGTAGATGACTGTAGTGTACAACCTACTCCACTTTTACCATAAAAATTCTCCACATACCAGATTCCACTCCTGGAGAATATCACCCGCTTCCTCTGAGCAGATTCTCCCATCACACCCACAGTCTCCAACATCAATATCCCAGCAGTGAGTCCCTGTAAGAACTCTCTCTGTAGAAGCTCTTATGTAAACCTGCACGATCTGGATTCCTGTATCTCAACGTCTGAGAGCGCTCCGGGAACAGAGGACAACAAACCACACGAGTGAAATCAAGCTGGTTTATTCATCTGCTGCTCAGAGTGTGCTTCTGAGCATAAACTTTTTATACAGTATGTGTTCGTGCAAAAAGCAGACAAGATACAGAATCAGGTGTCCTTGGTTCAGAGTACATTCGTCATAGCATCGGGTGGGTGTGTGTGTGTGTGTGTATGTATGTGTGTGTATGTATGTATGTGTGTGTGTAGATAGCACCATATCATGTTATTTACATAACTGCTTGCATTCGTACGTAGGTATGTGGTGATAAAAGAGGGACAGCCTTGAAAATCCAGTTCGGTCTGGTTGATGTTTTACACAAAACTTAGGGACATCGGGGTACAACAGGATAAGGAGAACTTCTTGCTTCATGGTTCAATAAACATGTACGTATTAGGTCAGAGATATATTCTAACAGTCCCTGAGTTAAAACCCTCAGAGCCCAGAATACAGGAATAATTCTTAAATCTCTCTGGATTGTCAGGAAGGTTCTGTTTTTCATCACTGAATCTCACACTGGTCAGATCATCAGATACAAGGAGTTTAGGATGAGCAGTGTTGGGGTCCAGAGTTATAGGTACTGAAAACACACACAGGAATAAGAGAAAATAGAAACTCTGAACCTTTAAGTCTCTGCTGCGCTCCGTTGGTTTCTCAGTCTCTCTGCCCAATACAAACACTGAATGGAGAAAGACTTTCTTTAATGAATGAACCACAGTCCGATTACAACTTTCAAAACAAACTGTCAACTGCATCCCCGAGGCACCGAATAGAACACGAACACTTTAATAATATGCAATACACAAATAAAAGCAACAGACCCCTTCAGTGCATTTTATTAGAAATCAGAAAAACAGGTTAAGGGATTGATATTAGAAATTCACACACACGATAGAATGAATGAGAAGAATTGATACTTTCAGTATCTTACGGTGTCCTGCATCTTCTCCCAGACTCTGAACTTCAGGTTGCTCAGATGCTTTGCCACATGGATCAGTGCTCCTGAAAGCTCCTCTGGATGCTGCAGTGTGCACTGGGCTCTGTAAACACATTCAGGATTCAGTGCTGCTGTGGGTCTGGATTCAGAAACACAGAATGAGATAGACAGGAAGTACATCACTCACCTTTTCACTGTGGCCTCATAGTTCTGTAAAACAGCAAAGTAAATATCAGTGATTGGCATCAAAACAAGTTCACGTTACGAAAGCGCCATCTTAAAAATTCAAATGCATCATTCAAACAATGCGCGAGTTGCTTTCCCATTTATTGCCCCCCACCCATCCGCCGGCCTTCCATTGGCTCGAAGGGAGCCGAATCTCCATAACGCAGTACTGTACCCATAATGCTTTTCGTGTGCCTTCGACCCATTGTTCGACACATACGAGCGAAGGACAGTTGTACTGTTGGTTCATGGGTTTTTTTTGAGTGCACTTATTGCAGCATTATTTTTCGTTATTAATCATGAGCCCCAAGAAAGTGATTCCTGGTGAGACTGAAAAGAAGTGGGCCCCGTTATCAATTAAAGTAAAACAGGAGATGATAAAATATGAAAGTGGGATTCCGGCGAGTGAAATCGCAAGGGGTATGGCCGAAACCCCTCTACAATCGGGACGATATTGAAGCAGAAGGAGGCATTAAAAGTGGACAGACGGTGACGGAGGCAATTAATGCGGAAAAAGCAAAAACCATATTTAAGGACCTTGTGAAGGAGGGTGGGGCTGGGGTTCTTCAGACCAGCAACCCTTGGACTTTAAAGCGTCGCATGGGTGGGACGAGAGATTTAAAAAAAGGTAAACGATTTTCTTTTAACATATTTAATACAAAATTGGTGTACTTTTATAATTTTTAAAAAGGGTTTATGGGGTAGTATCGAGAGCCTTGGAACGAATCATGTATTTTACATGTAAAATGCTGCTCAATTTATGAAAAATGCAGTTTACAAAAAAAGGCGCTGGAACGGATTAATTTCGTAAAGTGAGGTACCACTGTATAATTATAATATAAAACCCATGCTATTGATTCTGACCTTTATATGTTTTGCAGTCTGACTCCAGTTCAGTTTACAGTCTTCAAAGACCTCCAGTTTCTCCTGTAGGGGCTTCAGTGCAGTTTTGAGCTCCTCCTGAAACAAATCCACACACTGCATGGAGACCGTTTCAGATCTTATTGTACACATTGTTACTTCACACCACTGAACATTGTACAATTAAATCTCCCAAATAAACAGTGCGTTTTTGTAATATACATTATTTACCTTACAGTCTGTTACTGCCTCATCAATGGTGCAGAATTTGTGGTTGGTGTATTTTCTTGAACTTTGACACACTACACACACCGGCTGTTGATTGTCCAGACAGAAGAGTTTGAATTTCTCGTTGTGCAGACCGTTTCAGACCCTGATGAAGATCTGACTTCTCACCTGTAAGAAAGTCTCACACAGGTTCTTTAAGGCCAGATTTGTGGGAGGTTCTTGCATTGATAACTCCCTCCTACAAACGGGACATTCTCTGGATCCTTTGGTGTCCCAGAACTTCTCCAAACACACTTTACACACACTGTGACTGCAGCCCAGAACAACAGGATTCTTGAAGATTTCACAGCACATGGGACAGGAGAAATCCTCCTCGGAGAACTGGGAAGCCATTTTATTTTGCTGTTGTTGTTCTCGCCAGTCCGAATGTTCAGCGTTTCACTTTAACTTTGATTAAAAGTAATTGCAGCCTGATTTCAGCTTTCTTTAAAGTAAAACACACGAGTTTGTATGTCCAGTTACGAGTCACTTCTTCTCACAGTGCTCAGAATGAGACTCAGATTTCTCCATAAACCGAGAATCAAATGAAACTCACCAGAGCAGAATGCTACAGGCTGGTTATGGAGGAACGCAGTCGCAAATAGTCTCTAAAAGTCACAAAATAACATTCATCAGAAAAGTTGGCAAATCCAAAATCTGCTAAGCTCATTAGCATTCATCGAATGCAGAGGTAGCCTAAAGTCTGAGTAAATAAACAAAAACTGTACTTATTACACTTGTGTCTGTAATGTTGGGGTAATGGTCAATATAGCAATGTACATCAGTCTCCTCTAGATGGAATCAAAGGAAAAATGTGAGGAAAAAAAATGTTGATAATAAAATATGAATTATCAACAAAGAGGTTGTTGCAGTTGTATCTGCCTGACTTGCAACGGTTACTTAAAATGTCTCTAGTCACAGACAGTGAGAGGTGTGGTTTGCCTTTGATAATCCAGTTTGCCGCACTGTGTGTGTGGGTGGGTGGGGTGGGAGCTTGGAGGGTGATCGATCACTGATGACAATTCGGTGATCGTGGGGCTTGAACACCACTAAGCCAACACTCTCCCACTGGGCCACCACTACCCTGTCAATGTTGGATGACATTATAATTGTATCAGAACTAAATTGGATTTCTCTGTGGAAACAACATCTGAATGAACATGATCATCAGCCCAGAACTAGCATTTCTCACAGTAGGGGGGGGGAAATAAACCTATATTTTATTTTATTGTGTGTATGTGTGATTCGTAAGTAAAATAATGAGGTTTTTCTAATGTGTGCTAACAAACTTGCCTTTGCCCTCAGTAGTGCATGAAATACATAACATGCCATGGATGATATACATCCAATCAATCATTCATTTTCTGAACCGTTTAATCCTAATTAGGGTTACAGAAAGCTGGCACCCATCTCAGCCGACTTTAAGCGTGGGCAGAGTACACCATGAACAGCTCACCAGGCCATTGCAGGGCAGACCTCTGTCCACATTAAATCTCAATTTTTTTCAAACAATATCTAAATAAATAAATTAAGCTCCAGTCTTTCTATTCGGCGTTATTTGGGCTCTTCAATCGCGACAGAGACATGAGATTCCATTCATAGTATGATTTTGGCATATGGAAATCTCACAGCATCTCATACATTAGCATGTTCATTGCCAATTAGACTGGATATTTGCAAAAGTCAATCATGGATATAATGTGTCATGTCAAGAATAGGAAATGTTACATTAATACATGCCGAAATTAGTCTGATGTATTGATTACCTGATGCATTCAGGGGGAAAAAAAAAAAAATCCCTTTGTATTTTTTTCTTTCCCGTCTTTTAAACCATTTAAAAATGGAATAGCAGATAAACATATGATTAAAAAAACCCACCCAGTAATTAATGTTTGCCACTTAAAAGTACTAAAGCAATTTAAAATCACGCTGGCAGAATTGAAAGTTCTGATAGGATCTATACATCAACATGCATCAGATCCATTTTGAAAACTGTGTTGTCCGTGTGCCCGATAGGATTATTAAATCAATATCCCCAGCCAGGGTTCAACTCCTGCCTTATTGAGCTCATTATGAGGGGGGCCAATATCATACTATACCATTGACCTCCAAGTCATATCTGTAAATAATTAACTTAGAAATTAGCTTGCTTCACCCTGGGGGTGAATCAAAAGAATAAAACTCCCCACCAACCCTCTTTCGAAAGAATTGTTTGTTTATTTATTTTAATTACTTTATTTGAGTGTTTGTTTTTGTTTTTTTTTTTGGGGGGGGGGCATAATCTCAGCATCTGGCTTTAGAGATCTTGCTTTACATTCCTGATAATAGTACAAGTAGAATGGAGAGTAGGAAATGTTCCAACAAGATTACAGTGTCTGTTTAATTTTCATATCATTTGCCTTGACCCCATTGCACTAACCGAGTTATCGAATTATGCAACCCAATTATGATTACATGGTTTTCAGAAAATAAATGAAAATCAATCAATAATTTGCCATGCTTATTTTTTCTGAGCTGTCCTGTGCAGCTATGTGACCGTCAACATCTTTCAGACCAGCTGACTTTTTCATTTACTACAGCAGGCCTTTCATTTTATACACAACATGTAAATAGCTTTGAAAGGAAACTTATGAAAATAATGTTCAGTTCAGTTTCTGTAACCACTTAATCCTAATTAGGGTTGCAGGGAGCCTAGGGGCGAGGGCAGAGTACACCCTGGACAGCTCGCCAAGCCATTGCAGGGCGGAAACACACTGACGCCTTCGCAGCCTACTCTTGTTGAAATTCAGCAATGGTTCTTTTACATGCCTCACACCGTAGACAGTGAGACACATGGCTGGCTTTTGATAACCCAGTTAGCTGCACTGGGGGGACAGTGACCACCTTGTGGAGAGTGGGACTCGAACCCCCAACCTTAGGATCAGTGATCCAGTGCCCTCTACCACTAGGCCACCACTACCCTGAAAATAATGTTTACTGCACAAATGAAAATGTCAAACACTGTTGGACAGCATTTAGTATAATTAGAAATAATTTGCTCAAAACAATATGTTGGGTATCTTCTCAGGTGTGTGGATTCTATATAGTTACTTGTGGCAATAGTTACTTTCTGGACATCGTGATGAAAACAGACTTCTGAATGTAAAACATTGCACACATAATTTATTATCTTAGAGCCTGCCAGATTATCAAAAGACCCCCATTATGGGTCAGTGATGAGTAAGACTAATGCTATCCCAAACATCATCCACTAGACAGTGAAATACATTTAGTAGGAAGTTGCAAAGCCTTTCATCAAGACCCGTCAAGGTCCTTTGAGAGATCCTGACCATTCCAAGTCTCCCTGAGGAAATGAATTACATTACAAAGGCATCGTTTGTCAATCCAATCAACGGCCCATGGGCAACTCGGCCCACAGGGACCAAGCTATAGCCAAAAGGACACTCACGAACAAAAGATCATAATTCAACACAGTGGCATTGCACTTACTCTAATGAGAATTGTTTACACTACTTAAGGTCGTTTACTTACTCACATTCTTATTGAAGCCCTCTGTCAGCCATGTTCCTTAGGGGAACCCATCAAAAGATGTCTTGCATTGTGAGTTGAGTGTTAGCACCCCTAACCCCCAGAACAGATTGCATCAGTTTTGATGTGTGGAACATATGATTATGTAATATTGTGTACAGTGTATATTCCAATTTGCATTTAAAAAAATAATTAAAGCTTGGTGGTATCAGAAAGTCTATGTGGCAGCAAGACTAAAATTGAGTTCTCTCTGCAGACAGAAAGAAGTCAGGTAGCACCAACCAATGGTGGGTCATCAGGGCCAGCAAGGCCTTTTGTGCTGGTCTAAACACTACCAGGAGCACTGACCTACATTTACAACTTCAATTCTAGCATTCGTTCCATGAAATTGTACTAAATTATTTCCAAAAGTCTATTCATTTCTTAGTGTGACTCTTGGCTGTGCTGCTTCCAGTATGTGCATGTTAAATTTTTTGTCCAATCAGATTTCAGCTTTGATGTGCTGCCATGTAATCTAATCAACTCAGATAAAAGTTCCGTGTCGAAATATAGAAGGGATATCCATGACAAAATGCAAATACATGGCCAAACTCCTAGAGACATACAAGATTGACATAGGCCTTGTCCAAGAAACCCACCTCAATGACAGTGTGCCACCATCCAGCTATACTATCCCTGGATACTCAGTCATCAATGGGGGGGGAAAAAAAAAAAAAAAAAAATCACCCAAAATATGGTATTGCAATATATGCTAGAAAACCAGATCAGGCGATTGACCTTGATGGTAGCACAGAAGAAAATGGCACACAAAGATCATGCATCAAACTTGGAGACACAGAACTACACAACATCTACAAACCTACTTGCTTGGCTTGGTTTGGTTTGGACTGGACTGGACTGGACTGACACCCCCCGAAGCAATAAAGCACCCAGCAATGATCATGGGAGACTTCAGTAGCCACCACAACAAATGGGGACACCTAAATAATGACCAAGCAGGAAATGAGGTGAGCCAGTGGGCGGAGCTTTCTAATGCAGCCCTTCTCTACAACCCTAAAGCCAAAAGTATGCTCAAATCAGCATGCTGGAAGAAAGAATACAGACCAGATCTTGCTTTTGTCTCACGAAACAGTAAGGAAAATGTACAAGCAACAAGAGAAGTCCTGACTGACTTTCCTCATAGCCAACATCGCCTGACGGTCATCACCACAGCTATCACCATCCCAAAAATTACAGCAATACCCAAGCCACGGTGGAATTTTAGAAAAGCTGACTGACAAGCCTACAAAAATGACTTTGACAAAACATGCTGAAGAATAAAGTCCACCACTGACAACATTCACCGATTCACAAAACTTATCCTGAGTACAGCGAAGAAACACATACCGAGGGGATGCAGAAAACATCACATACCCTGTTGGTCAGAACGCAGTCAAAACCTTCTGGAAGAGTATGAAAGGACTCAAGATCAAAACACCGCAGAGGAACTACTTGAGTCCTCACAAGAGCGTCGCAAAGAAAGATGGGTGGAAGTTGTTGAGAATATGAACTTCACCCACTCTATCAGACAAACCTGGCAAACTATCAAGAAGCTTGACCCTGACTCTCGTCCTACAAAATCAGCCCACCTTATTGCCCTAGATGAAATAGTTAAAGAAATAAAAGAGAGAGGAGAACACACACCAAATCAGCAATTTGAAAAACGGATTAGATAAGACTACAAAACAATTATGGCAAAACAAAGAACCTGCTGGACTTTTTCTCAGTGCTCCAATTACACATAAAGAAATGGCAAAGGCTATTAAATGCATTAAAATGGTAAGGCAGCTGGTATCGATGGAATCTACCCAGACACGATAACACACCTGGGATACTATGCAATAGAATGGCTAGCTTCAGTAATGACTGACATCATGGGAAAAGGCACTTACCCTAAAATATGGAATCATGCTAGATTGTCGCCATTCAGAAACCAGGGAAACCAGCCACAGCACCATCGAGCTATAGACCATTTATCACTGCTCTGCCGTCTATATAAGTTGTCAGAGAGAATCATTCTCACAAGGATCACACCTAATATAGAACCATTCATACCAGTGCAGCAATCTAGATTCAAACCACAAAGGGGCACAAGTAAACAGGCCCTAACATCACATATTGAAGCTAGTTTTGAAAAGAAGTTGAAAACAGGAGCTGTCCTGGTAGACCTGTCTGCAGCCTACCATACAGTATGGACAGCTGAACTCATGCTGAAGCTTACAAAACTAATACCGTGCAAAACAATTCTCAAAGTTTTGTCCCTTATGACTGGCATCAGGCAGTTCCACGTGGTACTTGGAGGAGAGAAGAGCAAATCGAGAGAAATAAGGAATGGTGTTCCACAAGGCTCAGTTATTGCTCTGACACTCTTTAACATCTACATTAGTAATATGCCAGCAACAAAGTCTCCACAACTAGGCTATGCGGATGACTGGGTCTTAGCGCAGCAATCAAAATCATGGACAGACATTGAAGAAACGATCAGCAAAGACACATATACCATTTTAATGCATTTAATAGCCTTTGCCATCAGAAGGGAAGATGAAACTCAGAAAATGCTGAATGGGCTGAAAAGCATGGCAGATGATATACCTATGAAACAAGTATAAATGAATGCCCCAACAACCTCAAGACTCAAGTCAAGTAACCCAGGTGATGTTCCAGCCAGCTCCAGGGAACCAGTATCGCGAGCCACAGATACAGGTAAATGGACAGACGGTGGAGAAATTTACCTACTTGGGCAGCACTCTTTCCTGTGGTGCGACCATCGATTCCGAGGTTAACGACAGAATCTCCAAAGCAAGTAGCACCTTCGGAAGACTCAGCATTACAACAAAGCTGAAAGTCTACCGTGCAATCGTCTTTACCACATTACTCTATGGCTGTGAAACTTGGACACTATACAGAAGGCACGAGCGGCAGATTAACCACTTCCACCTCAGGTGTCTTTGCAGCCTCCTTCACCTCCGCTGGCAAGACAAAATACCTGACACAGAGGTTCTGAAGCAGGCAAATATTCCAAGTGCCACCACCACCATGCATAACACTCAGCTGAGATGGGCAGGTCATGTCTCCCGCATGTCAGATGACCGCGTCCCAAACAGCATTTCTATGGAGAACTCACTGAAGGGAAGTGCAAGGCTGGAGGGCAGAAGAAACGTTTCAAGGACAATCTGATGGTCAACCTCAAAGACTTTTCAATTGACGTCGAATCATGGGAGAGCCTCGCTATCGACCACTCTTCCTGGCGCTGCGTCATTTCGTCAAGACCTCAAAGAGCAGAGGAACAACGTGTCCAGCAAGCTGAACAGAAACGGCAGCTGCAGAAGGACAGAGCAGCCAGAACCAAAAACATAGCTCTTACCCACTCCTTCCCTACTTGTGCGAGAGGCTTTCTTGCCAGGATCGGGCTAGTCAGCCATATCCGGTCACATAAGTCCACCTCGAATACCTAAAGTGATGCCTGTGGTCATACTCGAAGACAAGTGATGAACGATAAATGAATAATCAAGATTATGCAACACGAAATGTAAGTGATGAAGACTTATCTGGAGAACTGCAGTTTAAAAACAAATATAATGGTTGAAAGAGAGTTTTCTGGCAACAGGCCTACAAAATTATTTTCATCCTCATTCGGTTCAAATAATATTTCTTATTGAAGAGTGCTCGAATAACTATCAGAGTTCTGTCTAAAGTAAAACTTCTAAACTCTGAAAAGTGAAAGGAAGTGAGTGTTAATGTTTTTATTTAATGTTTCTAACTTGCAATCCAAGGTCTTTCTCCGTAAATCTGCAGGTTCAGTGCTGTCAGCTCTGTCCAGGCTTTGTTCCGAATCAAGGACATTCTCCCACAGCCAAATCAGGCTCACTAATTTAATTTCTCTCATTTTTCCCCTCTCTATGCCATGCTGTAGCATCTCCACTTTGTTCACACGCAGAGAGTCTAACGATTATGCCGCTCTATTAAACTTTCCATAAATTAAGCCCTAGTGTTCCCAAACGAACAAACAAAAACAGATGAGGCCAGAGGGAGCTGCATTGTGCCATTGTGGATCTGGAGAAAGTATACGAGAGGGTACCGAGAGAACAACTGAGGTATCGCATGAGGAAATCTGGAGTGGCAGAGAAGTATGTCAGAGTGGTGCAGGACATGTATGAGAGATGTAAGAAAGTGGTGCGGTGTGCTGTCGGTGTTACAGAAGAGTTCAAGGTGGAAGTGGGACCGCATCAAGGGTCAGCTCTGAGCCCCTTCTTGTCTGCTATGGTGATGGACAGGCCGACAGACGAGGTTAGACAAGATTCCCCATGGACTATGATATTTGCAGATGACATTGTGATCTGTAGTGAGAGCAGAGAACAAGTGCAGAAAAATCTAGAGTGGTGAATGTATGCCCTGAAAAGGAGAGGAATGAAGGTTAGCTTCAGTAAGACACAATACATGTGTGTGAATGAGAAGGACCCAAGAGGAACGGTGAGGTTAAAGGGAGCAGAGATAAAGCAGGTGGTGGATTTTAAGTACCTATGCTCAACAATCCAGAGCAATGCAGAGTGTGGAAAAGAGGTGAAGAAGCGTGTGCGGGCAGGTTGGAACGGTTGGAGAAAAGTGTCCGATGTGATATGTGGCAAGAATGAAGGGAATGAAGTGTACAAGACTGTGTCGAGGCCAACGATGTTGTATGGTTTAGAAACAGTGGCACTGAAAAAAAGACAGGAGGCAGAGCTGGAGGTAGCAGAGATGAAAATGTTGAGGTTCTCTTTGGGAGTAACGAGGATGGAGAGGATCAGGAATGTACTCATCAGAGGGACAGCACATGTTTGAGGTATTGGACACAAAGTCAGAGAGGCTACATTGAGATGGTTTGGTCATGTACAGAGATGGGATAGTGAATATATTGGTAGTAAGATGCTCAGGTTGGCATAACCAGGCAGAAGGCCTAGAGGAAGACCAAAAAGGAGATTTATGGATATGGTGAAAGAGGGCATGAAGGCCGTTGGTGTAAGAGAAGAAGATGCAGAGGATAGGGTGAAACGGAGGCAGATTATTTTCTTTGGCAACCCCTGAAGGGAACAGCCGAAAGGAAAAGAAGATATACATGTACGTATACAGTGGTATGAAAAAGTGTCTGAACCTTTTGGAATTTCTCACATTTCTGCATAAAATCACCATCAAATGTGATCTGATCTTTGTCAAAATCACACAGATGAAAAAAAGTGTCCGCTTTAACTAAAACCACCCAAACATTTATAGGTTTTCATATTTTAATGAGGATAGCATGCAAACAATGACAGAAGGGGGAGGAATAAGTAACTGAACCCTCTGCCTAAGGAGACTTAAAGAACAATTGAAACCAATTTTTACCAAACAATTTAAGTCAGGTGTGTGCCCAATCACTGATGAGTGGCTTAAAGTTGCCCTGCCCACTATAAAACACACACACACCTGGTAAGCATTGTCTGATGCGCACCGTGGCTTGCTCAAAAGAGCTGTCTGAAGACTTGCGATCAAGAAATGTTGATTTGTATAAAGCTGGGAAAGGATACAAAAGCATCTCTAAAGGTCTGGATGTTCATCGATCAACAGTCAGAGAAGTTGTTTGCAAATGGAGAGAGTTTGGCACTGTTGCTTCTCTCCCAAGGAGTGGCCATCCACCAAAGATGACGCCAAGAGTTCAGCGCAGAATACTCGGAGAGGTAAAAAAAAACCTAGAGTGTCTGCTAAAGACTTACAGAAATCACTGGTACAGTCCAATATCTCTGTGCACACATCAACTATATGTAAAACAAACAATGGCCAAGAATGGTGTTCATGGGAGGACTCCAAGGAGGAAGCCACTGCTCTCTAAAAAAAAAATTGTTGCTCGTTTAATGTTTGCAAAAAGGCACTTGGACACTCCACAGGAGTTTTGGCAAAATATTTTGTGGACTGATGAAACCAAAGTTGAATTGTTTGGGAGGAACAAATAACGTCATGTGGGGAGGAAAAATGGAATGGCTGTCTCGTAGTGTAGTACTGTATGTCTAGCACCGCTGCAGGGGGCCTCTTTGTCATCTGGCGATAGGTGACTGAATGTGGGTTCCCTCCCTCCACCACCTGTTTTGGAGTGTTTTTTTTTTTTGGGGGGGGTCTATATTTTCAAAGAGAATCATTGTTTTATCTTTTAATCATGATGTTATGACGAGGTGGCATGGTTAGGGATTTTATCGATATTGTCATCAGTCTCTCTGGTGTAGGAGAATTCGTATGGTTGGAAGAGGGCTGGATGGCTAGCGGCCGGGGCGTCCGAACTGGCGTAAGGGAGGCTCAGGCTGGTTAGGATGAGATGTTAGGGAAGCCAAGGGGCTAGCCCAGTGCTTCTCAAATAGTGGGGCGCGCCCCAGATGGGATGCTGAGGGGGGCGCGTGTGACCCAGGAGAACATGCTTTTTTTCCGCCGTACTACAAGAAAGTGTAATTGCACATCCACTCCAGTAGTTGGCAGTGGCGCCCTCATTGCACATTGAGCAGGAACTGAGAGTTGCAGTGTCATGCTTCAAACCTGGCTTTGAGAAGCTGTGCGCTGCAAAACGTGCTCATTGTAGCCATTAATCTTGGCTTCCTCATTTTGAGAAAAAAAAATCAGCACAAATTGTTCTATTTGTTCTTGTTTTGTAGGTTAAAGTGTTTATATATTGTGCTCCTGAGTTAATGTTTCTGAAGTCAATTTGAATTATTTATTGATTTTATTTTCAGCAGCAAATGGTGTGGTAAGTTTGTCAAAAATGTAACAAGGATATTATTTTTAAATTTAAGGCAAATTGATGCACTTTCTTTTACAGACTAATAAAAAATGTTAAAGTTATTCTTGTAAGTTGAACTATATCTCTTTCTTTTTGTTTTATTTATGTTAACAAGGATACGATATAATGAAGAGATATACCTGTAACTATTATAGAAAAAAGTTATAATTTATAGTTGCGGCGGAAAGTGGGTGGTGGGGGGCGCGAATTGTTTTCTTCTTGCTAGGGGGGGGCGTAACAGAAAATAATTGAGAAGCACTGGGCTAGCCTAAGAGTCAAGGTCCCCGGTGTGCGCCCCGTTGTGCACGGTCCTTCCCCCACGCCATTCAGATCCCCCCCCAGGAATCAGCCATCCGCGACGCAAGTTGACCCTCAGCCATAGGTTGGGGTTGAGTCAGGCTTGGGGCAATTTCGAGTTTGGTTATCGATGAGGTGAAGTGTATTTTGGATTGCTAGAAGGGGATAATGGGGTGTGCTCCTCTAGGTTATCCAGCAGAGGGCAGGCTAAGGCCAAGTGGAAGACGGGGAACGGGCCCTGGGCTGAGGTTTGGGCTTGGGGTTAGGGGCTAGAGGCTAAGGTTAGGGCCGGGGTATAGGTTTGGAGCTCCCGGTTCGGGGCTTGGGTCAGGCTCAGTTAGGCTGAGATGTTCGGGAGCCAAAAGGCTAGCCTGAGAGTCGGGGTCCCCGGTGTGCACCCGCGCGCCCCGCCGTGCCCGGTCCCCACCCTACGTCACTCCGATTTCCCCCCATGGACCCGTCATCCACGAAGCAGCCCCGGAGGTTTAGGCTAGGGAGGTTTCCTCTATGAGAGATAAGTACTTACCTAGAGGAGGGGGAGAAAAGGGAGGTCTGGTGTATTTCATTGAGTCCTGTGGGATTGATGAGCATTGCCCCTGGTCCATGTGAGGTGAAGTGTTTGTAGAGATGTCTGTTTAGATGTTTCCGTCGGACTATATTGTACCCGTGTTGATTCATTCTGGTTGCAATAGTGTTTCGTGTTTGTCCCACATATTGCAGTCCGCAGATGGTACAGGTTATGACATAGATGCAATTCTTTGTAAGGGGATATAAGCCGGGGTCTGCCTTGAATAATTGTTTTGTGGTTTTATAGAATTTTTTTCCGCTTTATATTCTGGGCATAATCTGATATTCCTCAAGGGAATGATTGGTTTCAATTTTGACTGAAATCAGCAGGTCTCCGAGGTTTTTGTCTTTTTATAGGCCGAGATGACCCTATAGTCCCCGAGTGTTTCCGTGCCTGATATATGCAGATCATAATTGTGTTTGATCCTGTTGTGTAGTTTGGTGTGTGGCATCGTGTAGGTTGTGATGAGTGGCAAGATTGTTTGTTTTTTTTTTTTTTTTTTTTTTTTTTCCCCCAAAGTCTTTAGAACCTGTCTCAGAAAGGATCTGGAGTAGCCCCTAGGCCTCAGGGCCCTGAATAGGATGCCCATGGCCTCCCAGAAGTCCTCCTGTCGTGAGCAGATCCTGTTGAATCGAATCAACTGGGATTTCACTAAACCTTTTGAAGGTATGTTTGGGATGTAAACTTTTTTTTTTTTTGTAATAACTGGTGGGTGTCTGTTTCTCTGAAGTATAATTTTGTGTCCAGCCTGTGAGTCGTGTTGAAATCGGGGCCTTTGAACGTCGTCGTGTCCAGAAAATTTACGGTGTGCCGATCCCTAGTGGGTTTAATTTTTATGGAAGGATGGTGCGTCTTTAAAATGCTAGTGAAGTCCTCGAACGTGTCCTCGGCGTCTCCCCAAACTCCCATATATCGAAAATATTGTACGGGTTTGATGGGACAGGTCGCTAAGGCCGTTTCCTCCCGATCTGCCATATAGATATTTGCATAGGAAGGGGCAAACTTTTTGCTCATTGCTGTGCCCTTGACCTGCAGGTAGTACTTGCCATCGAATTCGAAATCATTACGTTTTTAGGTTGATCTCGAAGACGGAGAATGTGATCGTCCGGGTATTTGAGAAACCAGGATTTGACTGCTTTTAGGCCGGCTTCGATGTCTATGTTGGTATAGAGGCTGTCGATTGTGAAAAGAAATGATTGGGTTGTAATTTGAATCTGTCTAACTTTGTCGATAAAGTCGTACGTGTCTTTAATATAACTGGGGTGTCTATTGGATATGGGGTTTAGGTAATAATCTATGTATTCGGCCAATTTATACGTGTCACTGTTGCAGTCTGACACTATGGGTCGTCTGGGAGGGATTACATGGGGGATGCTCCAGGACGCCGGGTCATTGTGGATTTTAGGTAGCAAGTAAAAGCGACGGGGCTGTGATCCGATCGTGTCGAGGAGATGTTTTTTGTTTTCTACTGAGGAAATTTTTGTCGATTATAATCTGTTTAACCATAGGGATCGTGTGTGTGGGGGGGAATGGGCTCCTCTGTTTTTATAATGTTCGATTTTAGATAATTGTCTCTGAGCCTCCCACTGGTACTGTGTCCTATGCATTATCACTTTCGAGCTGCCCTTGTCCGCGGGTTTGATCGCTATATTTTTGTTCTTCAATAGTTTAAATAGGGCCTTGACTTCAGAACTATTACGGATAGGTCGAGTGTTATCGTGCCAATCGAGTGACCGTGTCGCGTGGAGGTTAGCCCTGATAAATTTTCTGACTTGTGGTGGTACCTGGCTTAGTTTGGGTGTCCGGTTTGAGGTGTGTGTGAAGGGGAATTTCTGGGTCCCTGTTTTGTGTTCGAAGAAAGAGGCCAGTAGGACTCTCCTATGGAAAGTTTGGAGGTCGAATAGAGTTTGTGATTTTCTATCTTTGTCCAAGTTGAGTGAAGGGATGAATTTGAGGCCTCTGTTCAAGAGGGTCTCTTTGTCTTTGGACAATCTAAAGGATCGAGACAGATTGTTACGGGGCCCGTTCCCGAGATTTGGGCATTTCGGGCCTACCAGTTTAAAAATCCCAGCCAATGATTTAGGATGGATTTCGCCGTCTCGGGTCCAGTGGACGTTCTCGGAGGTCGTATTAAATTGTATTTGTGGTAATGGCGGAATGTGGTTGTTTATTTTTTGAATACTTTTGTTCATGGCCTCCAAATTGATTCTTTCTACGGTGTCAGTTTCCTGGAATAATTTAGTAGGGGATCCAGATCTCCGCCATCGGGAATTTACTCTTGGCCTTTCTGAATGCCATTTGAAATTGCTTGATGAATGTTTTTCTCAGTGACCGTGATCTGTGGTTGATTCCGAAAGCCATAATCACCGTTTACACCTGTGTACTAGGTTGGATCTTATCTAAGAGGGTGGCTGCATGTCTAAATGTAGCACCCGGGTACGATTCTATTTGGAGTTCCTGGTCGACGTATCTCTGGATTTTGCCCAAGTTTGAGTCCCCGATATTAATTTCTTGTGTTACCGTTTATTTTTCTTAGGGTTCGCTCATGTCCGTTTGGCTGAAAGCCTGCGACGGGTGTGCCCGGAGTAGTCTGGGTCATCGGTTGTTACGGGTTGCCCTGGGGGGACTGGACATTTGGGGAATTCGCTGTCTAAGGGGGGGTGTTGATGTTGTATGGGCTCCTGCTGTTCAGTTATCTCCCTCAGGGTGTCTGTTTGGTAAGGGTCATGCACCCGCACTGTGTGGGTGTTTTTTTGAATATTTTGTTCTGTCATTATGTTTTTGTCGTTTGTCTGGTTATCGATTCAAGTGGCATCCATTCGGGTGGATACCTCGGGGTTTTGGTTGTGCCCATCGGTGGACCGTACCGACACTCGAGGGGTCAGCCTATGTGTGTTTGCATGGATTTGGGTGTCCTTCTCCCTGTGGGCAGAGGGGTCGTCGCTATTGGGTTGCCTGGGGCCCCTGCGGGGGGCTCGTCGGGGCAAGGGGGTCGGCCTTTCCGTGGGGGGGCCCTCAGGGGAGGAAAATCCTCCGTCGTGTCCGACTCGGTCGGCGCTACCCCACACGAGCCCTGCGCGTTAGGGCCGTGTGCGTCTTGCACCAGAGGCACCAGTATTGCTCTGGTCATGTCTAATGTGGTCTGTCAGCCTATTTCCTAAGGTTTTACCCGCCCACCTACCGGCGGTGTCGAAGAGAGCGGCCCATTCGTTTGGGATCTGCGACCTGATGGTGTCCGAGAGGTCCCGACTCACACTCTCGGTGATCTCTCAGGATGAGGTGTGTGGTGTATGCCCACTGAGTGGCACTGCCCTCAATCAGGAGGGTTGTTCTCGGGTTCGGAAGGGCTGGATTAATCGAGGTGGTCAATAGTTCGTGAATTTTATTGATAATCGGTGGCATATCGTTCGGGTACCCCACGTTTTGTAGATGGTGGACCGTTCTGATTAAGTTGTACATATTTTTAGCTAATGTTTTGAGTTCCGGATGGAGGCTTTGTGTGTTTTCGATAGACTGGTTATTGTTGTTCGGTCGTGAAGTGCTAGTGTGTTGTCCTCTGTTTGGGTCATTATGAATGGCCGGTAGGGACCGTCCATCACGCTGTGAGTCGGGGGGGGGAAGAGTTTGGCTGCGGACATGGGAGGGAACGGACGGACGTGTCGTTCCGGACACGGGTGGGGGTTTCCCTACGTGCACGCCGCTTTGTGCTATCTAGTGTCCCGGGCTTAGGATCGCAAGTACGGTCACGCGTGTGCTCTTCCAGGCTATAAAGGGGCTCGAAACGGTTATATGTCTGCAGAAAATATCCAGCACCGTCACGGTTTTGGTCGCGGGGATCGGATCTAGAGTGGCCGTGGCTCTTTTCAGTGCGAGTATCCTTCCGCGTGCCTCCGTCGAGGCGGTGCGGCGGAGGAGCTTTTGCGCCTCGTGTCACACTATCTAATGCTCTGGCATTCAGATCGCCATTACGGTCACGTGTGCGCTTTTCTGGGATGTACGGGGCTTTAATACGGTTGCGCGTGTGTGAAATCAACCCCGCTGCCGTGGTTTGGGTGGTGTTGGAATAATTGTATGAATTACCACATCTTTAACCTATTTTGTTACTCCAAGTATAAATGTTGGAAACTGCTCGTTGAGGTATTTTGCAGAACCATCTCCATGGGAGGCAGCCGAGTGGACACAACCTTGAAGTTCTCACACAACAACAGGATGACTCCCTAACTGCAGCTGGATAGAGAGCTGAAATGAACATTCTAAACTAGACAAAGTAGATAAGCATAGAACAATGATGAAGGTCATGATGCTGCTTCACATACACCCCTCGCCTTTAGGAAATCAATATGACATGTGTAACTAGAAATCACCCTGAAGGAATAAGAGGTTCTCGGTCAGGTTTCAAGCCAGAGCAGCTAGGAGACTTGTAATTGGCTATGAATCCGACTGCTCTCCTCATATGAGAATGAACTTGACTCTCTGTGTCTCCTTCCTAATGAGTGTGTGCGTGTTGATTTAGAACCTGACATTAACTTGGTCCTTCGAGCCGGATGCCAACATACCCGACGATTCCTGCTGATGCGGTGGACACAGGTGAAATCCTTGGCCAAGGCAACTCGAGAGTGAGTTGACATCAGACTCTATTTGGGACCGGGAGGATCCACCCGTCCGCAGGGATCCAAGGATCGACGGCAAGCCGAGGAGGAGGCACGGGGTGAGTTAATTTCTTTTAAAAACAGAAGTGCATGAACTCGGGAACCAAGGTTTAAAAAGTCAAGAGACGGTTAAATTCCGTGGAAAAAAACAAAAAAGTGAATGAGCTCGGTTTATTAGGGAAAGAAGGGAGGAACGGACTCCCCTGTCTATAAACAAAACCCTGGGTATTCTAGACGATGGCAGGTAAATAAAAGCAACACGAGGTTGCGGAGAGACCGTTAAATTCCGCGTAAAAAATAAATAAAATATAAAAAAAAAAAGGGAGGGCGGACTCCCCTGTCTATAAACTGAACGGCCGTGGAGGAATGAATGTGTGTGAATGGAGGACGTAATCCTTGATTAACCTCCTCATATAAACAACTGTGGGATCAATACGAGTTTTTGTGGATGCAGAGGCAAGAACCCTCCGCCTGAAAAGGTAGAAGCTTGAGGGTTACCACAGAAATAATTAATCGTTGTCCCATAGGAAAAGATAAACCAGTGTTAGGACACCCTAGGTGCAACAAACCACTGGTCCAAATTGGGTTAAAATGGGGGTTAAAAACAGTAGGCCTAGAGATAAATTTAAAATGTGGAGATCGGAAAGCGGTAGAAAAACAGGCACCTGATAGAAATAAATATTTAGATGTATGGGTTCAACGGACAGTTAAATGTAACAAGATTAATAGAATTACAGGGAGCTATTAGGCGGAACTGTAAAAATAAAGAAGAAAAATGAGAGGCATGGATTAAAATGGCAAATAAAAGGCAGGAAGGAGAAAAAGCAAGTAAAGGGAGAAGAAACAAACAAGAGAGAGAAAAAGCAAGTGAAAAGATGGGGGGGACAAAGAGAAAACTAAGGAGAAAAATGAAGATATTGGAGAACACGAAGTACTGGACCATAGAAAAGAGGATGACGAGACAAGTTGTGGAAGAGGCATTCCGATTACAAGTGGATGACGGGCCAACAGGGGGCCAAACATTTGCAATACACCTGAAAAATGGTCTGCATGGTGCAGCACAAGAGAGTAATGCAGCTGGAGGATGATGCCGATCAGGCAATGCATGCAGATAAAGTAACCAAAAAGAGTAGAAACCTTCTTTATGGACTGATGACCCTGAAGTATATTTTCAGGGGACGAGAGGGCGAGGAAGAGGAGTTTTAAAAACCTGGAGGGGATGAATGCTGGGCATGTGGCAAGAAAGGACATTACAGCAGAGATTGTCCAGAACGGAAACAAAACCAGAGTTCAGCATGACTAGATGCATCATGTAAAAGTAGTACCTCTTCAGGTCGAATTGAACCTGCCACACAGACAAAGGATTCAGCCCAAAGAGAAGTTGATCTAAATTTAGAAGAAATGCCGGCACTGGATATTTGCCGACCGGAAATAAGACTAATAGTGGATGGGAAAGAAGTGACCTTTCTATGTGACACGGGTGCATGTAGAACCACCTGCAATGAGCCAATACCAGGACTAAGAAACGGTGACGAGACTGACCACCACGGTCTCGTCTCGTACTTTACTGTGCACATCTCCGAGCCGGTGTGAATCGGAGATCCAGAAGGATCAATCTACCATATGCCGACATTGTATATGCCTGAATGTCCAGTAAATTTATTAGGCAGAGATGGAATGCTGCAATAGGGCTGATCCCATCAGCCACACAATGACTTGTGCTGTTAAAGAAAAGAACTGGAGGAAAAAGGCCTGATGGTCCTACAAGGACATGGAGAACCGTTTTATTATTACACCCTTGATATTGCAAATAAACAACCCTGTGCAACAGGAGATGCCCTAACGAGAATGGGGAAGTCATTGACCGTTCCAGGAATCGAAGCCATGAATCCAAATGATCGACACATGACGACAACGTGGTTCCGACCTTGTCCGGATCTCTACCCAGAATATGAATGGGCATTGCAAAAAGTCACACCGACCGGAATAACACTCACCTATGTGTACGGTGATGAAATGGCAGCAATTCTGCCTAAAAAAACCGGCGTCATTACGAAGACGACGGACACCCTCGCGTGTCCCTGTATAAACACGGTACCATGAGCTGGAGGAAACCTGGTAAAAGCAGGAGAAGGTGCTGAGGACCGGAAAGAAACACAACCGAATTTGTGGTACGGTGTAAGAACGGGACTCTGGAAAAAGACAATCCAATGGATGACCCAAGTAAATATGGGCGTCCACCTACAGAAAAGATACAGCTGACAAAATGTTCGAACACGAGGAAAATGAAGCACTTGGTGAGGTCCCAGAAGAATTGTGGTCTAAAGGACCTGCAGATGAGGGCTGATAAAAGGTGTGAACTCGGTCCAGATACGGCCAAAAAACTGACTATTGTCCCCGTATCAAACGGTATCCCCTTAAACCAGATGCCAAAGAAGGAATCGAGCCTGTAATTGAAATGATGCTGAAAGCAGGAGTATTGGTGGAGAATGGTACAAGATTTACAAGCTGTCGATGATGCAGTAATCCAGAGAGCCCCGTGTGTGGCAGATCCCTTTTAAACAGCCTAAGACCAGATGCAACTCGCTTTACTGTGGTGGATATCGGCAATACATTTTTCTCGGCGCATCTCGATAAGAATAGTCAGTTCTGGCCTCGCCAGATGAAGAAACCTGCAGAAAAGATACCATAGCACTCCTCGGACATCTGTCAGCTGAAGGGCACAAGGTCGGTAACGAGTTTACAGATTTGTGGTTTCTAACGGTCATACTTGGGGCATAATCTGAGTGCAGGAGGTAGAACCATTGTGGCTGACGGAAAAGCAGCAGTATTGCAAGTACCAAAGCCGGTGACGAACAAGTGAAGTCCGTTCTAGGACTGACGAATTACTGCAGAGCATGGATACCGAATTATGCAGAAATAACACATCCGCTGTATCGACTCGTGTATGAACAGGAAATCGGCAAGTCAACAACACTGAAACGATGTCGGATGACCTGAAGTCACCAGAGATGTTTTACAGGATATGCAGGAACAAAGCCCAGAAAGTGATGACGCATCCTGGATAAACGAAGGAGCACAGATCATAAACGGACTCTATACCTGTCCCGATAACAAACCGATCTTACCAAAGAACCTATTTAAGATGGGCAACATTATTGAGCCACGGAAAAACCCATGTCTCAACAGGAGGGACGGTGAGACGGGTAGATCAGAGATGTACTGCCTATGGCTTCAATCTATGAGCGAAAAATTTTGTAGAGCATGTCTAATCTGCACAAAACACGATGCCTAATCGGAAGCATAAAAACAGTGCTAGCATTCAGCCAAGTGGGAAGGCACATACCAAGTACTCCTGACCACCCCGACTGCGATCAAAATAGCTGAAAGAGGAATGTGGATTCGTCTAACACACTGTAAAAGCGTCATCAAAGCGGAAGGGCCAACCCGAGGCCGAGCCTGGTAATAGTGTGGACTCGGATCAATAGGACTGGGTAGACACGAAAGCCAGTGAAGAAACCGACGAGCCTCTAGTCTCTTAGTGGTCACTGACGCTGAGGTGACCAAGAAGAACGGCGTAGAAGGAAAACCCTACGGGAAAGAGATCAAATGGATTTGAGAATCATAATAATCTGCTGTATGACTGGAAAAGCTATTCAGATACAGCCACAAGCCAATGGCGAGAAATGTTGCAATTTATGCCTCGGACAACCTCGACCTTTCTCATCAAAGTTGATGATACCAAGAAAAATATAACTGCCTGTACAATACGAATAATTCCAGCAGAAATAACTCCGCATTGCCTAATAGACTTGATAGATAATACAGTTCCGACTAATAGCTGCATGACATGGTATAGTGTATATCCTCTCACAGGACCAGAGAGAAAAATAAAATTTTCTAAAGTAGTAGCTAGAGGGAATTTTTCATGCATCACCATGACTGGCACAGGTCAGATACTAGAAAATTTAAATGCCACTGAATGGTGCACAAGCATGAATACAACGAATATTGGTTTTAACCCTTTATCAGGAAGTGACACGGTGTGGAGACCGTAGGCTGTTTGGTTGCCACATAATAAAACTGGTGTATGTGCTATCGTCACCTTGTTGTTTTCCTGTATCGATATACCCTAAAACAGAAGAACACTATTAAACAGAGTAAATAGTGTATTACCAGGTGCCTGGAAAAAATCATTATAATTGCGATCACGTGGTAGGGTTCACGTAACCCCACTTTTATATAAATGCTATAGGAGTTCCACAAGGGGTTCCTGATGAATATAAACTGGTAGATCAAGTAGCAGCTGTGTTCAAATCTACCATCTGTTGGTGGTGTACTATTGATAAAAATGCGGCTAGAATAAATTACATCCACTATAATTAAAAAAAAAAAAAACCTAGACAATTGAACAGACAGATTTTAAAGCAGGCTTTTCCCTTCAGGGGTCGCCACAGTGAATCATCTGCCTCCATTTCACCCTATCCTTTGCATCTTCTCTTACACCAACGACCTTCATGTCCTCCTTCACCACATCGATGAATCGTCTCTTTGGTCTTCCTCTAGGCCTTTTGCCTGGTAGTTCCAGCCTCGGCATCCTATTACCAATATACTCCCTATCCCTTCTCTGTACATGTCCAAACCATCTCAATCTAGCCTCTCTGACTTTGTCTCCAAAACGTCTTACATGTGCTGTCCCTCTGATGTGCTCATTCCTGATCCTATCTATCCTCGTTACTCCCAAAGAGAACCTCAACATTTTCATCTCTGCTACCTCCAACTCTGCCTCCTGTCTTTTCCCCAGGGCCACTGTTTCTAACCCATACAACATTGTTGGCGTCAACACCGTCTTGTACACTTTTCCTTTCATTCTTGCTGATCGGACACTTTTCTCCAACCATTCCAACCTGCCTGCACACGCTTCTTCACCTCTTTTCCACACTCTCCATTGCTCTGGATTGTTGAGCCTAAGTACTTGAAATCCTCCACCTTCCTTATCTCTGCTCCCCGTAATCTCACCGTTCCTCTTTGGTCCTTGTCATTAATGCACATGTATTCTGTCTTACTGAGGCTAATCTTCATTCCCCTCCTTTCCAGGGCATACCTCCACCTCTCTAGATTTTCCTGCACTTGTTCTCTGCTCTCACTACAGATCACAATGTCATCTGCAAACATCATAGTCCATGGGGAATCTTGTCTAACCTCGTCTGTCAGCCTGTCCATCACCATAGCAAACAAGAAGGGGCTGAGAGCTGACCCTTGATGCAGTCCCACCTCCACCTTGAACTCTTGTGTCACACCGACAGCACACCTCACCACTGTCTTACATCTCTCATACATGTCCTGCACCACTCTAACGTACTTCTCTGCCACTCCAGACTTCCTCATGCAATACCACAGTTCTTCTCTCGGCACCCTGTCATATGCTTTCTCCAGATCCACAAAGGCACAATGCAGCTCCCTCTGACCTTCTCTGTACTTCTCCATTAACATCTTCAAGGCAAACACTGCATCTGTGGTGCTCTTTCTTGGCATGAAACCAAACTGTTGTTCACAAATGCTGACCTCTGCCCTTAGTCTAGCTTCCACTATTCTTTCCCATAACTTCATCGTATGGCTCATCAACTTTATCCCTCTGTAGTTGCCACAACTCTGCACGTCTCCCTTGTTCTTAAAAATGGGCACCAGCACACTTCTCCTCCATTCCTCTGGCATCCTCTCACTCTCTAAGACCTTGTTAAATGTTCTTGTCAGAAAATCTACTGCTACCTCTCCTAGACACTTCCATACCTCCACCGGTATGTCATCAGGACCAACTGCCTTTCCATTCTTCATCCTCTTCAATGCCCTCCTCACTTCACCCTTACTAATCTTTGCTACTTCCTGGTCCTCAACAGTCACCTCTTCTACTCTTTTTCCTCATTCATAAGCTCTTCAAAGTACTCTTTCCATCTTCCCATCACACTTCTGTCATCAGTCAATACATTTCCCTCGGTGTCCTTTATCAATCTAACTTGCTGCACGTCCTTCCCATCTATTTCTCTGCTGTGCCAACCTGTATAAATCATTTTCTCCCTCCTTACTTTCCAACCGAGCATACAAGTCATCAAACGCGCTCTGTTTGGCCTTTTGACACTGCTACCTTTGCCTTCCGCTGTGTCTCCCTGTACTCCTGTTTACTCTCTTCGGTTTTCTCAATGTCCCACTTCTTCTTGGCTAATCTCTTCCCTTGTACACACTCCTGCACTTCCTCATTCCACCACCAAGTCTCCTTATCTACTTTCCTTCCAGAGGACACGCCAAGTATTCTCCTACCTGTCTCCCTGATCACATTAGCTGTAGTTGTCCAGTCATCTGGAAGCACTTCCTGACCACCCAAAGCCTGTTTCAACCCCTCCTTGAACACAACCTGACACTCTTCCTTTTCAACTTCCCACCACTTTGTCTTCTGCTCTGCCTTTGCCTTCTTCACCTTCCTCACCATCAGCATCATCCTGCACACCACCATCCTATGCTGTTTGGCAACACTCTCACCCGCTACTACTTTGCAGTCACTGACTTCCTTTAAATTACATCGCCTGCACAAGATGTAGTCTACCTGTGTGCTCCTACCTCCGCTTTTATAAGTCACCCTATGCTCCTCTCTCTTCTGGAAGAAAGTATTTACCACAGCTATTTCCATCCTTTTTGCAAAATCTACCAACATCTGTCCTTCTGCGTTCCTGTCCTGGATACCAAACCTGCCCATCACTTCCTTGTCCCTTCTGTTGCCTGCACCAACATGTCCATTGAAGTCTGCACCAATGACCACTCTTTCACCTCTGGGGGTACTCTGCATCACTTCATCTAACTCACTCCAGAAACTCTCCTTCTCTTCTAGCTCACATCCTGCCTGTGGGGCATAAGCACTGACAACATTGAACATCACGCCTTCAATTTCTAACTTGAGACTCATCACTCTGTCTGGCACTCTTTTCACTTCTAGAACATTCCTGGCAAACTCCTCCTTCAAGATGACTCCTACTCCATTTCTCTTCCCATCCACACCGTGATAAAACAGCTTAAACCATGCTTCTAGCCTTGCGACCTTTCCACCTGGTCTCCTGAACACACAGTATGTCCACCTTCCTCCTCTGCATCATTTCAGCCAGCTCTCTACCTTTTCCTGCCATAGTTCCAACATTCAAAGTCCCTACTTTCAGTCCTAGACTCATGCCTTTCCTCTTCTCTCTCTGCCTACGGACACGCCTCCCGCCTCTCCTTCTTCGACGTCTTCGACCAACAGTAGTCCAATTTCCATCAGCACCCTGTTGGTTGACGGCACTGATGGCGGTCGTTGTTAACCCGGGCCTCGACCGATCCGGTATGTGATTCTTTCTTGTGATTCACGTAGTTTATTTGGCATTTGTTTTACGCCGGATGCCCTTCCTGACGCAACCCTCTGCATTTATCCGGGCTTGGGACCGGCGTGAGGGAGAGACACCGGTTTGTGCCCCTCCCTCACGGCTGCATTCAGATTTTAAAGCAGTATATAGTCAATTAGCAGCAACTTCACTGATGGCTTTCCAAAATCCACAGCACGAGACCTTACTAGCAGGAAAAGGTGTATGCGCAGTGTTCAGGGAACAATGTTGTACTTTTATTCCAAACAACACTGCATCAGATGGAAGTCTAACACTAGCAATAGAAGGCCTAAAATCTCTTAATAAAAAGATGAAAGAACGTTCGGGGGTAGATACATCCATGTGGGACTCATGGTTCAGTGTGTTCAGAAAATATAGTACCCTTGTATCATCTGTATTAAAATCTGTAGTTTTTGCAGCTTTTTTTTACACTCTGTGGTTGTTGTTGTGTTCCATGCTGAATCGACTCATCGTCACTGACCTGGGTTTTAAGATCCTGAATGCTACTAAGAAAGATGACATTACTGTCTGAATGTAAACAGTTCTGAATGAAATTAATGAATTTATTAATCTAAAATCTGTTTGGAATAAGTAAGTGATATCTTTTGTTTGAGCTGTGATAAACAGGAGGGAAATGTTGGAATAATTGTATGAATTACCAGAGCTTTAACCTGTTTTGTTACTCCAAGTATAAATGTTGGAAACTGCTCGTTGAGGTATTTTGCAGAAACATCTCTATCTCCATGGGAGGCAGCCGAGTGGACACGACCTTGAAGTTCTCACACAACAACAGGATGACTCCCTAACTGCAGCTGGATAGAGAGCTGAAATGAACATTCTAAACTAGACAAAGTAGATAAGCATAGAACAATGATGGTCATGATGCTGCTTCACATGCACCCCTTGCCTTTAGGAAATCAATATGACATGTGTAACTAGAAATCACCCTGAAGGAATAAAAGAGGTTCTCGGTCAGGTTTCAAGCCAGAGCAGCTAGGAGACTTGTAATTGGCTATGAATCCGACTGCTCTCCTCATGAGAATGAACTTGACTCTCTGTGTCTCCTTCCTAATGAGTGTGTGCGTGTTGATTTAGAACCCGACAGGTGGCGAGGGTAGAATTCGGAGCGCTCACGGTATCGTTCTACGTGAAGATCACTCCGCGTGTTACGGCCGAGCTGCGGGGCGAAGCGGCGCGGCGGAGATTTTGCGCCTCGTGTCTCATTGTTTGATACTTCGGCATTAACATGGCGGTAGCGACCACGTGCTCGCCCCTTTTGGCTCATACCGGGCTTCGAAACGGTTGTACGTTTGCAAGAATTCTCTTCTGCCGCCCTGGTTTTGGCGGCGAGAACAGAATTCCGAGCAACCATGGCTTCGTTCCGTGTGTTGCGTATGCCTCGGCCGAGCCGTGGGGCGAAGCGGCGTGGCGAAGGAGAATAGGTCCTTCCGCCTTTAAAATAGTTCCCGTGGGGCATTAGAACACTTTATATATTTTTATAAAGATAATGAGTGAATATTGTGCACAAATAACGCAAGCCTTTCGTGCGACGTTTCGGTGCAATGCGCACCTTCAGGCGGCTGGCTTGCACTTTCAAACGAATACGAGAAAAGTGGAGATGGTAGAATAAACGATTAATCGCAAAGGTGGTGATATGGAAAAGTTAAATAACACTTTAAAGGTGTTTTGAGAGCTACTTAGCTTGATGTTGCTGCGAGGCGGTGCTTGAGGTCATCGGCGATGGGTGACTGGGCACCCTCCCTCCACCACCTGTTTTTAGAAAGGTTTTTTGGGGGGAGGGGTTTTGGGAAAGAAACCTGTTTTCAAAGAGAATCAACACGTTTTATCTTTTAATCGTGATGTTCTAACGAGGTGGCATGGTTAGGGATTTTATCGATATTGTCCTCCGTCTCTCTGGTGTGGGAGAATTTGTATGGTTGGAAGGGGACCAGATGGCTAGTGACCGGGGCGTCCGAACTGGCGAAAGAGAGGCTCAGGCTGGTTAGGATGAGATCTTAGGCTAGCCCCTCGGCTTCCCCAAGAGTCAGGGTCCCCAGTGTGCACCGGTGCGCCCCGTTGTGCACGGTCCTTCCCCCACGCCATTCAGACCCCCCCCCCCCCAGGAACCAGCCATCCACGAAGCAAGTTGACCCTCAGCCATAGGTTGGGGGTTGAGTCAGGCTTTGGGCAATTTCAAGTTTGGTCATTGATGAGAAGTGAAGTGCATTTGGGTTGCGAGAAGGGGATAATGGGGTGTGCTCCTCTAGGTTATCCAGCAGAGGGCAGGCAAAGGCCACGGGGAATGGGGCCTGGGCCGAGGTTTGGGTTAGGGGCTAGAGGTTAGGGTAAGATGTTAGGCTAGCCCTCCGGCTTCCCTAAGAGCCAGGGTCCCCAGTGTACACCGGTGCGCCCCGTTATGCACGGTCCTTCCCCCACGCCATTCGGACCCCTCCGGAAGCCAGCCATCCAGGAAGCAAGCTTCCCCTCAGTCATAGGTTGGGGCCGAGCCAGGCGTAGGGCAACCTCGAGTTCGGTCATCAGTGGGGAGGTGTGAAATATAAGGTTGGGGTCAGGGTATAGGGTTGGGGTTAGGAGCTAGAGGTTAAGGTTGGGGTCAGGGTATAGGGCTGGGGCTAGGGGCTTAAGGTTAGGGTCCCTACGTGTAGGTTGGGATCAGGGTATAGGGTTGGGGTTAGGAGTGAGAGGTTGGGGTCCAGGTATAGGGCTGGGGCTAGGGGCTTAAGGTTAGGGTCCCTACGTGTAGGTTGGGATCAGGGTATAGGGTTGGGGTTAGGAGCTAGAGGTTGGGGTCAGGGTATAGGGCTGGGACTTAAGGTTAGGGTCCCTATAGGTAGATTGGGATCAGGTTCCCTATGTGTAGGTTGGGATCAGGGTTAGGGTTAGGGGGTTAGGGTTGGGGGGTTGGGGTCAGGGTTAGGGGTTAGGGTTTAGGGTCAGGGTTAGGGGTTAGGGTTGGGGTTAGGGGTTGGGGTTTAGGGTTTGGGGTTAGGAGGGTTAGGGGTTTTAGGGTTAGGGTGTTAGGGTTAGGAGGGTTAGGGGTTTTAGGGTTAGGGGTTAGGGTTAGGGTTAGGGTTAGGGTTAGGGTTAGGGGTAGGGTTAGGTTAAAATTAAAATTAGAATTAAAATTTAAAATTAAAAATTAAGAATTAAAATTAAAAATTAAAATTAAAATTAAAATTAAAATTAAAAATTAAAATTAAAATTAAAATTAAAATTAAAATTAAAAATTAAAATTAAAATTAAAAATTAAAATTAAAATTAAAATTAAAAATTAAAATTAAAATTAAAATTAAAATTAAAATTAAAATTAAAATTAAAAATTAAAATTAAAATTAAAATTAAAAATTAAAAAATTAAAATTAAAAATTAAAATTAAAAATTAAAATTAAAATTAAAATTAAAATTAAAATTAAAATTAAAAATTAAAATTAAAAATTAAAATTAAAATTAAAATTAAAAATTAAAATTAAAATTAAAATTAAAATTAAAATTAAAATTAAAATTAAAATTAAAAATTAAAATTAAAAATTAAAATTAAAAATTAAAATTAAAATTAAAATTAAAAATTAAAATTAAAATTAAAATTAAAATTAAAATTAAAAATTAAAATTAAAAATTAAAATTAAAATTAAAATTAAAATTAAAATTAAAATTAAAATTAAAATTAAAATTAAAATTAAAATTAAAATTAAAATTAAAATTAAAAATTAAAATTAAAATTAAAATTAAAATTAAAAATTAAAATTAAAATTAAAATTAAAATTAAAATTAAAATTAAAGAATTAAATTAAAATTAAAATTAAAATTAAAATTAAAATTAAAATTAAAAATTAAAATTAAAATTAAAATTAAAATTAAAATTAAAATTAAAATTAAAAATTAAAATTAAAATTAAAATTAAAATTAGAAATTAAAATTAAAATTAAAAATTAAAATTAAAATTAAGAATTAAAATTAAAATTAAAATTAAAATTAAAATTAAAATTAAAATTAAAATTAAAATTAAAATTAAAATTAAAATTAAAATTAAAATTAAAAATTAAAATTAAAATTAAAATTAAAATTAAAATTAAAATTAAAATTAAAATTAAAATTAAAATTAAAATTAAAATTAAAATTAAAATTAAAATTAAAATTAAAATTAAAAATTAAAATTAAAATTAAAATTAAAATTAAAATTAAAAATTAAAATTAAAATTAAAATTAAAAATTAAAATTAAAAATTAAAAATTAAAATTAAAAATTAAAATTAAAATTAAAATTAAAAATTAAAATTAAAATTAAAATTAAAATTAAAATTAAAATTAAAATTAAAAATTAAAATTAAAATTAAAATTAAAATTAAAATTAAAATTAAGAATTAAAAATTAAAATTAAAATTAAAATTAAAAATTAAAATTAAAATTAAAAATTAAAATTAAAATTAAAATTAAAATTAAAATTAAAATTAAAATTAAAATTAAAATTAAAATTAAAATTAAAATTAAAAATTAAAATTAAAATTAAAATTAAAATTAAAATTAAAATTAAAATTAAAAATTAAAATTAAAATTAAAATTAAAAATTAAAATTAAAATTAAAATTAAAATTAAAATTAAAATTAAAATTAAAATTAAAATTAAAATTAAGAATTAAAATTAAAATTAAAATTAAAATTAAAATTAAAATTAAAATTAAAATTAAAATTAAAATTAAAAATTAAAAATTAAAATTAAAATTAAAATTAAAAATTAAAATTAAAATTAAAATTAAAATTAAAATTAAAAATTAAAATTAAAATTAAAAATTAAAATTAAAATTAAAATTAAAATTAAAATTAAAATTAAAAATTAAAATTAAAATTAAAATTAAAATTAAAATTAAAATTAAAATTAAAAATTAAAATTAAAATTAAAATTAAAATTAAAATTAAAATTAAAAATTAAAATTAAAATTAAAATTAAAATTAAAATTAAAATTAAAAATTAAAATTAAAATTAAAATTAAAATTAAAATTAAAAAATTAAAATTAAAATTAAAATTAAAATTAAAATTAAAAATTAAAATTAAAATTAAAATTAAAATTAAAAATTAAAATTAAAATTAAAATTAAAATTAAAATTAAAATTAAAATTAAAATTAAAAATTAAAATTAAAATTAAAATTAAAATTAAAATTAAAATTAAAATTAAAATTAAAATTAAAATTAAAATTAAAAATTAAAATTAAAATTAAAATTAAAATTAAAATTAAAAATTAAAATTAAAATTAAAATTAAAATTAAAATTAAAATTAAAATTAAAATTAAAAATTAAAATTAAAATTAAAAATTAAAATTAAAATTAAAATTAAAAATTAAAATTAAAATTAAAAATTAAAATTAAAATTAAAATTAAAATTAAAATTAAAATTAAAAATTAAAATTAAAATTAAAATTAAAATTAAAATTAAAAATTAAAATTAAAATTAAAAATTAAAATTAAAATTAAAAATTAAAATTAAAATTAAAATTAAAATTAAAATTAAAAATTAAAATTAAAATTAAAATTAAAATTAAAATTAAAATTAAAATTAAAAATTAAAATTAAAAATTAAAATTAAAATTAAAAATTAAAATTAAAATTAAAATTAAAATTAAAATTAAAATTAAAAATTAAAATTAAAATTAAAATTAAAATTAAAATTAAAATTAAAATTAAAATTAAAAATTAAAATTAAAAATTAAAATTAAAATTAAAATTAAAATTAAAATTAAAAATTAAAAATTAAAATTAAAATTAAAATTAAAATTAAAATTAAAATTAAAAATTAAAATTAAAATTAAAATTAAAATTAAAATTAAAAATTAAAATTAAAATTAAAATTAAAATTAAAAATTAAAATTAAAATTAAAATTAAAATTAAAAATTAAAATTAAAATTAAAATTAAAATTAAAATTAAAATTAAGAATTAAAAATTAAAATTAAAATTAAAATTAAAATTAAAATTAAAATTAAGAAATTAAAATTAAAATTAAAATTAAAATTAAAATTAAAATTAAAATTAAAATTAAAAATTAAGAATTAAAATTAAAATTAAAATTAAAAATTAAAATTAAAATTAAAATTAAAATTAAAAATTAAAATTAAAATTAAAATTAAAATTAAAATTAAAATTAAAAATTAAAATTAAAATTAAAATTAAAATTAAAATTAAAATTAAAATTAAAATTAAAATTAAAATTAAAATTAAGAATTAAAATTAAAATTAAAATTAAAATTAAAATTAAAATTAAAAATTAAAATTAAAATTAAAATTAAAATTAAAATTAAAATTAAAATTAAAATTAAAATTAAAATTAAAATTAAAAATTAAAATTAAAATTAAAATTAAAATTAAAAATTAAAATTAAAATTAAAATTAAAATTAAAAATTAAAATTAAAATTAAAAATTAAAATTAAAATTAAAATTAAAAATTAAAATTAAAATTAAAATTAAAATTAAAATTAAAATTAAAATTAAAAATTAAAATTAAAATTAAAATTAAAATTAAAAATTAAAATTAAAATTAAAATTAAAATTAAAATTAAAATTAAAATTAAAATTAAAATTAAAAATTAAAATTAAAATTAAAATTAAAATTAAAATTAAAATTAAAATTAAAATTAAAATTAAGAATTAAAATTAAAATTAAAATTAAAATTAAGAATTAAAATTAAAATTAAAATTAAAATTAAAAATTAAAATTAAAATTAAAATTAAAATTAAAATTAAAATTAAAATTAAAAATTAAAATTAAAATTAAAATTAAAAATTAAAATTAAAATTAAAATTAAAATTAAAATTAAAATTAAAATTAAAATTAAAATTAAAATTAAAATTAAAATTAAAATTAAAAATTAAAATTAAAATTAAAATTAAAATTAAAAATTAAAATTAAAATTAAAATTAAAATTAAAATTAAAATTAAAATTAAAATTAAGAATTAAAATTAAAATTAAAATTAAAATTAAGAATTAAAATTAAAATTAAAATTAAAATTAAAATTAAAATTAAAATTAAAATTAAAATTAAAATTAAAAATTAAAATTAAAATTAAAATTAAAATTAAAATTAAAATTAAAATTAAAATTAAAATTAAAATTAAAATTAAAATTAAAATTAAAATTAAAATTAAAAATTAAAATTAAAATTAAAATTAAAATTAAAATTAAAATTAAAATTAAAATTAAGAATTAAAAATTAAAATTAAAATTAAAATTAAAATTAAAATTAAAAATTAAAATTAAAATTAAAATTAAAATTAAAATTAAAATTAAAATTAAAATTAAAATTAAAATTAAAATTAAAATTAAAATTAAAATTAAAATTAAAATTAAAAATTAAAATTAAAATTAAAATTAAAATTAAAATTAAAAATTAAAATTAAAATTAAAATTAAAATTAAAATTAAAATTAAAATTAAAATTAAAATTAAAATTAAAATTAAAATTAAAATTAAAATTAAAATTAAAATTAAAAATTAAAATTAAGAATTAAAATTAAAATTAAAATTAAAATTAAAATTAAAATTAAAATTAAGAATTAAAATTAAAAATTAAAAATTAAAATTAAAATTAAAAATTAAAATTAAAATTAAAATTAAAATTAAAATTAAAATTAAAATTAAAATTAAAATTAAGAATTAAAATTAAAATTAAAATTAAAATTAAAATTAAAATTAAAATTAAAATTAAAAATTAAAATTAAAATTAAAATTAAAATTAAAATTAAAATTAAAATTAAAATTAAAATTAAAATTAAAAATTAAAATTAAAATTAAAATTAAAATTAAAATTAAAATTAAAATTAAAATTAAAATTAAAATTAAAATTAAAATTAAAATTAAAATTAAAATTAAAATTAAAATTAAAATTAAAAATTAAAATTAAAATTAAAATTAAAATTAAAATTAAAATTAAAATTAAAATTAAAATTAAAATTAAAATTAAAATTAAAATTAAAATTAAAAAATTAAAATTAAAATTAAAATTAAAATTAAAATTAAAATTAAAATTAAAAATTAAAATTAAAATTAAAATTAAAAATTAAAATTAAAATTAAAATTAAAATTAAAATTAAAATTAAAATTAAAATTAAAATTAAAATTAAAATTAAAATTAAATTAAAATTAAAATTAAAATTAAAATTAAAATTAAAATTAAAATTAAAAATTAAAATTAAAATTAAAATTAAAATTAAAATTAAAATTAAAATTAAAATTAAAAATTAAAATTAAAATTAAAATTAAAATTAAAATTAAAATTAAAATTAAAAATTAAAATTAAAATTAAAATTAAAATTAAAATTAAAAATTAAAATTAAAATTAAAATTAAAATTAAAATTAAAATTAAAATTAAAATTAAAATTAAAATTAAAATTAAAATTAAAATTAAAATTAAAATTAAAAATTAAAATTAAAATTAAAATTAAAATTAAAATTAAAATTAAAATTAAAATTAAAATTAAAATTAAAATTAAAATTAAAAATTAAAAATTAAAATTAAAATTAAAATTAAAATTAAAATTAAAATTAAAATTAAAATTAAAATTAAAATTAAAATTAAAATTAAAAATTAAAATTAAAATTAAAATTAAAATTAAAATTAAAATTAAAAATTAAAATTAAAATTAAAATTAAAATTAAAAATTAAAATTAAAATTAAAATTAAAATTAAAATTAAAATTAAAAATTAAAATTAAAATTAAAAATTAAAATTAAAATTAAAATTAAAATTAAAATTAAAATTAAAATTAAAATTAAAAATTAAAATTAAAATTAAAATTAAAATTAAAATTAAAATTAAAATTAAAATTAAAATTAAAATTAAAATTAAAATTAAAATTAAAATTAAAATTAAAAATTAAAATTAAAATTAAAATTAAAATTAAAAATTAAAATTAAAATTAAAATTAAAATTAAAAGAATTAAAATTAAAATTAAAATTAAAATTAAAATTAAAATTAAAAATTAAAATTAAAATTAAAATTAAAAATTAAAATTAAAATTAAAATTAAAATTAAAAATTAAAATTAAAATTAAAATTAAAATTAAAATTAAAATTAAAATTAAAATTAAAATTAAAATTAAAATTAAAATTAAAATTAAAATTAAAATTAAAATTAAAATTAAAATTAAAATTAAAATTAAAATTAAAATTAAGAATTAAAATTAAAATTAAAATTAAAATTAAAATTAAGAATTAAAATTAAAATTAAAATTAAAATTAAAATTAAAATTAAAATTAAAATTAAAATTAAAATTAAAAATTAAAATTAAAATTAAAATTAAAATTAAAATTAAAAATTAAAATTAAAATTAAAATTAAAATTAAAATTAAAAATTAAAATTAAAATTAAAATTAAAATTAAAATTAAAATTAAAATTAAAATTAAAATTAAAATTAAAATTAAAATTAAAATTAAAATTAAAATTAAAATTAAAATTAAAATTAAAATTAAAAATTAAAATTAAAATTAAAATTAAAATTAAAATTAAAATTAAAATTAAAATTAAAATTAAAATTAAAAATTAAAATTAAAATTAAAATTAAAATTAAAAATTAAAATTAAAATTAAAATTAAAATTAAAATTAAAATTAAAAATTAAAATTAAAATTAAAATTAAAATTAAAATTAAAATTAAAATTAAAATTAAAATTAAAATTAAAATTAAAATTAAAATTAAAATTAAAATTAAAATTAAAATTAAAATTAAAATTAAAATTAAAATTAAAATTAAAATTAAAATTAAAATTAAAATTAAAATTAAAATTAAAATTAAAATTAAAATTAAAAATTAAAATTAAAATTAAAATTAAAATTAAAATTAAAATTAAAATTAAGAATTAAAATTAAAATTAAAATTAAAATTAAAATTAAAATTAAAATTAAAATTAAAATTAAAATTAAAATTAAAATTAAAATTAAGAATTAAAATTAAAATTAAAATTAAAATTAAAATTAAAATTAAAATTAAAATTAAAAATTAAAATTAAAATTAAAATTAAAATTAAAATTAAAATTAAAATTAAAATTAAAATTAAAATTAAAATTAAAAATTAAAATTAAAATTAAAATTAAAATTAAAATTAAAATTAAAATTAAAATTAAAATTAAAATTAAAAATTAAAATTAAAATTAAAATTAAAATTAAAAATTAAAATTAAAATTAAAATTAAAATTAAAATTAAAAATTAAAATTAAAATTAAAATTAAAATTAAAATTAAAAATTAAAATTAAAATTAAAATTAAAATTAAAATTAAAATTAAAATTAAAATTAAAATTAAAATTAAAATTAAAATTAAAATTAAAATTAAAATTAAAATTAAAATTAAAATTAAAATTAAAATTAAAATTAAAATTAAAATTAAAATTAAAATTAAAATTAAAATTAAAATTAAAATTAAAATTAAAATTAAAATTAAAATTAAAATTAAAATTAAAATTAAAATTAAAATTAAAATTAAAATTAAATTAAAATTAAAATTAAAATTAAAATTAAAATTAAAATTAAAATTAAAATTAAAATTAAAATTAAAATTAAAATTAAAATTAAAATTAAAATTAAAATTAAAATTAAAATTAAAATTAAAATTAAAATTAAAATTAAAATTAAAATTAAAATTAAAATTAAAATTAAAATTAAAATTAAAATTAAAATTAAAATTAAAATTAAAATTAAAAATTAAAATTAAAATTAAAATTAAAATTAAAATTAAAATTAAAAATTAAAATTAAAATTAAAATTAAAAAATTAAAATTAAAATTAAAATTAAAATTAAAATTAAAATTAAAATTAAAATTAAAATTAAAATTAAAAATTAAAATTAAAATTAAAATTAAAATTAAAATTAAAATTAAAATTAAAATTAAAATTAAAATTAAAAATTAAAATTAAAAATTAAAATTAAAATTAAAATTAAAATTAAAATTAAAATTAAAATTAAAATTAAAATTAAAATTAAGAATTAAAAATTAAAATTAAAATTAAAATTAAAATTAAAATTAAAATTAAAATTAAAATTAAAATTAAATTAAAATTAAAATTAAAATTAAAATTAAAATTAAAATTAAAATTAAAAATTAAAATTAAAATTAAAATTAAAATTAAAATTAAAATTAAAATTAAAATTAAAATTAAAATTAAAATTAAAATTAAAATTAAAATTAAAATTAAAATTAAAATTAAAATTAAATTAAAATTAAAATTAAAATTAAAAATTAAAATTAAAAATTAAAATTAAAATTAAAATTAAAATTAAAATTAAAATTAAAATTAAAATTAAAATTAAAATTAAAATTAAAATTAAAATTAAAATTAAAATTAAAATTAAAATTAAAATTAAAATTAAAATTAAAATTAAAATTAAAAATTAAAAATTAAAATTAAAATTAAAATTAAAATTAAAAATTAAAATTAAAATTAAAATTAAAATTAAAATTAAAATTAAAATTAAAATTAAAATTAAGAATTAAAATTAAAATTAAAAATTAAAATTAAAATTAAAATTAAAATTAAAATTAAAATTAAAATTAAAATTAAAATTAAAATTAAAATTAAGAATTAAAATTAAAATTAAAATTAAAATTAAAATTAAAATTAAAATTAAAATTAAAATTAAGAATTAAAATTAAAATTAAAATTAAAATTAAAATTAAAATTAAAATTAAAATTAAAAATTAAAATTAAAATTAAAATTAAAATTAAAATTAAAATTAAAAAATTAAAATTAAAATTAAAATTAAGAATTAAAATTAAAATTAAAATTAAAATTAAAATTAAAAATTAAAATTAAAATTAAAATTAAAATTAAAATTAAAATTAAAATTAAAATTAAAATTAAAATTAAGAATTAAAATTAAAATTAAAATTAAAATTAAAAATTAAAATTAAAATTAAAATTAAGAATTAAAATTAAAATTAAAATTAAAATTAAAATTAAAATTAAAATTAAAATTAAAATTAAAATTAAAATTAAAATTAAAATTAAAATTAAAATTAAAATTAAAATTAAAATTAAAATTAAAATTAAAATTAAAATTAAAATTAAAATTAAAATTAAAATTAAAATTAAAATTAAAATTAAAATTAAAATTAAAATTAAAATTAAAATTAAAATTAAAAATTAAAATTAAAATTAAAATTAAAATTAAAATTAAAATTAAAATTAAAATTAAAATTAAAATTAAAATTAAAATTAAAATTAAAATTAAAATTAAAATTAAAATTAAAATTAAAATTAAAATTAAAATTAAAATTAAAATTAAAATTAAAATTAAAATTAAAATTAAAAATTAAAATTAAAATTAAAATTAAAATTAAAATTAAAATTAAAATTAAAATTAAAATTAAAATTAAAATTAAAATTAAAATTATTAAAAATTAAAATTAAAATTAAAATTAAAATTAAAATTAAAATTAAAATTAAAATTAAAATTAAAATTAAAATTAAAAATTAAAATTAAAATTAAAAATTAAAATTAAAATTAAAATTAAAATTAAAATTAAAATTAAAATTAAAAATTAAAATTAAAATTAAAATTAAAATTAAAATTAAAATTAAAATTAAAATTAAAATTAAAATTAAAAATTAAAATTAAAATTAAAATTAAAATTAAAATTAAAATTAAAATTAAAATTAAAATTAAAATTAAAATTAAAATTAAAATTAAAAATTAAAATTAAAATTAAAATTAAAATTAAAATTAAAATTAAAATTAAAATTAAAATTAAAATTAAAATTAAAATTAAAATTAAAATTAAAATTAAAAATTAAAATTAAAATTAAAATTAAAATTAAAATTAAAATTAAAATTAAAATTAAAATTAAAATTAAAATTAAAATTAAAATTAAAAATTAAAATTAAAATTAAAATTAAAATTAAAATTAAAATTAAAATTAAAATTAAAATTAAAAATTAAAATTAAAATTAAAATTAAAATTAAAATTAAAATTAAAATTAAAATTAAAATTAAAATTAAAATTAAAATTAAAATTAAAATTAAAATTAAAATTAAAATTAAAATTAAAATTAAAATTAAAAATTAAAATTAAAAATTAAAATTAAAATTAAAATTAAAATTAAAATTAAAATTAAAATTAAAATTAAAATTAAAAATTAAAATTAAAATTAAAATTAAAAATTAAAATTAAAATTAAAATTAAAATTAAAATTAAAATTAAAATTAAAATTAAAATTAAAATTAAAATTAAAATTAAAATTAAAATTAAAATTAAAATTAAAATTAAAATTAAAATTAAAATTAAAAATTAAAATTAAAATTAAAATTAAAATTAAAATTAAAATTAAAATTAAATTAAAATTAAAATTAAAATTAAAATTAAAATTAAAATTAAAATTAAAATTAAAATTAAAATTAAAATTAAAATTAAAATTAAAATTAAAATTAAAATTAAAATTAAAAATTAAGAATTAAAATTAAAATTAAAAATTAAAATTAAAATTAAAATTAAAATTAAAAATTAAAATTAAAATTAAAATTAAAAATTAAAATTAAAATTAAAATTAAAATTAAAATTAAAATTAAAATTAAAATTAAAATTAAAATTAAAATTAAAATTAAAATTAAAATTAAAATTAAAATTAAAATTAAAATTAAAAATTAAAATTAAAATTAAAATTAAAATTAAAATTAAAATTAAAATTAAAATTAAAATTAAAATTAAAATTAAAATTAAAATTAAAATTAAAATTAAAATTAAAATTAAAATTAAAATTAAAAATTAAAATTAAAATTAAAATTAAAATTAAAATTAAAAATTAAAATTAAAATTAAAATTAAAATTAAAATTAAAATTAAAATTAAAATTAAAATTAAAATTAAAATTAAAATTAAAATTAAAATTAAAATTAAAAATTAAAATTAAAATTAAAATTAAAATTAAAATTAAAATTAAAATTAAAATTAAAATTAAAATTAAAAATTAAAATTAAAATTAAGAATTAAAATTAAAATTAAAATTAAAATTAAAATTAAAATTAAAATTAAAATTAAAATTAAAATTAAAATTAAAATTAAAAATTAAAATTAAAATTAAAATTAAAATTAAAATTAAAATTAAAATTAAAATTAAAATTAAAATTAAAATTAAAATTAAAATTAAAATTAAAATTAAAATTAAAAATTAAAAATTAAAATTAAAATTAAAATTAAGAATTAAAATTAAAATTAAAATTAAAATTAAAATTAAAATTAAAATTAAAATTAAAATTAAAATTAAAATTAAAATTAAAATTAAGAATTAAAATTAAAATTAAAATTAAAATTAAAATTAAAATTAAAATTAAAATTAAAATTAAAATTAAAATTAAAATTAAAATTAAAATTAAAATTAAAATTAAAATTAAAATTAAAATTAAAATTAAAAATTAAAATTAAAATTAAAATTAAAATTAAAATTAAAATTAAAATTAAAATTAAAAATTAAAATTAAAAATTAAAATTAAAATTAAAATTAAAATTAAAATTAAAATTAAGAATTAAAATTAAAATTAAAATTAAAATTAAAATTAAAATTAAAATTAAAATTAAAATTAAAATTAAAATTAAAATTAAAATTAAAATTAAAATTAAAATTAAAATTAAAAATTAAAATTAAAATTAAAATTAAAAATTAAAAATTAAAATTAAAATTAAAATTAAAATTAAAAATTAAAATTAAAATTAAAATTAAAATTAAAATTAAAATTAAAATTAAAATTAAAAATTAAAATTAAAATTAAAATTAAAATTAAAATTAAAATTAAAATTAAAATTAAAATTAAAATTAAAAATTAAAATTAAAATTAAAATTAAAATTAAAATTAAAATTAAAATTAAAAATTAAAATTAAAATTAAAATTAAAATTAAAATTAAATTAAAATTAAGAATTAAAATTAAAATTAAAATTAAAATTAAAATTAAAATTAAAATTAAAATTAAAATTAAAATTAAAATTAAAATTAAAATTAAAATTAAAAATTAAAATTAAAATTAAAATTAAAATTAAAATTAAAATTAAAATTAAAATTAAAATTAAAATTAAAATTAAAATTAAAATTAAAATTAAAATTAAAATTAAAATTAAAATTAAAATTAAAAATTAAAATTAAAATTAAAATTAAAATTAAAATTAAAATTAAAATTAAAATTAAGAATTAAAATTAAAATTAAAATTAAAAATTAAAATTAAAATTAAAATTAAAATTAAAATTAAAATTAAAATTAAAATTAAAATTAAAATTAAAATTAAAATTAAAATTAAAATTAAAATTAAAATTAAAATTAAAATTAAAAATTAAAATTAAAATTAAAATTAAAATTAAAATTAATTAAAATTAAAATTAAAATTAAAATTAAAATTAAAATTAAAATTAAAATTAAAATTAAAATTAAAATTAAAATTAAAAATTAAAATTAAAATTAAAATTAAAATTAAAATTAAAATTAAAATTAAAATTAAAAATTAAAATTAAAATTAAAATTAAAATTAAAATTAAAATTAAAATTAAAATTAAAATTAAAAATTAAAATTAAAATTAAAATTAAAATTAAAATTAAAATTAAAATTAAAATTAAAATTAAAATTAAAATTAAAATTAAAATTAAAATTAAAATTAAAATTAAGAATTAAAATTAAAATTAAAATTAAAATTAAAATTAAAATTAAAATTAAAATTAAAATTAAAATTAAAATTAAGAATTAAAATTAAAATTAAAATTAAAATTAAAATTAAAATTAAAATTAAAATTAAAATTAAAATTAAAATTAAAATTAAAATTAAAATTAAAATTAAAATTAAAATTAAGAATTAAAATTAAAATTAAAATTAAAATTAAAATTAAAATTAAAATTAAAATTAAAATTAAAATTAAAATTAAAATTAAAATTAAAATTAAAATTAAAATTAAAATTAAAATTAAAATTAAAATTAAAATTAAAATTAAAATTAAAATTAAAAATTAAAATTAAAATTAAAATTAAAATTAAAATTAAAAATTAAAATTAAAATTAAAATTAAAATTAAAATTAAAATTAAAATTAAAATTAAAAATTAAAATTAAAATTAAAATTAAAATTAAAATTAAAATTAAAATTAAAAATTAAAATTAAAATTAAAATTAAAATTAAAATTAAAATTAAAATTAAAATTAAAATTAAAATTAAAATTAAAATTAAAATTAAAATTAAAATTAAAATTAAAATTAAAATTAAAATTAAAAATTAAAATTAAAATTAAAATTAAAATTAAAATTAAAATTAAAATTAAAATTAAAATTAAAAATTAAAATTAAAATTAAAATTAAAATTAAAATTAAAATTAAAATTAAAATTAAAATTAAAATTAAAATTAAAATTAAAATTAAAATTAAAATTAAAAATTAAAATTAAAATTAAAATTAAAATTAAAATTAAAATTAAAATTAAAATTAAAATTAAGAATTAAAATTAAAATTAAAATTAAAAATTAAAATTAAAATTAAAATTAAAATTAAAATTAAAATTAAAATTAAAATTAAAATTAAAATTAAGAATTAAAATTAAAAATTAAAATTAAAATTAAAATTAAAATTAAAATTAAAATTAAAATTAAAATTAAAATTAAAATTAAGAATTAAAATTAAAATTAAAATTAAAATTAAAATTAAAATTAAAATTAAAAATTAAAATTAAAATTAAAAATTAAAATTAAAATTAAAATTAAAATTAAAATTAAAATTAAAATTAAAATTAAAATTAAAATTAAAATTAAAATTAAAATTAAAATTAAAATTAAAATT
>CM045742.1:47917500-47930000 GCA_024760905.1 Plotosus lineatus
AATTAAAATTAAAATTAAAATTAAAATTAAAAATTAAAATTAAAATTAAAATTAAAAATTAAAATTAAAATTAAAATTAAAATTAAAATTAAAATTAAAAATTAAAATTAAAATTAAAATTAAAATTAAAATTAAAATTAAAATTAAAATTAAAATTAAAATTAAAATTAAAATTAAAATTAAAATTAAAATTAAGAATTAAAATTAAAATTAAAATTAAAATTAAAATTAAAATTAAAATTAAAATTAAAATTAAAATTAAAATTAAAATTAAAATTAAGAATTAAAATTAAAATTAAAATTAAAATTAAAATTAAAATTAAAATTAAATTAAAATTAAAAATTAAAAATTAAAATTAAAATTAAAATTAAAATTAAAATTAAAATTAAAATTAAAATTAAAATTAAAAATTAAAATTAAAATTAAAATTAAAATTAAAATTAAAAATTAAAATTAAAATTAAAATTAAAATTAAAATTAAAATTAAAATTAAAATTAAAATTAAAATTAAAATTAAAATTAAAATTAAAATTAAAAATTAAAATTAAAATTAAAATTAAAATTAAAATTAAAAATTAAAATTAAAATTAAAAATTAAAATTAAAATTAAAATTAAAATTAAAATTAAAATTAAAATTAAAATTAAAATTAAAATTAAAATTAAAATTAAAATTAAAATTAAAATTAAAATTAAAATTAAAATTAAAAATTAAAATTAAAATTAAAATTAAAAATTAAAATTAAAATTAAAATTAAAATTAAAATTAAAATTAAAATTAAAATTAAAATTAAAATTAAAATTAAAATTAAAATTAAAATTAAAATTAAAATTAAAATTAAAATTAAAATTAAAATTAAAATTAAAATTAAAATTAAAAATTAAAATTAAAATTAAAATTAAAATTAAAATTAAAATTAAGAATTAAAATTAAAATTAAAATTAAAATTAAGAATTAAAATTAAAATTAAAATTAAAATTAAAATTAAAATTAAAATTAAAATTAAAATTAAAATTAAAATTAAAATTAAAATTAAAATTAAAATTAAAATTAAAATTAAAATTAAAATTAAAATTAAATTAAAATTAAAAATTAAAATTAAAATTAAAATTAAAATTAAAATTAAAATTAAAATTAAAATTAAAATTAAAATTAAAATTAAAATTAAAATTAAAATTAAAATTAAAATTAAAATTAAAATTAAAATTAAAATTAAAATTAAAATTAAATTAAAATTAAAATTAAAATTAAAATTAAAATTAAAATTAAAATTAAAAATTAAAATTAAAATTAAAAATTAAAATTAAAATTAAAATTAAAATTAAAATTAAAATTAAAATTAAAAATTAAAATTAAAATTAAAATTAAAATTAAAATTAAAATTAAAATTAAAATTAAAAATTAAAATTAAAATTAAAATTAAAATTAAAATTAAAATTAAAATTAAAATTAAAATTAAAATTAAAATTAAAATTAAAATTAAAATTAAAATTAAAATTAAAATTAAAATTAAGAATTAAAATTAAAATTAAAATTAAAATTAAAATTAAAATTAAAATTAAAATTAAAATTAAAAATTAAAATTAAAATTAAAATTAAAATTAAAATTAAAATTAAAATTAAAATTAAAATTAAAATTAAAATTAAGAATTAAAATTAAAATTAAAATTAAAATTAAAATTAAAATTAAAATTAAAATTAAAATTAAATTAAAATTAAAATTAAAATTAAAATTAAAATTAAAATTAAAATTAAAATTAAAATTAAAATTAAAATTAAAAATTAAAATTAAAATTAAAATTAAAATTAAAATTAAAATTAAAATTAAAATTAAAAATTAAAATTAAAATTAAAATTAAAATTAAAATTAAAAATTAAAATTAAAATTAAAATTAAAAATTAAAATTAAAATTAAAATTAAAATTAAAATTAAAATTAAGAATTAAAATTAAAATTAAAATTAAAATTAAAATTAAAATTAAAATTAAAATTAAAATTAAAATTAAAATTAAAAATTAAAATTAAAATTAAAATTAAAATTAAAATTAAAATTAAAATTAAAATTAAAATTAAAATTAAAAATTAAAATTAAAATTAAAATTAAAATTAAAATTAAAATTAAAATTAAAATTAAAATTAAAAATTAAAAATTAAAATTAAAATTAAAATTAAAATTAAAATTAAAATTAAAATTAAAATTAAAATTAAAATTAAAATTAAAATTAAAATTAAAATTAAAATTAAAATTAAAATTAAAATTAAAATTAAAATTAAAATTAAGAAATTAAAATTAAAATTAAAATTAAAATTAAAAATTAAAATTAAAATTAAAAATTAAAATTAAAATTAAAATTAAAATTAAAATTAAAATTAAAATTAAAATTAAAATTAAAATTAAAATTAAAAATTAAAATTAAAATTAAAATTAAAATTAAAATTAAAATTAAAATTAAAATTAAAATTAAAATTAAATTAAAATTAAAATTAAAATTAAAATTAAAATTAAAATTAAAAATTAAAATTAAAATTAAAATTAAAATTAAAAATTAAAATTAAAATTAAAATTAAAATTAAAATTAAAATTAAAAATTAAAATTAAAATTAAAATTAAAATTAAAATTAAAAAATTAAAATTAAAATTAAAATTAAAATTAAAATTAAAATTAAAATTAAAATTAAAATTAAAAATTAAAATTAAAATTAAAATTAAAATTAAAATTAAAATTAAAATTAAAATTAAAATTAAAATTAAAATTAAAATTAAAAATTAAAATTAAAATTAAAATTAAAATTAAAATTAAAATTAAAATTAAAATTAAAATTAAAATTAAAATTAAAAATTAAAATTAAAATTAAAAATTAAAATTAAAATTAAGAATTAAAATTAAAATTAAAATTAAAAATTAAAATTAAAATTAAAATTAAAATTAAAATTAAAATTAAAATTAAAATTAAAATTAAAATTAAAATTAAAATTAAAAATTAAATTAAAATTAAAATTAAAATTAAAATTAAAAATTAAAATTAAAAATTAAAATTAAAATTAAAATTAAAATTAAAATTAAAAATTAAAATTAAAATTAAAATTAAAATTAAAATTAAAATTAAAATTAAAATTAAAATTAAAATTAAAATTAAAATTAAAATTAAAAATTAAAAATTAAAATTAAAATTAAAATTAAAATTAAAATTAAAATTAAAATTAAAATTAAAATTAAAATTAAAAATTAAAATTAAAATTAAAATTAAAATTAAAATTAAAATTAAAATTAAAATTAAAATTAAAATTAAAATTAAAAATTAAAAATTAAAATTAAAATTAAAATTAAAATTAAAATTAAAATTAAAATTAAGAATTAAAATTAAAATTAAAATTAAAATTAAAATTAAAATTAAAAATTAAAATTAAAATTAAAATTAAAATTAAAATTAAAATTAAAATTAAAGAATTAAAATTAAAATTAAAATTAAAATTAAAATTAAAATTAAAATTAAAATTAAAATTAAAATTAAAATTAAAATTAAAATTAAAATTAAAATTAAAATTAAAATTAAAATTAAGAATTAAAATTAAAATTAAAATTAAAATTAAAATTAAAATTAAAATTAAAATTAAAATTAAAATTAAAATTAAATTAAAATTAAAATTAAAATTAAAATTAAAATTAAAATTAAAATTAAAATTAAAATTAAAATTAAAATTAAAATTAAAATTAAAATTAAAATTAAAATTAAAATTAAAATTAAAATTAAAATTAAAATTAAGAATTAAAATTAAAATTAAAATTAAAATTAAAATTAAAATTAAAATTAAAATTAAAATTAAAATTAAAAATTAAAATTAAAATTAAAATTAAAATTAAGAATTAAAATTAAAATTAAAATTAAAATTAAAATTAAAATTAAAATTAAAATTAAAATTAAAATTAAAATTAAAATTAAAATTAAAATTAAAATTAAAATTAAAATTAAAATTAAAAATTAAAATTAAAATTAAAATTAAAATTAAAATTAAAATTAAAATTAAGAATTAAAATTAAAATTAAAATTAAAATTAAAATTAAGAATTAAAATTAAAATTAAAATTAAAATTAAAATTAAAATTAAAATTAAAATTAAAATTAAAATTAAAATTAAAATTAAAATTAAAATTAAAATTAAAATTAAAATTAAGAATTAAAATTAAAATTAAAATTAAAATTAAAATTAAAATTAAAATTAAAATTAAAATTAAAATTAAAATTAAAATTAAAATTAAAATTAAAATTAAAATTAAGAATTAAAATTAAAATTAAAATTAAAATTAATTAAAATTAAAATTAAAATTAAAATTAAAATTAAAATTAAAAATTAAAATTAAAATTAAAATTAAGAATTAAAATTAAAATTAAAATTAAAATTAAAATTAAAATTAAAATTAAAATTAAAATTAAAATTAAAATTAAAATTAAAAATTAAAATTAAAATTAAAATTAAAATTAAAATTAAAATTAAAATTAAAATTAAAATTAAAATTAAAATTAAAATTAAAATTAAAATTAAAATTAAAATTAAAATTAAAATTAAAATTAAAATTAAAATTAAGAATTAAAATTAAAATTAAAATTAAAATTAAAATTAAAATTAAAATTAAAATTAAAATTAAAATTAAAATTAAAATTAAAATTAAAATTAAAATTAAAATTAAAATTAAAATTAAAATTAAAATTAAAATTAAGAATTTAAAATTAAAATTAAAATTAAAATTAAAATTAAAATTAAAATTAAAAATTAAAATTAAAATTAAAAATTAAAATTAAAATTAAAATTAAAATTAAAATTAAAATTAAGAATTAAAATTAAAAATTAAAATTAAAATTAAAATTAAAATTAAAATTAAAATTAAAATTAAAAAATTAAAATTAAAATTAAAATTAAAATTAAAATTAAAATTAAAATTAAAATTAAAATTAAAATTAAAATTAAAATTAAAATTAAAATTAAAATTAAAGAATTAAAATTAAAATTAAAAATTAAAATTAAAATTAAAATTAAAAATTAAAAATTAAAATTAAAATTAAAATTAAAATTAAAATTAAAATTAAAATTAAAATTAAAATTAAGAATTAAAATTAAAATTAAAATTAAAATTAAAATTAAAATTAAAATTAAAATTAAAATTAAGAATTAAAATTAAAATTAAAATTAAAATTAAAATTAAAATTAAAATTAAAATTAAAATTAAAATTAAAATTAAAATTAAAATTAAAATTAAAATTAAAATTAAAAATTAAAATTAAAATTAAAATTAAAATTAAAAATTAAAATTAAAATTAAAATTAAAATTAAAATTAAAATTAAAATTAAAATTAAAATTAAAATTAAAATTAAGAAATTAAAATTAAAATTAAAATTAAAATTAAAATTAAAATTAAAATTAAAATTAAAATTAAAATTAAAATTAAAATTAAAATTAAAATTAAAATTAAAATTAAAATTAAAATTAAAATTAAAATTAAAATTAAAAATTAAAATTAAAATTAAAATTAAAATTAAAAATTAAAATTAAAATTAAAATTAAAATTAAAATTAAGAATTAAAATTAAAATTAAAATTAAAATTAAAATTAAGAATTAAAATTAAAATTAAAGTAAAATTAAAATTAAAATTAAAATTAAAATTAAAATTAAAATTAAAATTAAAATTAAAATTAAAATTAAAATTAAAATTAAATTAAAATTAAAATTAAAAATTAAAATTAAAATTAAAATTAAAATTAAAATTAAAATTAAAATTAAAATTAAAAATTAAAATTAAAATTAAAATTAAAATTAAAATTAAAATTAAAATTAAAATTAAAATTAAAATTAAAATTAAAATTAAGAATTAAAATTAAAATTAAAATTAAAATTAAAATTAAATTAAAATTAAAATTAAAATTAAAATTAAAATTAAAATTAAAATTAAAATTAAAATTAAGAATTAAAATTAAATTAAAATTAAAATTAAAATTAAAATTAAAATTAAAATTAAAATTAAAATTAAAATTAAAATTAAAATTAAAATTAAAATTAAAATTAAAATTAAAATTAAAATTAAAATTAAAATTAAAATTAAAATTAAAATTAAAAATTAAAATTAAAATTAAGAATTAAAATTAAAATTAAAATTAAAATTAAAATTAAAATTAAAATTAAAATTAAAATTAAAATTAAAATTAAAATTAAAATTAAAATTAAAATTAAAATTAAAATTAAAATTAAAATTAAAATTAAAATTAAAGAATTAAAATTAAAATTAAAATTAAAATTAAGAATTAAAATTAAAATTAAAATTAAAATTAAAATTAAAATTAAAATTAAAATTAAAATTAAAATTAAAATTAAGAATTAAAATTAAAAATTAAAATTAAAATTAAAATTAAAATTAAAATTAAAATTAAAATTAAAATTAAAATTAAAATTAAATTAAAATTAAAATTAAAATTAAAATTAAAAATTAAAATTAAAATTAAAATTAAAATTAAAATTAAAAATTAAAATTAAAATTAAAATTAAAATTAAAATTAAAATTAAAATTAAAATTAAAATTAAAATTAAAAATTAAAATTAAAATTAAAATTAAGAAATTAAAATTAAAAATTAAAATTAAAATTAAAATTAAAATTAAAATTAAAATTAAAATTAAAATTAAAATTAAAATTAAATTAAAATTAAAATTAAAAATTAAAATTAAAATTAAAATTAAAATTAAGAATTAAAATTAAAATTAAAATTAAAATTAAAATTAAAATTAAGAATTAAAATTAAAATTAAAATTAAAATTAAAATTAAAAATTAAAATTAAAATTAAAATTAAAATTAAAATTAAAATTAAGAATTAAAATTAAAATTAAAATTAAAATTAAAATTAAAAATTAAAATTAAAATTAAAATTAAAAATTAAAATTAAAATTAAAATTAAAATTAAAATTAAAAATTAAAATTAAAAATTAAAATTAAAATTAAAATTAAAATTAAAATTAAAATTAAAAATTAAAATTAAAATTAAAATTAAAATTAAAATTAAAATTAAAATTAAAATTAAAATTAAATTAAAATTAAAAATTAAAATTAAAATTAAAATTAAAATTAAAATTAAAATTAAAAATTAAAATTAAAATTAAAATTAAAATTAAAATTAAAATTAAAATTAAAATTAAAAAATTAAAATTAAAATTAAGAATTAAAATTAAAATTAAAATTAAAATTAAAATTAAAATTAAAATTAAAATTAAAATTAAAATTAAAATTAAAATTAAGAATTAAAATTAAAATTAAAATTAAAATTAAAATTAAAAATTAAAATTAAAATTAAAATTAAAATTAAAATTAAAATTAAAATTAAAATTAAAATTAAAATTAAAATTAAAATTAAAAATTAAAATTAAAATTAAAAATTAAAATTAAAATTAAAATTAAAATTAAAATTAAAATTAAAATTAAAATTAAAATTAAAAATTAAAATTAAAATTAAAAATTAAAATTAAAATTAAAATTAAAATTAAAATTAAAATTAAAATTAAAATTAAAATTAAAATTAAAATTAAAATTAAAATTAAAATTAAAATTAAAATTAAAATTAAAATTAAAATTAAAATTAAAATTAAAATTAAAATTAAAATTAAAATTAAAATTAAAATTAAAATTAAAATTAAAATTAAAATTAAAATTAAGAATTAAAATTAAAATTAAAATTAAAATTAAAAATTAAAAATTAAAATTAAAATTAAAATTAAGAATTAAAATTAAAATTAAAATTAAAATTAAAATTAAAATTAAAATTAAAATTAAAATTAAGAATTAAAAATTAAAATTAAAATTAAAATTAAAATTAAAATTAAAATTAAAATTAAAATTAAAAATTAAAATTAAAATTAAAATTAAAATTAAAATTAAAATTAAAATTAAGAATTAAAATTAAAATTAAAATTAAAATTAAAATTAAAATTAAAATTAAAATTAAAATTAAAATTAAAATTAAAATTAAAATTAAAATTAAAATTAAAATTAAAATTAAAATTAAGAATTAAAATTAAAAATTAAAATTAAAATTAAAATTAAAATTAAAATTAAAATTAAAATTAAGAATTAAAATTAAAATTAAAATTAAAATTAAAATTAAAATTAAAATTAAAATTAAAAATTAAAATTAAAATTAAAATTAAGAATTAAAATTAAAATTAAAATTAAGAATTAAAATTAAAATTAAAATTAAAATTAAAATTAAAATTAAAATTAAAATTAAAATTAAAATTAAAATTAAAAATTAAAAATTAAAATTAAAATTAAAATTAAAATTAAAATTAAAATTAAAATTAAAATTAAAATTAAAATTAAAATTAAAATTAAAATTAAAATTAAAATTAAAATTAAAAATTAAAATTAAAATTAAAATTAAAATTAAAATTAAAATTAAAATTAAAATTAAAATTAAAATTAAAATTAAAATTAAAATTAAAATTAAAATTAAAATTAAAATTAAAATTAAAAATTAAAATTAAAATTAAAATTAAAATTAAAATTAAGAAATTAAAATTAAAATTAAGAATTAAAATTAAAATTAAAAATTAAAATTAAAATTAAAATTAAAATTAAAATTAAAATTAAAATTAAAATTAAAAATTAAAATTAAAATTAAAATTAAAATTAAAATTAAAATTAAAATTAAAATTAAAATTAAAAATTAAAATTAAAATTAAAATTAAAAATTAAAATTAAAATTAAAATTAAAATTAAAATTAAAATTAAAATTAAAAATTAAAATTAAAATTAAAAATTAAAATTAAAATTAAAATTAAAATTAAAATTAAAATTAAAATTAAAATTAAAATTAAAAATTAAAATTAAAATTAAAATTAAAATTAAAATTAAAATTAAAAATTAAAATTAAAATTAAAATTAAAAATTAAAATTAAAATTAAAATTAAAATTAAAAATTAAAATTAAAATTAAAATTAAAATTAAAAATTAAAAAATTAAAATTAAAATTAAAATTAAAATTAAAATTAAAATTAAAATTAAAATTAAAATTAAAATTAAAATTAAAATTAAAATTAAAATTAAAATTAAAAATTAAAATTAAAATTAAAATTAAAATTAAAAATTAAAATTAAAAATTAAAATTAAAATTAAAATTAAAATTAAAATTAAAATTAAAATTAAAATTAAAATTAAAATTAAAATTAAAATTAAAAATTAAAATTAAAATTAAAATTAAAATTAAAATTAAAATTAAAATTAAAATTAAAATTAAAATTAAAATTAAAATTAATTAAAATTAAAATTAAAATTAAAATTAAAATTAAAATTAAAATTAAAATTAAAAATTAAAATTAAAATTAAAATTAAAATTAAAATTAAAATTAAAATTAAAATTAAAATTAAAATTAAAATTAAAATTAAAATTAAAATTAAAATTAAAAATTAAAATTAAAATTAAAATTAAAATTAAAATTAAAATTAAAATTAAAATTAAAATTAAAATTAAAATTAAAATTAAAATTAAAATTAAAATTAAAAATTAAAATTAAAATTAAAATTAAAATTAAAATTAAAATTAAAATTAAAATTAAAATTAAAAATTAAAATTAAAATTAAAATTAAAATTAAAATTAAAATTAAAATTAAAATTAAAATTAAAATTAAAATTAAAATTAAAATTAAAATTAAAATTAAAAATTAAAATTAAAATTAAAATTAAAATTAAAATTAAAATTAAAATTAAAATTAAAAATTAAATTAAAATTAAAATTAAAATTAAAATTAAAATTAAAATTAAAATTAAAATTAAAATTAAAATTAAAATTAAAATTAAAATTAAAATTAAAAATTAAAATTAAAATTAAAATTAAAATTAAAATTAAAATTAAAAATTAAAATTAAAATTAAAATTAAAATTAAAATTAAAATTAAAATTAAAATTAAAATTAAAATTAAAATTAAAATTAAAATTAAAATTAAAAATTAAAATTAAAATTAAAATTAAAATTAAAAATTAAAATTAAAATTAAAATTAAAATTAAAATTAAAATTAAAAATTAAAATTAAAATTAAAATTAAAATTAAAATTAAAATTAAAATTAAAATTAAAATTAAAATTAAAATTAAAATTAAAATTAAAATTAAAATTAAAATTAAAAATTAAAATTAAAATTAAAATTAAAATTAAAATTAAAATTAAAATTAAAATTAAAATTAAAATTAAAATTAAAATTAAAATTAAAATTAAAATTAAAATTAAAATTAAAATTAAAATTAAAATTAAAATTAAAATTAAAATTAAAATTAAAATTAAAATTAAAATTAAAATTAAAAATTAAAATTAAAATTAAAATTAAAATTAAAATTAAAATTAAAATTAAAATTAAAATTAAAATTAAAATTAAAATTAAAATTAAAAATTAAAATTAAAATTAAAATTAAAATTAAAATTAAAATTAAAATTAAAATTAAAAATTAAAATTAAAATTAAAATTAAAATTAAAATTAAAATTAAAATTAAAATTAAAATTAAAATTAAAATTAAAATTAAAATTAAAAATTAAAAATTAAAATTAAAATTAAAATTAAAATTAAAATTAAAATTAAAATTAAAAATTAAAATTAAAATTAAAATTAAAATTAAAATTAAAATTAAAATTAAAATTAAAATTAAAAATTAAAATTAAAATTAAAATTAAAATTAAAATTAAAATTAAAATTAAAATTAAAATTAAAATTAAAATTAAAATTAAAATTTAAAAATTAAAATTAAAATTAAAATTAAAATTAAAATTAAAATTAAAATTAAAATTAAAAATTAAAATTAAAATTAAAATTAAAATTAAAATTAAAATTAAAATTAAAATTAAAATTAAAATTAAAATTAAAATTAAAATTAAAATTAAAATTAAAATTAAAATTAAAATTAAAAATTAAAATTAAAATTAAAATTAAAAATTAAAATTAAAATTAAAATTAAAATTAAAATTAAAATTAAAATTAAAATTAAAATTAAAATTAAAATTAAAATTAAAATTAAAATTAAAATTAAAATTAAAATTAAAATTAAAATTAAAATTAAAATTAAAATTAAAATTAAAATTAAAATTAAAATTAAAAATTAAAATTAAAATTAAAAATTAAAATTAAAATTAAAATTAAAATTAAAATTAAAATTAAAAATTAAAATTAAAAATTAAAATTAAAATTAAAATTAAAATTAAAATTAAAATTAAAATTAAAATTAAAATTAAAATTAAAATTAAAATTAAAATTAAAATTAAAATTAAAATTAAAATTAAAAATTAAAAATTAAAATTAAAATTAAAATTAAAATTAAAATTAAAATTAAAAATTAAAATTAAAATTAAAATTAAAATTAAAATTAAAATTAAAATTAAAATTAAAATTAAAATTAAAATTAAAATTAAAATTAAAATTAAAATTAAAATTAAAATTAAAATTAAAATTAAAATTAAAATTAAAATTAAAATTAAAATTAAAATTAAAATTAAAATTAAAATTAAAATTAAAATTAAAATTAAAATTAAAATTAAAAATTAAAATTAAAATTAAAATTAAAAATTAAAATTAAAATTAAAATTAAAATTAAAATTAAAATTAAAATTAAAATTAAAATTAAAATTAAAATTAAAATTAAAATTAAAATTAAAAATTAAAAATTAAAATTAAAATTAAAATTAAAAATTAAAAATTAAAATTAAAATTAAAAATTAAAAATTAAAATTAAAATTAAAATTAAAATTAAAATTAAAATTAAAATTAAAATTAAAATTAAAATTAAAATTAAAAATTAAAATTAAAATTAAAATTAAAATTAAAATTAAAATTAAAATTAAAATTAAAATTAAAATTAAAATTAAAATTAAAATTAAAATTAAAATTAAAATTAAAATTAAAATTAAAATTAAAATTAAAATTAAAATTAAAATTAAAATTAAAATTAAAATTAAAATTAAAATTAAAATTAAAATTAAAATTAAAATTAAAATTAAAATTAAAATTAAAATTAAAATTAAAATTAAAATTAAAATTAAAATTAAAATTAAAATTAAAATTAAAATTAAAATTAAAATTAAAATTAAAATTAAAATTAAATTAAGAATTAAAATTAAAATTAAAATTAAAATTAAAATTAAAATTAAAATTAAAATTAAATTAAAATTAAAATTAAAATTAAAATTAAAATTAAAATTAAAAATTAAAATTAAAATTAAAATTAAAATTAAAATTAAAATTAAAATTAAAATTAAAATTAAAATTAAAATTAAAATTAAAATTAAAATTAAAATTAAAATTAAAATTAAAATTAAAATTAAAATTAAAATTAAAATTAAAATTAAAATTAAAATTAAAATTAAAATTAAAATTAAAATTAAAATTAAAAATTAAAATTAAAATTAAAATTAAAATTAAAATTAAAATTAAAATTAAAATTAAAATTAAAAATTAAAATTAAAAATTAAAATTAAAATTAAA
>CM045743.1:0-47500 GCA_024760905.1 Plotosus lineatus
TACGTAATTATTAATTTTACTTTACTTCACCATTAACATTACTTTACTTAATTAAGTTATACTTACATAATTATTAATTACTTAATATAATTAATAATTTTACTTTCTACATAATTAATAATTTTTACTTACTTAATGAATTAATTACTTTCTATTATAATTATTAATTTACTTTATTTAATTATTAATTTTACTTTTTCTATTTAATTATAATTTTACTTTATAATTATTAATTATTAACTTTACTTTACTTAATTAAATTTACTTTTACTTAGAATAATTACTTTACATTAATTTACTTACGTAATTACTACTTTACTTAATTAATAACTTACTTATGCAATTATCAATTTACTTACGCTAATCATCAACTCACTTTATCCTATCACTTTTCTACTTACAATCATCAACTTCACTTTAATACATATTAACTTACTTTACGCAATCATCAACCTCACTTCCACGTCAATCAACTCACTTCACAGAATAATCAACGACACAATAATCATCAATCTCACTTCATGCAATCATAACCTCACTTCGCAATCATCAACTCACTTCCACGCAATCATCACTCACTCTCCACAATCATCAATTACTACACAATCATCAACTCACTTCCACATCATCAACTTCACTCTCCACTCAATCATCAACTCACCTTCCACCTAATCATAAACCTCACTCTACACACAATCATCAACCTCACTTCCACGCAATCATCAACCTCACTTCCACGCAATCATCAACCTCACTTCCACGTAATCATCAATCTCACCTCCATGCAATCACCAACCTCTGTTCTCCACAATAATCATCAACATCACTTCCATTAATAATCATCAACTCAATTTCCACTCAATTATCAACCTCACTCTCCACGCAATCATCAACCTCACTCCCTATGCACCATCAACTTTACTTCCATTCAATCATCAACCTCACTTCCACTCAATCACGAACCTCACTCTTCACAGAATAATCAACGTCACTCTCCACACAAGCATCAATCTCACTTCCAGGCAATCACCAACCTCACTATCCACTCAATCATGAACCTCACTCTTCACGCAGAATAATCAACGACACTTCCACAATAATCATCAACCTCACTTCCACGCAATCACTCAACCTCACTTCCACGCAATCATCAACCTCACTCTCCACGCAATCATGAACCTCACTTCACAGAATAATCAACGCCACTTCTACGTACATAAAATTTACTTTCACACAATCAACCAATTTCACTCTCCACTCAATCATCAACCTCACTTCCTACTCAATCATCAACCCAACCCTCACTTTACTCAATCATCAACCTCACTTCCACGCAATCATCAATTTGAACTCACTCAACGCAATCATCAACCTCACTCTCCACGCAATCATCAACCTCACTTATTAATTAATAATTTTACTTAACATAATTAATCAACTCATTTATTTAATTATCCACACTTCAATCAATCAACCTCATCTCTCCACGCAATCATCAACCTCACTTCCACACAATCATCAACCACACTCCATCGTGAATTCATCAACCCTACTTCCACGCAGAATCATCAACTCACTTCTCCACGCAATCATCAACCTCACGCTTCCACTCAATCAATCAATCTCACTTCCACGCAGAATCATCAACTCACTTCCACTCAATCATTGACCTCACTCTCCACCAATCATCAACCTCACTTTCACTCAATCAATAACCTCACTCAGAATTAATCAACGCCACTTCCACACAATCATCAATCTCACTCTCCTATGCAATCATCAACCTCAATTAACACTTCCACGCACCAACTCCTAAACTTCCATGCACTCATCATCCTCAGTCTCCACGCAATCATCAACTTCACTTCACGCAATCATCAACCTCACTTCCATGCAATTATTAATCTCACTTCCACGCAATCATCAACCTCACTCCACGCAATCAACAACTCACTTTCACAGAATTAATCAACGACACGCCCACACAATCATCAATTCTACTTCCATGTAATTCACCAACTCACTTTCCTACATTCATCAATTCACTTCAATGCACCAATAACCTTTACTTCCACTCAATCATCAACATCACTTCCACTCAATCAATAACTCCTTACTTCCACTAATTCATCATTTTACTCACTTAATTACAATCATTACTCAACCTCATTCCTCCACATAATCAATAACCTCACTTCCATGCAATCATCAACTCACGCTTCCACTTACGCAATCATCAACTTTACTTCCACTTCAATCATCATTTACCCTTAATTTTCCACGCATATCATAATTTACTCACTTCTACACATTAATCATCAACCTTTACTTCTGCACGCAATCATCAACTTACTTTACAATTAATCAATTTACTTTATTTACTTTACATCAATGTTACTTTTTAATTACTAACTTTACTTTACGTAATTACTCAACTTTACTTTCTACGCATCATTAACTTTACTTTTCACTTACGCATCAATTTCTACTCTACAATTAATAACTTACATTTCACATGCATTATTAACTTTACTTTACGCAATTCATCTACTTTACGCTTCTACTTCAATTAATACCTTACTTTACGCAATTAATAACTTTACTTTCCACGTAATTGCTGACTTTACTTTCTACTTCAATCATGAACTCACTTCCTACTAATCATCAACTTCACTTCAATTAATCAACTCACTTTACTTCACAGAATCAATCGCCACTTCACACAATCATCAATTCACTTCACGCAATCACCAACCTCACTTCACGCAATCACAACCTCACTTCCATGCAATCAATAACTCTACTTCACGCACCATCTACCTGACTCTTCATGCACTTCATCTCAGCTCCCACACAATTAATAATCAATTCTACTTAATAATCATTAACTCCTACTTCTCTACGTAATTAATAACCTTACTTCTCATACGCAATCAACAACTCACTTTACTTCACAGGACACCAACGATATCGCCCATCAATCAATAATCTCACTTCTCCATTTAATCATCAACCTCACTCTCCACGCCAATCATCAACCTCACTCTCCACACAATCATCAGCCTCACTCTCCACACAATCATCAACCTCACTCTCCACTCAATCATCAACCTCACTCTCCACAGAATCATCAACCTCACTCTCCACACAATCATCAATCTCACTCTCCACGCAATCACCAGCCTCACTCTCCACGCAATCATCAACCTCACTCTCCTCAATCATCAACCTCCTCTCCACACAATCATCATCCTCACTCTTTGCAATCATCAACCTCCTCTCCATAATCAGCCTCCTCTCACACAATCATCAGCCTCACTCTCCACACAATCATCAACCTCACTCTCCACGCAATCATCAACCTCACTCTCCACGCATAATCATCAACCTCACTCTCCAGAATCATCAACCTCACTCTCCACACAATCATCAACCTCACTCTCCACGCAATCATCAACCTCACTCTCCACGCAATCATCAACCTCACTCTCCACACAATCATCAACCTCACTCTCCACAATCATCAACCTCACTCTCACACAATCATCAACCTCACTCTCCACACAATCATCAACCTCCTCTCCACTCAATCATCAACCTCACTCTCCACACAATCATCAACCTCACTCTCCACTCAATCATCAACCTCACTCTCCACTCAATCATCAACCTCACTCTCCACACAATCATCAACCTCACTCTCCATGCAATCATCAACCTCACTCTCCCACTCAATCATCAACCTCACTCTCCACGCAATCATCAACCTCACTCTCCACGCAATCATCAACCTCACTCTCCACACAATCATCAACCTCACTCTCACTCAATCATCAACCTCACTCTCCACACAATCATCAACCTCCTCTCCACACAATCATCAACCTCACTCTCCACACAATCATCAACCTCACTCTCCACGCAATCATCAACCTCACCCTCCACACAATCATCAACCTCACTCTCCACTCAATCATCAACCTCACTCTTCACGCAATCATAAACCTCACTCTACACACAATCATCAACCTCACTCTCCACTCAATCATGAACCTCACTCTTCACAGAATAATCAACGTCACTCTCCACACAATCATCAATCTCACTCTCCACGCAATCACCAACCTCACGCTCCACTCAATCATCAATCTCACTCTCCACACAATCATCAACCTCACTCTCCACGCAATCATTGACCTCACTCTCCACTCAATCATGAACCTCACTCTCCACGCAATCATCAACCTCACTCTCACACAATCATCAACCTCACTCTTCCACAGAATAATCAACCTCACTCTCCACACAATCATCAACCTCACTCTCCACACAATCATCAACCTCACTCTCCACGCAATCATCAACCTCACTCTCCACACAATCATCAACCTCACTCTCCACACAATCATCAACCTCACTCTCCACACAATCATCAACCTCACTCTCCACTCAATCATCAACCTCACTCTCCACGCCAATCATCAACCTCACTCTCCACACAATCATCAACCTCACTCTCCACGCAATCATCAACCTCACTCTCCACACAATCATCAACCTCACTCTCCACTCAATCATCAACCTCACTCTCCACGCAATCATCAACCTTTCACTCTCCACACAATCATCAACCTCACTCTCCACGCAATCATCAACCTCACTCTCCACTCAATGATCAACCTGACCCTCCACACAATCATCAACCTCATTCTCCACTCAATCATCAACCTCACCTTCCACGCAATCATCAACCTCACTCTCCACTCAATCATCAACATCACTCTCCACTCAATCATCAACCTCACTCTCCACTCAATCATGAACCTCCTCTCCACACAATCATCAACCTCACTCTCCACACAATCATCAACCTCACTCTCCACACAATCATCAACCTCACTCTCCATGCAATCATCAACCTCACTCTCCACGCAATCATCAACCTCCTCTCCACACAATCATCAACCTCACTCTCCATGCAATCATCAACCTCACTCTCCACACAATCATCAATCTCACTCTCCATGCAATCATCAACCTCACTCTCCACGCAATCATCAACCTCACTCTCACGCAATCATCAACCTCACTCTCCACACAATCATCAACCTCACTCTCCACACAATCATCAACCTCACCCTCCATGCAATCATCAACCTCACTCTCCACACAATCATCAACCTCACTCTCAACGCAATCATCAACCTCACTCTCCACGCAATCATTAACCTCACTCTCCACGCAATCATCAACCTCACTCTCCACACAATCATCAACCTCACTCTCCACACAATCATCAACCTCACTCTCCACACAATCATCAACCTCACTCTCCACGCAATCATCAACCTCACTCTCCACACAATCATCAACCTCCTCTCCACTCAATCATCAACCTCACTCTCCACGCAATCATCAACCTCACTACACACAATCATCAACCTCACTCTCCACGCAATCATCAACCTCCTCTCCACACAATCATCAACCTCACTCTCCACTCAATCATCAACCTCACTCTCCACGCAATCATCAACCTCACTCTCCACACAATCATCAACCTCACTCTCCACGCAATCATCAACCTCACTCTCCACTCAATCATCAACCTCACTCTCCACGCCAATCATCAACCTCACTCTCCACACAATCATCAACCTCACTCTCACGCAATCATCAACCTCCTCTCCACAATCATCAACCTCACTCTCCACGCAATCATCAACCTCACTCTCCACGCAATCATCAACCTCACTCTCCACGCAATCATCAACCTCACTCTCCGCAATCATCAACCTCACTCTCCACGCAACCATCAACCTCACGCTCCACTCAATCATCAACCTCACTCTCCACTCAATCATCAACCTCACTCTCCACGCAATCATCAACCTCATTCTCCACACAATCATCAACCTCACTCTCCATGCAATCATCAACCTCACTCTCACTCAATCATCAACCTCACTCTCCACGCAATCATCAACCTCACTCTCCACGCAATCATCAACCTCACTCTCCACTCAATCATCAACCTCACTCTCCACGCCAATCATCAACCTCACTCTCCACGCAATCATCAACCTCACTCTCACTCAATCATCAACCTCACTCTCCACACAATCATCAACCTCACTCTCACGCACAATCATCAACCTCACTCTCCACGCAATCATCAACCTCACTCTCCACGCAATCATCAACCTCACTCTCCGCCAATCATCAACCTCACTCTCCATGCAATCATCAACCTCACTCTCCACAATCATCAACCTCACTCTCCACTCAATCATCAACCTCACTCTCACGCAATCATCAACCTCACTCTCCACGCAATCATCAACCTCACTCTCACGCAATCATCAACCTCACTCTCCACTCAATCATCAACCTCCTCTCCATGCAATCATCAACCTCACTCTCCACTCAATCATCAACCTCACTCTCCACTCAATCATCAACCTCACTCTCCACACAATCATCAACCTCACTCTCACGCAATCATCAACCTCACTCTCCACGCAATCATCAACCTCACTCTCCATGCAATCATCAACCTCACTCTCCACGCAATCATCAACCTCACTCTCCACTGCAATCATCAACCTCACTCTCCACACAATCATCAACCTCACTCTACACACAATCATTAACCTCACTCTCCACGCAATCATCAACCTCCTTTACTCTCCACACAATCATCAACCTCCTCTTCACAGAATCATCAACCTCACTCTCCACACAATCATCAATCTCACTCTCCATGCAATCATCAGCCTCACTCTCCACGCAATCATCAAGCCTTCCTCTCCACACAATCATCAACCTCACTCTCCACGCAATCATCAACCTCACTCTCCACACAATCATCAACCTCACTCTCCACACAATCATCAACCTCACTCTCCACAATCATCAACCTCACTCTCCACTCAATCATCAACCTCACTCTCCACACAATCATCAACCTCACTCTCCACACAATCATCAACCTCACTCTCCACGCAATCATCAACCTCACTCTCCACACAATCATCAACCTCACTCTCCACAATCATCAACCTCACTCTCCACACAATCATCAACCTCACTCTCCACACAATCATCAACCTCACTCTCCACACAATCATCAACCTCACTCTCCACACAATCATCAACCTCACTCTCCACGCAATCATCAACCTCCTCTCCACTCAATCATCAACCTCACCCTTCACACAATCATCAACCTCACTCTCCACACAATCATCAACCTCACTCTCCACACAATCATCAACCTCACTCTCCACACAATCATCAACCTCACTCTCCACACAATCATCAACCTCACTCTCCACACAATCATCAACCTCACTCTCCACACAATCATCAACCTCACTCTCCACACAATCATCAACCTCACTCTCCACTCAATCATCAACCTCACTCTCCACACAATCATCAACCTCACTCTCCACACAATCATCAACCTCACTCTCCACGCAATCATCAACCTCACTCTCCACTCAATCATCAACCTCACTCTCCACAATCATCAACCTCACTCTCCACTCAATCATCAACCTCACTCTCACTCAATCATCAACCTCACTCTCCACACAATCATCAACCTCACTCTCCACACAATCATCAACCTCACTCTCCACACAATCATCAACCTCACTCTCCACTCAATCATCAACCTCACTCTCCACACAATCATCAACCTCACTCTCCACTCAATCATCAACCTCACTCTCCACGCAATCATCAACCTCACTCTCCACACAATCATCAACCTCACTCTCCACGCAATCATCAACCTCACTCTCCACGCAATCATCAACCTCACTCTCCACTCAATCATCAACCTCACTCTCCATGCAATCATCAACCTCACTCTCCACACAATCATCAACCTCACTCCACACAATCATCAACCTCACTCTCCACTCAATCATCAACCTCACTCTCCACGCAATCATCAACCTCACTCTCCATGCAATCATCAACCTCACTCTCCATTCAATCATCAACCTCACTCTCCACTCAATCATCAACCTCACTCTTCACAGAATCATCAACCTCACTCTCCACACAATCATCAACCTCACTCTCCACGCAATCATCAACCTCACTCTCCACTCAATCATCAACCTCACTCTCCACACAATCATCAACCTCACTCTCCACACAATCATCAACCTCACTCTCCACTCAATCATCAACCTCACTCTCCACGCAATCATCAACCTCACTCTCACGCAATCATCAACCTCACTCTCCACACAATCATCAACCTCACTCTCCACACAATCATCAACCTCCTCTCTCCACTCAATCATCAACCTCACTCTCCACTCAATCATCAACCTCACTCTCCACTCCAATCATCAACCTCACTCTCCACGCAATCATCAACCTCACTCTCCACACAATCATCAACCTCACTCTCCACAATCATCAACCTCACTCTCACGCCAATCATCAACCTCACTCTCCACGCAATCATCAACCTCACTCTCCACACAATCATCAACCTCACTCTCCCGCAATCATCAACCTCACTCTCCACTCAATCATCAACCTCACTCTCCACGCAATCATCAACCTCACTCTCCACTCAATCATCAACCTCACTCTCCACGCAATCATCAACCTCACTCTCCACTCAATCATCAACCTCACTCTCCACTCAATCATCAACCTCACTCTCCACTCAATCATCAACCTCACTCTCCACAGAATCATCAACCTCACTCTCCACACAATCATCAATCTCACTCTCCATGCAATCATCAACCTCACTCTCCACGCAATCATCAACCTCACTCTCCATGCACTCATCATCCTCAGTCTCCACGCAATCATCAACTTCACTCTCCACGCAATCATCAACCTCACTCTCCATGCAATCATTAACCTCACTCTCCACGCAATCATCAACCTCACTCTCCACGCAATCAACAACCTCACTCTTCACAGAATAATCAACGACACGCTCCACACAATCATCAATCTCACTCTCCACGCAATCATCAACCTCACTCTCCACTCAATCATCAACATCACTCTCCACTCAATCATCAACCTCACTCTCCACTCAATCATCAACCTCACTCTCCACGCAATCATCAACCTCATTCTCCACACAATCATCAACCTCACTCTCCATGCAATCATCAACCTCACTCTCCACTCAATCATCAACCTCACTCTCCACTCAATCATCAACCTCACCTTCCACGCAATCATAAACCTCACTCTACACACAATCATCAACCTCACTCTGCACGCAATCATCAACCTCACTCTCCACACAATCATCAACCTCACTCTCAACGCAATCATCAACCTCACTCTCCACGCAATCATCAACCTCACTCTCCACGCAATCATCAACCTCACTCTCCACGCAATCATCAACCTCACTCTCCACAATCATCAACCACACTCAACGCAATCATCAACCTCACTCTCCACGCAATCATCCACCTCACGCTCCACTCAATCATCAATCTCACTCTCCATGCAATCACCAACCTCACTCTCCCCACATTCATCAATCTCACTCTCCACGCAATCATCAACCTCACTCTCCACTCAATCATCAACATCACTCTCCACTCAATCATCAACCTCACTCTCCACTCAATCATCAACCTCACTCTCCACGCAATCATCAACCTCATTCTCCACACAATCATCAACCTCACTCTCCATGCAATCATCAACCTCACGCTCCACTCAATCATCAACCTCACTCTCCACTCAATCATCAACCTCACCTTCCACGCAATCATAAACCTCACTCTACACACAATCATCAACCTCACTCTGCACGCAATCATCAACCTCACTCTCCACACAATCATCAACCTCACTCTCAACGCAATCATCAACCTCACTCTCCATGCAATCATCAACCTCACTCTCCACGCAATCATCAACCTCACTCTCCACGCAATCATCAACCTCACTCTCCACAATCATCAACCACACTCAACGCAATCATCAACCTCACTCTCCACGCAATCATCCACCTCACGCTCCACTCAATCATCAATCTCACTCTCCACGCAATCATCAACCTCACTCTCCACGCAATCATTGACCTCACTCTCCACTCAATCATGAACCTCACTCTCCACTCAATCATCAACCTCACTCTCCACTCAATCATCAACCTCACTCTTCACAGAATAATCAACGTCACTCTCCACACAATCATCAATCTCACTCTCCACGCAATCACCAACCTCACTCTTCACGCAATCATCAACCTCACTCTCCATGCAATCATCAACCTCACTCTCCACGCAATCATCTACCTGACTCTTCATGCACTCATCATCCTCAGTCTCCACACAATCATCAACTTCACTCTACACACAATCATTAACCTCACTCTCCACGCAATCATCAACCTCACTCTCCACGCAATCAACAACCTCACTCTTCACAGAATAATCAACGACACGCTCCACACAATCATCAATCTCACTCTCCATGCAATCACCAACCTCACTCTCCCCGCAATCATCAACCTCACTCTCCACGCAATCATCAGCCTCACTCTCCACACAATCATCAACTTCACTCTCCACACAATCATCAACCTCACCTTCCACGCAATCATAAACCTCACTCTCCACTCAATCATCAACCTCACTCTCCACACAATCATCAACCTCACTCTCCACACAATCATCAACCTCACTCTCCACGCAATCACCAACCTCACTCTCCACACAATCATCAACTTCACTCTCCACACAATCATCAACCTCACCCTCCACACAATCATCAACCTCACTCTCCACTCAATGATCAACCTGACCCTCCACACAATCATCAACCTCATTCTCCACTCAATCATCAACCTCACCTTCCACGCAATCATGAACCTCACTCTTCACAGAATAATCAACGTCACTCTCCACACAATCATCAATCTCACTCTCCACACAATCATGAACCTCACTCTTCACAGAATAATCAACGACACGCTCCACACAATCATCAATCTCACTCTCCACACAATCATCAACTTCACTCTCCACACAATCATCAACCTCACCTTCCACGCAATCATAAACCTCACTCTCCACTCAATCATCAACCTCACTCTCCACGCAATCACCATCCTCACTCTCCACGCAATCATCAACCTCACTCTCCACACAATCATCAACCTCACTCTCCACGCAATCATCAACCTCACTCTCCACTCAATCATCAACATCACTCTCCACTCCAATCATCAGCCTCACTCTCCACACAATCATCAACTTCACTCTCCACACAATCATCAACCTCACCCTCCACACAATCATCAACCTCACTCTCCACTCAATGATCAACCTGACCCTCCACACAATCATCAACCTCACTCTCCACTCAATCATCAACCTCACCTTCCACCCAATCATAAACCTCACTCTACACACAATCATCAACCTCACTCTCCATGCAATCATCCACCTCACTCTCCACCCAATCATCAACCTCACTCTCTCCACGCAATCATCAATCTCACTCTCCATGCAATCACCAACCTCACTCTCCACACAATCATCAACATCACTCTCCACACAATCATCAACCTCACTCTCCACTCAATTATCAACCTCACTCTCCACGCAATCATCAACCTCACTCCCCATGCAATCATCAACCTCACTCTCCATTCAATCATCAACCTCACTCTCCACTCAATCACGAACCTCACTCTTCACAGAATAATCAACGTCACTCTCCACACAAGCATCAATCTCACTCTCCAGGCAATCACCAACCTCACTATCCACTCAATCATGAACCTCACTCTTCACAGAATAATCAACGACACTCTCCACACAATCATCAATCTCACTCTCCACGCAATCATCAACCTCACTCTCCATGCAATCATCAACCTCACTCTCCACGCAATCATCAACCTCACTCTTCACAGAATAATCAACGTCACTCTCCACACAATCATCAATCTCACTCTCCACTCAATCATCAACCTCACTCTCCACTCAATCATCAACCTAACTCTCCACTCAATCATCAACCTCACTCTCCACGCAATCATGAACCTCACTCTCAACACAATCATCAACCTCACTCTCCACGCAATCATCAACCTCACTCTCCACTCAATCATCAACCTCACTCTCCACGCAATCATCAACCTCACTCTCCACACAATCATCAACCACACTCATCGCAATCATCAACCTCACTCTCCACGCAATCATCAACCTCACCCCCCACGCAATCATCAACCTCACGCTCCACTCAATCATCAATCTCACTCTCCACGCAATCATCAACCTCACTCTCCACTCAATCATCAACCTCACTCTCCACGCAATCATCAAGCTCACTCTCCACACAATCATCAACCTCACTCTTCACAGAATAATCAACGTCACTCTCCACACAATCATCAATCTCACTCTCCATGCAATCATCAACCTCACTCTCCACGCAATCATCAACCTCACTCTCCATGCACTCATCATCCTCAGTCTCCACGCAATCATCAACTTCACTCTCCACGCAATCATCAACCTCACTCTCCATGCAATCATTAACCTCACTCTCCACGCAATCATCAACCTCACTCTCCACGCAATCAACAACCTCACTCTTCACAGAATAATCAACGCCACGCTCCACACAATCATCAATCTCACTCTCCACGCAATCATCAACCTCACTCTCCACTCAATCATCAACATCACTCTCCACTCAATCATCAACCTCACTCTCCACTCAATCATCAACCTCACTCTCCACGCAATCATCAACCTCATTCTCCACACAATCATCAACCTCACTCTCCATGCAATCATCAACCTCACGCTCCACTCAATCATCAACCTCACTCTCCACTCAATCATCAACCTCACCTTCCACGCAATCATAAACCTCACTCTACACACAATCATCAACCTCACTCTGCACGCAATCATCAACCTCACTCTCCACACAATCATCAACCTCACTCTCAACGCAATCATCAACCTCACTCTCCACGCAATCATTAACCTCACTCTCCACGCAATCATCAACCTCACTCTCCACGCAATCATCAACCTCACTCTCCACAATCATCAACCACACTCAACGCAATCATCAACCTCACCTTCCACGCAATCATAAACCTCACTCTACACACAATCATCAACCTCACTCTCCACTCAATCATGAACCTCACTCTTCACAGAATAATCAACGTCCTCTCCACACAATCATCAATCTCACTCTCCACGCAATCACCAACCTCACTCTCACGCAATCATCATCCTCACTCTCCACGCAATCATCAACCTCACTCTCCACTCAATCATCAACCTCACTCTCCACGCAATCATCAACCTCACTCTCCACGCAATCATCAACCTCACTTTCCACGCAATCATCAACCTCACTCTCCACTCAATCATCAACATCACTCTCCACACAATCATCAACCTCACTCTCCACTCAATCATCAACCTCACTCTCCACACAATCATCAACCTCACCCTCCACACAATCATCAACCTCACTCTCCACTCAATGATCAACCTGACCCTCCACACAATCATCAACCTCACTCTCCACTCAATCATCAACCTCACATCCACGCAATCATAAACCTCACTCTCCACTCAATCATCAAGCTCACTCTCCACGCAATCATCACCCTCACTCTGCACACACTCATCATCCTCACTCTCCACGCAATCATCAACCTCACTCTCCACGCAATCACCAACCTCACTCTCCACGCAATCATCAACCTCACTCTCCACACAATCATCAACCTCACTCTCAACGCAATCATAAACCTCACTCTCCACGCTATCATCCTCCTCACTCTCCACTCAATCATCAACCTCACTCTCCACGCAATCATCAACCTCACTCTCCACACAATCATCAACCACACTCAACGCAATCATCAACCTCACTCTCCACGCAATCATCAACCTCACTCTCCACGCAATCATCAACCTCACGCTCCACTCAATCATCAATCTCACTCTCCACGCAATCATCAACCTCACTCTCCACGCAATCATTGACCTCACTCTCCACGCAATCATCAACCTCACTCTCCACTCAATCATCAACCTCACTCTCCACGCAATCATCAACCTCTCTCTCAACGCAATCATCAACCTCACTCTCCATGCAATCATCAACCTCACTCTCCACTCAATCATCAACCTCACTCTCCACACAATCATCAACCTCACTCTCCACTCAATCATCAACCTCACTCTCCACGCAATCATCAACCTCACTCTCCACGCAATCATCAACCTCACGCTCCACTCAATCATCAATCTCACTCTCCACGCAATCATCAACCTCACTCTCCACGCAATCATTGACCTCACTCTCCACTCAATCATGAACCTCACTCTCCACTCAATCATCAACCTCACTCTTCACAAAATAATCAACGTCACTCTCCACACAATCATCAATCTCACTCTGCACGCAATCACCAACCTCACTCTTCACGCAATCATCAACCTCACTCTCCATGCAATCATCAACCTCACTCTCCACGCAATCATCTACCTGACTCTTCATGCACTCATCATCCTCAGTCTCCACACAATCATCAACTTCACTCTACACACAATCATTAACCTCACTCTCCACGCAATCATCAACCTCACTCTCCACGCAATCAACAACCTCACTCTTCACAGAATAATCAACGACACGCTCCACACAATCATCAATCTCACTCTCCATGCAATCACCAACCTCACTCTCCCCGCAATCATCAACCTCACTCTCCACGCAATCATCAGCCTCACTCTCCACACAATCATCAACTTCACTCTCCACACAATCATCAACCTCACCTTCCATGCAATCATAAACCTCACTCTCCACTCAATCATCAACCTCACTCTCCACACAATCATCAACCTCACTCTCCACACAATCATCAACCTCACTCTCCACTCAATCATCAACATCACTCTCCACTCAATCATCAGCCTCACTCTCCACACAATCATCAACTTCACTCTCCACACAATCATCAACCTCACCCTCCACACAATCATCAACCTCACTCTCCACTCAATGATCAACCTGACCCTCCACACAATCATCAACCTCACTCTCCACTCAATCATCAACCTGACCCTCCACACAATCATCAACCTCACTCTCCACACAATCATCAACCTCACTCTCCACTCAATCATGAACCTCACTCTTCACAGAATAATCAACGTCACTCTCCACACAATCATCAATCTCACTCTCACGCAATCACCAACCTCACTCTCCACGCCAATCATCATCCTCACTCTCCACGCAATCATCAACCTCACTCTCCACGCAATCATCAACCTCACTTTCCACGCAATCATCAACCTCACTCTCCACTCAATCATCAACATCACTCTCCACTCAATCATCAACATCACTCTCCACACAATCATCAACCTCACTCTCCACACAATCATCAACCTCACCCTCCACACAATCATCCACCTCACTCTCCACTCAATGATCAACCTGACCCTCCACACAATCATCAACCTCACTCTCCACTCAATCATCAACCTCACCTTCCATGCAATCATAAACCTCACTCTCCACTCAATCATCAAGCTCACTCTCCACGCAATCATCAACCTCACTCTGCACACACTCATCATCCTCACTCTCCACGCAATCATCAATCTCACTCTCCACGCAATCACCAACCTCACTCTCCACACAATCATCAACCTCACTCTCCACTCACTCATCAACCTCACTCTCCACGCAATCATCAACCTCACTCTCCACGCAATCATCACACTCACTCTCCACTCAATCATCAACATCACTCTCCACGCAATCATCAACCTCACTCTCCACACAATCATCAACCTCACTCTCAAGCGCAATCATCAACCTCACTCTCCACGCAATCATCCTCCTCACTCTCCACTCAATCATCAACCTCACTCTCCACGCAATCATCAACCTCACTCTCAACGCAATCATCAACCACACTCAACGCAATCATCAACCTCACTCTCCACGCAATCATCAACCTCACTCTCCACGCAATCATCAACCTCACGCTCCACTCAATCATCAATCTCACTCTCCACGCAATCATCAACCTCACTCTCCACGCAATCATTGACCTCACTCTCCACTCAATCATCAACCTCACTCTCCACTCAATCATCAACCTCACTCTTCACAAAATAATCAACGTCACTCTCCACACAATCATCAATCTCACTCTCCACGCAATCACCAACCTCACTCTCCACGCAATCATCAACCTCACTCTCCATGCAATCATCAACCTCACTCTCCACGCAATCATCAACCTCACTCTCCATGCACTCATCATCCTCAGTCTCCACACAATCATCAACTTCACTCTACACACAATCATTAACCTCACTCTCCACGCAATCATCAACCTCACTCTCCACACAATCAACAACCTCACGATTCACAGAATAATCAACGACACGCTCCACACAATCATCAATCTCACTCTCCACGCAATCATCAACCTCACTCTCCACTCAATCATCAACCTCACTCTCCACTCAATCATCAACCTCACTCTCCACGCAATCACCAACCTCACTCTCCACGCAATCATCAACCTCACTCTCCACACAATCATCAACCTCACTCTCCATGCAATCATCAACCTCACTCTCCACTCAATCATCAACATCACTCTCCACTCAATCATCAGCCTCACTCTCCACACAATCATCAACCTCACTCTCCACACAATCATCAACCTCACTCTCCACACAATCATCAACCTCACTCTCCACTCAATCATTGACCTCCTCTCAACGCAATCATCAACCTCACTCTCCACGCAATCATCAACCTCACTCTCCACTCAATCATCAACCTCACTCTCCACGCAATCATCAACCTCACTCTCCACACAATCATCAACCACACTCATCGCAATCATCAACCTCACTCTCCACGCAATCATCAACCTCACTCTCCACGCAATCATCAACCTCACGCTCCACTCAATCATCAATCTCACTCTCCACGCAATCATCAACCTCACTCTCCACTCAATCATTGACCTCACTCTCCACTCAATCATCAACCTCACTCTCTACTCAATCATCAACCTCACTCTTCACAGAATAATCAACGTCACTCTCCACACAATCATCAATCTCACTCTCCATGCAATCATCAACCTCACTCTCCATGCACTCATCATCCTCAGTCTCCACACAATCATCAACTTCACTCTCCACGCAATCATCAACCTCACTCTCCATGCAATCATTAACCTCACTCTCCACGCAATCATCAACCTCACTCTCCACGCAATCAACAACCTCACTCTTCACAGAATAATCAACGACACGCTCCACACAATCATCAATCTCACTCTCCATGCAATCACCAACCTCACTCTCCCCACATTCATCAATCTCACTCTCCACGCAATCATCAACCTCACTCTCCACTCAATCATCAACATCACTCTCCACTCAATCATCAACCTCACTCTCCACTCAATCATCAACCTCAATCTCCACGCAATCATCAACCTCATTCTCCACACAATCATCAACCTCACTCTCCATGCAATCATCAACTTCACTCTCCACTCAATCATCAACATCACTCTCCACTCAATCATCAGCCTCACTCTCCACACAATCATCAACTTCACTCTCCACACAATCATCAACCTCACCCTCCACACAATCATCAACCTCACTCTCCACTCAATGATCAACCTGACCCTCCACACAATCATCAACCTCACTCTCCACTCAATCATAAACCTCACCTTCCACGCAATCATAAACCTCACTCTACACACAATCATCAACCTCACTCTCCACGCAATCATCAACCTCACTCTCCACGCACTCATCATCCTCACTCTCCACGCAATCATCAATCTCACTCTCCATGCAATCACCAACCTCACTCTCCACACAATCATCAACATCACTCTCCACACAATCATCAACCTCACTCTCCACTCAATTATCAACCTCACTCTCCACGCAATCATCAACCTCACTCCCCATGCAATCATCAACCTCACTCTCCACTCAATCATCAACCTCACTCTCCACTCAATCACGAACCTCACTCTTCACAGAATAATCAACGACACTCTCCACACAATCATCAATCTCACTCTCCATGCAATCACCAACTTCACTCTCCACGCAATCATCAACCTCACTCTCCACGCAATCATGAACCTCACTCTTCACAGAATAATCAATGTCACTCTCCACGCAATCATCAACCTCACTCTCCACGCAATCATCAACCTCACTCTCCACTCAATCATCAAACAACTCTCCACTCAATCATCAACCTCACTCTCCACGCAATCATCAACCTCACTCTCAACGCAATCATCAACCTCACTCTCCACACAATCATCAACCACACTCAACGCAATCATCAACCTCACTCTCCACGCAATCATCAACCTCACTCTCCACGCAATCATCAACCTCACGCTCCACTCAATCATCAATCTCACTCTCCACGCAATCATCAACCTCACTCTCCACGCAATCATCAACCTCACTCTCCACGCAATCATCAACCTCACTCTCCACTCAATCATCAACATCACTCTCCACTCAATCATCAGCCTCACTCTCCACACAATCATCAACTTCACTCTCCACACAATCATCAACCTCACCCTCCACACAATCATCAACCTCACTCTCCACTCAATGATCAACCTGACCCTCCACACAATCATCAACCTCACTCTCCACTCAATCATCAACGTCACCTTCCACGCAATCATAAACCTCACTCTACACACAATCATCAACCTCACTCTCCACTCAATCATGAACCTCACTCTTCACAGAATAATCAACGTCACTCTCCACACAATCATCAATCTCACTCTCCACGCAATCACCAACCTCACTCTCCACGCAATCATCATCCTCACTCTCCACGCAATCATCAACCTCACTCTCCACTCAATCATCAACCTCACTCTCCACGCAATCATCAACCTCACTCTCCACGCAATCATCAACCTCACTTTCCACGCAATCATCAACCTCACTCTCCACTCAATCATCAACATCACTCTCCACTCAATCATCAACATCACTCTCCACACAATCATCAACCTCACTCTCCACACAATCATCAACCTCACCCTCCACACAATCATCAACCTCACTCTCCACTCAATGATCAACCTGACCCTCCACACAATCATCAACCTCACTCTCCACTCAATCATCAACCTCACCTTCCATGCAATCATAAACCTCACTCTCCACTCAATCATCAAGCTCACTCTCCACGCAATCATCAACCTCACTCTGCACACACTCATCATCCTCACTCTCCACGCAATCATCAATTTCACTCTCCACGCAATCATCAACCTCACTCTCCACTCAATCATCAACATCACTCTCCACTCAATCATCAACCTCACTCTCCACACAATCATCAACCTCACTCTCCACACAATCATCAACCTCACTCTCCACTCAATCATCAACATCACTCTCCACGCAATCATCAACCTCACTCTCCACACAATCATCAACCTCACTCTCAACGCAATCATCAACCTCACTCTCCACGCAATCATCCTCTTCACTCTCCACTCAATCATCAACCTCACTCTCCACGCAATCATCAACCTCACTCTCCACACAATCATCAACCACACTCCACGCAATCATCAACCTCACTCTCCACGCAATCATCAACCTCACTCTCCACGCAATCATCAACCTCACGCTCCACTCAATCATCAATCTCACTCTCCACGCAATCATCAACCTCACTCTCCACGCAATCATTGACCTCACTCTCCATGCAATCATCAACCTCACTCTCCACTCAATCATCAGCCTCACTCTCCACACAATCATCAACTTCACTCTCCACACAATCATCAACCTCACCCTCCACACAATCATCAACCTCACTCTCCACTCAATGATCAACCTGACCCTCCACACAGTCATCAACCTCACTCTCCACTCAATCATCAACCTCACCTTCCACGCAATCATAAACCTCACTCTACACACAATCATCAACCTCACTCTCCACGCAATCATCAACCTCACTCTCCACGCAATCATCAACCTCACTCTCCACGCACTCATCATCCTCACTCTCCACGCAATCATCAATCTCACTCTCAAGCAATCACCAACCTCACTCTCCACACAATCATCAACATCACTCTCCACACAATCATCAACCTCACTCTCCACTCAATTATCAACCTCACTCTCCACGCAATCATCAACCTCACCCCCATGCAATCATCAACCTCACTCTCCATTCAATCATCAACCTCACTCTCCACTCAATCCACGAACCTCACTCTTCACAGACTAATCAACGTCACTCTCCACACAATCATCAATCTCACTCTCCAGGCAATCACCAACCTCACTATCCACTCAATCATGAACCTCACTCTTCACAGAATAATCAACGACACTCTCCACACAATCATCAATCTCACTCTCCACGCAATCACCAACCTCACTCTCACGCAATCATCAACCTCACTCTCCACGCAATCATGAACCTCACTCTTCACAGAATAATCAACGTCACTCTCCACACAATCATCAACCTCACTCTCCACTCAATCATCAACCTCACTCTCCACTCAATCATCAACCTAACTCTCCACTCAATCATCAACCTCACTCTCCACGCAATCATGAACCTCACTCTCCAGCGCAATCATCAACCTCACTCTCCACGCAATCATCAACCTCACTCTCCACTCAATCATCAACCTCACTCTCCACGCAATCATCAACCTCACTCTCCACACAATCATCCTCCACACTCATCGCAATCATCAACCTCACTCTCCACGCAATCATCAACCTCACTCTCCACGCAATCATCAACCTCACGCTCCACTCAATCATCAATCTCACTCTCCACGCAATCATCAACCTCACTCTCCACTCAATCATTGACCTCACTCTCCACTCAATCATCAACCTCACTCTCTACTCAATCATCAACCTCACTCTTCACAGAATAATCAACGTCACTCTCCACACAATCATCAATCTCACTCTCCATGCAATCATCAACCTCACTCTCCACGCAATCATCAACCTCACTCTCCATGCACTCATCATCCTCAGTCTCCACACAATCATCAACTTCACTCTCCACGCAATCATCAACCTCACTCTCCATGCAATCATTAACCTCACTCTCCACGCAATCATCAACCTCACTCTCCACGCAATCAACAACCTCACTCTTCACAGAATAATCAACGACACGCTCCACACAATCATCAATCTCACTCTCCATGCAATCACCAACCTCACTCTCCCCATTCATCAATCTCACTCTCACGCAATCATCAACCTCACTCTCCACTCAATCATCAACATCACTCTCCACTCAATCATCAACCTCACTCTCCACTCAATCATCAACCTCACTCTCCACGCAATCATCAACCTCATTCTCCACACAATCATCAACCTCACTCTCCATGCAATCATCAACCTCACTCTCCACTCAATCATCAACATCACTCTCCACTCAATCATCAGCCTCACTCTCCACACAATCATCAACTTCACTCTCCACACAATCATCAACCTCACCCTCCACACAATCATCAACCTCACTCTCCACTCAATGATCAACCTGACCCTCCACACAATCATCAACCTCACTCTCCACTCAATCATCAACCTCACCTTCCACGCAATCATAAACCTCACTCTCCACACAATCATCAACCTCACTTTCCACGCAATCATCAACCTCACTCTCCACGCACTCATCATCCTCACTCTCCACGCAATCATCAATCTCACTCTCCATGCAATCACCAACCTCACTCTCCACACAATCATCAACATCACTCTCCACACAATCATCAACCTCACTCTCCACTCAATTATCAACCTCACTCTCCACGCAATCATCAACCTCACTCCCCATGCAATCATCAACCTCACTCTCCACTCAATCATCAACCTCACTCTCCACTCAATCACGAACCTCACTCTTCACAGAATAATCAACGACACTCTCCACGCAATCATCAACCTCACTCTCCACGCAATCATCAACCTCACTCTCCACTCAATCATCAACCTAACTCTCCACTCAATCATCAACCTCACTCTCCACGCAATCATCAACCTCACTCTCAGCGCAATCATCAACCTCACTCTCCACACAATCATCAACCACACTCAGCGCAATCATCAACCTCACTCTCCACGCAATCATCAACCTCACTCTCCACGCAATCATCAACCTCACGCTCCACTCAATCATCAATCTCACTCTCACGCAATCATCAACCTCACTCTCCACGCAATCATCAACCTCACTCTCCACGCAATCATCAACCTCACTCTCCACTCAATCATCAACATCACTCTCCACTCAATCATCAGCCTCACTCTCCACACAATCATCAACTTCACTCTCCACACAATGATCAACCTCACCCTCCACACAATCATCAACCTCACTCTCCACTCAATGATCAACCTGACCCTCCACACAATCATCAACCTCACTCTCCACTCAATCATCAACCTCACCTTCCACGCAATCATAAACCTCACTCTACACACAATCATCAACCTCACTCTCCACTCAATCATGAACCTCACTCTTCACAGAATAATCAACGTCACTCTCCACACAATCATCAATCTCACTCTCCACGCAATCACCAACCTCACTCTCCACGCAATCATCATCCTCACTCTCCACGCAATCATCAACCTCACTCTCCACTCAATCATCAACCTCACTCTCCACGCAATCATCAACCTCACTCTCCACGCAATCATCAACCTCACTTTCCACGCAATCATCAACCTCACTCTCCACTCAATCATCAACATCACTCTCCACTCAATCATCAACATCACTCTCCACACAATCATCAACCTCACTTTCCACACAATCATCAACCTCACCCTCCACACAATCATCAACCTCACTCTCCACTCAATGATCAACCTGACCCTCCACACAATCATCAACCTCACTCTCCACTCAATCATCAACCTCACCTTCCATGCAATCATAAACCTCACTCTCCACTCAATCATCAAGCTCACTCTCCACGCAATCATCAACCTCACTCTGCACACACTCATCATCCTCACTCTCCACGCAATCATCAATTTCACTCTCCACGCAATCACCAACCTCACTCTCCACACAATCATCAACCTCACTCTCCACTCACTCATCAACCTCACTCTCCACGCAATCATCAACCTCACTCTCCACGCAATCATCACACTCACTCTCCACTCAATCATCAACATCACTCTCCACGCAATCATCAACCTCACTCTCCACACAATCATCAACCTCACTCTCAACGCAATCATCAACCTCACTCTCCACGCAATCATCCTCCTCACTCTCCACTCAATCATCAACCTCACTCTCCACGCAATCATCAACCTCACTCTCCACACAATCATCAACCACACTCAACGCAATCATCAACCTCACTCTCCACGCAATCATCAACCTCACTCTCCACGCAATCATCAACCTCACGCTCCACTCAATCATCAATCTCACTCTCCACGCAATCATCAACCTCACTCTCCACGCAATCATTGACCTCACTCTCCATGCAATCATCAACCTCACTCTCCACTCAATCATCAGCCTCACTCTCCACACAATCATCAACTTCACTCTCCACACAATCATCAACCTCACCCTCCACACAATCATCAACCTCACTCTCCACTCAATGATCAACCTGACCCTCCACACAATCATCAACCTCACTCTCCACTCAATCATCAACCTCACCTTCCACGCAATCATAAACCTCACTCTACACACAATCATCAACCTCACTCTCCACGCAATCATCAACCTCACTCTCCACGCAATCATCAACCTCACTCTCCACGCACTCATCATCCTCACTCTCCACGCAATCATCAATCTCACTCTCCAAGCAATCACCAACCTCACTCTCCACACAATCATCAACATCACTCTCCACACAATCATCAACCTCACTCTCCACTCAATTATCAACCTCACTCTCCACGCAATCATCAACCTCACCCCATGCAATCATCAACCTCACTCTCCATTCAATCATCAACCTCACTCTCCACTCAATCACGAACCTCACTCTTCACAGAATAATCAACGTCACTCTCCACACAATCATCAATCTCACTCTCCAGGCAATCACCAACCTCACTATCCACTCAATCATGAACCTCACTCTTCACAGAATAATGAACGACAGTCTCCACACAATCATCGATCTCACTCTCCACGCAATCACCAACCTCACTCTCACGCAATCATCAACCTCACTCTCCACGCAATCATGAACCTCACTCTTCACAGGATAATCAACGTCCCCCTCCACACAATCATCAACCTCTCTCTCCACTCAATCATCAACCTCACTCTCCACTCAATCATCAACCTAACTCTCCACTCAATCATCAACCTCACTCTCCACGCAATCATGAACCTCACTCTCAGCGCAATCATCAACCTCACTCTCCACGCAATCATCATCCTCACACTCCACTCAATCATCAACCTCACTCTCCACGCAATCATCAACCTCACTCTCCACACAATCATCAACCACACTCATCGCAATCATCAACCTCACTCTCCACGCAATCATCAACCTCACTCTCCACGCAATCATCAACCTCACGCTCCACTCAATCATCAATCTCACTCTCCACGCAATCATCAACCTCACTCTCCACTCAATCATTGACCTCACTCTCCACTCAATCATCAACCTCACTCTCTACTCAATCATCAACCTCACTCTTCACAGAATAATCAACGTCACTCTCCACACAATCATCAATCTCACTCTCCATGCAATCATCAACCTCACTCTCCACGCAATCATCAACCTCACTCTCCATGCACTCATCATCCTCAGTCTCCACACAATCATCAACTTCACTCTCCACGCAATCATCAACCTCACTCTCCATGCAATCATTAACCTCACTCTCCACGCAATCATCAACCTCACTCTCCACGCAATCAACAACCTCACTCTTCACAGAATAATCAACGCCACGCTCCACACAATCATCAATCTCACTCTCCATGCAATCACCAACCTCACTCTCCCCACATTCATCAATCTCACTCTCCACGCAATCATCAACCTCACTCTCCACTCAATCATCAACATCACTCTCCACTCAATCATCAACCTCACTCTCCACTCAATCATCAACCTCACTCTCCACGCAATCATCAACCTCATTCTCCACACAATCATCAACCTCACTCTCCATGCAATCATCAACCTCACTCTCCACTCAATCATCAACATCACTCTCCACTCAATCATCAGCCTCATTCTCCACAGAATCATCAACTTCACTCTGCACACAATCATCAACCTCACCCTCCACACAATCATCAACCTCACTCTCCACTCAATGATCAACCTGACCCTCCACACAATCATCAACCTCACTCTCCACTCAATCATCAACCTCACCTTCCACGCAATCATAAACCTCACTCTCCACGCAATCATCAACCTCACTCTCCATGCAATCATCAACCTCACTCTCCACGCAATCATCATCCTCACTCTCCACGCAATCATCAATCTCACTCTCCATGCAATCACCAACCTCACTCTCCACACAATCATCAACATCACTCTCCACACAATCATCAACCTCACTCTCCACTCAATTATCAACCTCACTCTCCACGCAATCATCAACCTCACTCCCCATGCAATCATCAACCTCACTCTCCACTCAATCATCAACCTCACTCTCCACTCAATCCACGAACCTCACTCTTCACAGAATAATCAACGACACTCTCCACACAATCATCAACCTCACTCTCCACGCAATCATCAACCTCACTCTCCACTCAATCATCAACCTAACTCTCCACTCAATCATCAACCTCACTCTCCACGCAATCATGAACCTCACTCTCAGCGCAATCATCAACCTCACTCTCCACACAATCATCAACCACACTCCAGCGCAATCATCAACCTCACTCTCCAAGCAATCATCAACCTCACTCTCCACGCAATCATCAACCTCACGCTCCACTCAATCATCAATCTCACTCTCCACGCAATCATCAACCTCACTCTCCACGCAATCATCAACCTCACTCTCCACGCAATCATCAACCTCACTCTCCACTCAATCATCAACATCACTCTCCACTCAATCATCAGCCTCACTCTCCACACAATCATCAACTTCACTCTCCACACAATCATCAACCTCACCCTCCACACAATCATCAACCTCACTCTCCACTCAATGATCAACCTGACCCTCCACACAATCATCAACCTCACTCTCCACTCAATCATCAACCTCACCTTCCACGCAATCATAAACCTCACTCTACACACAATCATCAACCTCACTCTCCACTCAATCATGAACCTCACTCTTCACAGAATAATCAACGTCACTCTCCACACAATCATCAATCTCACTCTCCACGCAATCACCAACCTCACTCTCCACGCAATCATCATCCTCACTCTCCACGCAATCATCAACCTCACTCTCCACTCAATCATCAACCTCACTCTCCACGCAATCATCAACCTCACTCTCCACGCAATCATCAACCTCACTTTCCACGCAATCATCAACCTCACTCTCCACTCAATCATCAACATCACTCTCCACTCAATCATCAACATCACTCTCCACACAATCATCAACCTCACTTTCCACACAATCATCAACCTCACCCTCCACACAATCATCAACCTCACTCTCCACTCAATGATCACCCTGACCCTCCACACAATCATCAACCTCACTCTCCACTCAATCATCAACCTCACCTTCCATGCAATCATAAACCTCACTCTCCACTCAGTCATCAAGCTCACTCTCCACGCAATCATCAACCTCACTCTGCACACACTCATCATCCTCACTCTCCACGCAATCATCAATTTCACTCTCCACGCAATCACCAACCTCACTCTCCACACAATCATCAACCTCACTCTCCACTCACTCATCAACCTCACTCTCCACGCAATCATCAACCTCACTCTCCACGCAATCATCACACTCACTCTCCACTCAATCATCAACATCACTCTCCACGCAATCATCAACCTCACTCTCCACACAATCATCAACCTCACTCTCAACGCAATCATCAACCTCACTCTCCACGTAATCATCCTCCTCACTCTCCACTCAATCATCAACCTCACTCTCCACGCAATCATCAACCTCACTCTCCACACAATCATCAACCACACTCAGCGCAATCATCAACCTCACTCTCCACCCAATCATCAACCTCACTCTCCACGCAATCATCAACCTCACGCTCCACTCAATCATCAATCTCACTCTCCACGCAATCATCAACCTCACTCTCCACGCAATCATTGACCTCACTCTCCATGCAATCATCAACCTCACTCTCCACTCAATCATCAGCCTCACTCTCCACACAATCATCAACTTCACTCTCCACACAATCATCAACCTCACCCTCCACACAATCATCAACCTCACTCTCCACTCAATGATCAACCTGACCCTCCACACAATCATCAACCTCACTCTCCACTCAATCATCAACCTCACCTTCCACGCAATCATAAACCTCACTCTACACACAATCATCAACCTCACTCTCCACGCAATCATCAACCTCACTCTCCACGCAATCATCAACCTCACTCTCCACGCACTCATCATCCTCACTCTCCACGCAATCATCAATCTCACTCTCCAAGCAATCACCAACCTCACTCTCCACACAATCATCAACATCACTCTCCACACAATCATCAACCTCACTCTCCACTCAATTATCAACCTCACTCTCCACGCAATCATCAACCTCACCCCCATGCAATCATCAACCTCACTCTCCATTCAATCATCAACCTCACTCTCCACTCAATCACGAACCTCACTCTTCACAGAATAATCAACGTCACTCTCCACACAATCATCAATCTCACTCTCCAGGCAATCACCAACCTCACTATCCACTCAATCATGAACCTCACTCTTCACAGAATAATCAACGACACTCTCCACACAATCATCAATCTCACTCTCCACGCAATCACCAACCTCACTCTCCACGCAATCATCAACCTCACTCTCCACGCAATCATGAACCTCACTCTTCACAGAATAATCAACGTCACTCTCCACACAATCATCAGCCTCACTCTCCACACAATCATCAACTTCACTCTCCACACAATCATCAACCTCACCCTCCACACAATCATCAACCTCACTCTCCACTCAATGATCAACCTGACCCTCCACACAATCATCAACCTCACTCTCCCCTCAATCATCAACCTCACCTTCCACCCAATCATAAACCTCACTCTACACACAATCATCAACCTCACTCTCCACGCAATCATCAACCTCACTCTCCACGCAATCATCAACCTCACTCTCCACGCACTCATCATCCTCACTCTCCACGCAATCATCAATCTCACTCTCCATGCAATCACCAACCTCACTCTCCACACAATCATCACCATCACTCTCACCCCAATCATCAACCTCACTCTCCACTCAATAATCAACGACACTCTCCACACAATCATCAATCTCACTCTCCATGCAATCACCAACTTCACTCTCCATTCAATCATCAACCTCACTGTGCACTCAATCACGAACCTCGCTCTTCACAGAATAATCAACCGCACTCTCCACACAATCATCAATCTCACTCTCCAGGCAATCACGAACCTCACTATCCACTCAATCATGAACCTCACTCTTCACAGAATAATCAACCTCACTCTCCACACAATCATCAATCTCACTCTCCACGCAATCACCAACCTCACTCTCCACGCAATCATCAACCTCACTCTCCACGCAATCATGAACCTCACTCTTCACAGAATAATCAACGTCACTCTCCACACAATCATCAACCTCACTCTCCACTCAATCATCAACCTCACTCTCCACTCAATCATCAACCTAACTCTCCACTCAATCATCAACCTCACTCTCCACGCAATCATGAACCTCACTCTCAACGCAATCATCAACCTCACTCTCCACGCAATCATCAACCTCACTCTCCACTCAATCATCAACCTCACTCTCCACGCAATCATCAACCTCACTCTCCACACAATCATCAACCACACTCATCGCAATCATCAACCTCACTCTCCACGCAATCATCAACCTCACTCTCCACGCAATCATCAACCTCACGCTCCACTCAATCATCAATCTCACTCTCCACGCAATCATCAACCTCACTCTCCACTCAATCATTGACCTCACTCTCCACTCAATCATCAACCTCACTCTCTACTCAATCATCAACCTCACTCTTCACAGAATAATCAACGTCACTCTCCACACAATCATCAATCTCACTCTCCATGCAATCATCAACCTCACTCTCCACGCAATCATCAACCTCACTCTCCATGCACTCATCATCCTCCAGTCTCCACACAATCATCAACTTCACTCTCCACGCAATCATCAACCTCACTCTCCATGCAATCATTAACCTCACTCTCCACGCAATCATCAACCTCACTCTCCACGCAATCAACAACCTCACTCTTCACAGAATAATCAGCGCCACGCTCCACACAATCATCAATCTCACTCTCCATGCAATCACCAACCTCACTCTCCCACATTCATCAATCTCACTCTCCACGCAATCATCAACCTCACTCTCCACTCAATCATCAACATCACTCTCCACTCAATCATCAACCTCACTCTCCACTCAATCATGAACCTCACTCTCCACGCAATCATCAACCTCATTCTCCACACAATCATCAACCTCACTCTCCACGCAATCATCAACCTCACTCTCCACTCAATCATCAACATCACTCTCGACTCAATCATCAGCCTCACTCTCCACACAATCATCAACTTCACTCTCCACACAATCATCAACCTCACCCTCCACACAATCATCAACCTCACTCTCCACTCAATGATCAACCTGTCCCTCCACACAATCATCAACCTCACTCTCCACTCAATCATCAACCTCACCTTCCACGCAATCATAAACCTCACTCTCCACACAATCATCAACCTTACTCTCCACGCAATCATCAACCTCACTCTCCACGCACTCATCATCCTCACTCTCCACGCAATCATCAATCTCACTCTCCATGCAATCACCAACCTCACTCTCCACACAATCATCAACATCACTCTCCACACAATCATCAACCTCACTCTCCACTCAATTATCAACCTCACTCTCCACGCAATCATCAACCTCACTCTCCATGCAATCATCAACCTCACTCTCCACTCAATCATCAACCTCACTCTCCACTCAATCACGAACCTCACTCTTCACAGAATAATCAACGACACTCTCCACACAATCATCAATCTCACTCTCCACGCAATCACCAACTTCACTCTCCACGCAATCATCAACCTCACTCTCCACGCAATCATGAACCTCACTCTTCACAGAATAATCAACGTCACTCTCCACGCAATCATCAACCTCACTCTCCACGCAATCATCAACCTCACTCTCCACTCAATCATCAACCTAACTCTCCACTCAATCATCAACCTCACTCTCCACGCAATCATCAACCTCACTCTCAACGCAATCATTGACCTCACTCTCCACTCAATCATGAACCTCACTTTCCACTCAATCATCAACCTCACTCTTCACAGAATAATCAACGTCACTCTCCACACAATCATCAATCTCACTCTCCACGCAATCACCAACCTCACTCTCCACGCAATCATCAACCTCACTCTCCATGCAATCATCAACCTCACTCTCCACGCAATCATCAACCTCACTCTCCATGCACTCATCATCCTCAGTCTCCACACAATCATCAACTTCACTCTACACACATTCATTAACCTCACTCCCACGCAATCATCAACCTCACTCTCCATGCAATCAACAACCTCACTCTTCACAGAATAATCAACGACACGCTCCACACAATCATCAATCTCACTCTCCATGCAATCACCAACCTCACTCTCCCCGCAATCATCAACCTCACTCTCCACGCAATCATCAACCTCATTCTCCACTCAATCATCAACCTCACTCTCCACTCAATCATCAACCTCACTCTCCACGCAATCACCAACCTCACTCTCCACGCAATCATCAACCTCACTCTCCACACAATCATCAACCTCACTCTCCACGCAATCATCAACCTCACTCTCCACTCAATCATCAACATCACTCTCCACTCAATCATCAGCCTCACTCTCCACACAATCATCAACTTCACTCTCCACACAATCATCAACCTCACCCTCCACACAATCATCAACCTCACTCTCCACTCAGTGATCAACCTGACCCTCCACACAATCATCAACCTCACTCTCCACTCAATCATCAACCTCACCTTCCACGCAATCATAAACCTCACTCTCCACTCAATCATCAAGCTCACTCTCCACGCAATCATCAACCTCATTTCCCACGCAATCATCAACCTCACTCTCCACGCACTCATCATCCTCACTCTCCACGCAATCATCAATCTCACTCTCCATGCAATCACCAACCTCACTCTCCACACAATCATCAACATCACTCTCCACACAATCATCAACCTCACTCTCCACTCACTCATCAACCTCACTCTCCACTCAATCATCAACCTCACTATCCACACAATCATCAACCTCACTATCCACTCAATTATCAACCTCACTCTCCACGCACTCATCAACCTCACTCTCCATCCAATCATCAACCTCACTCTCCACTCAATCATCAACCTCACTCTCCACTCAATCACGAACCTCACTCTTCACAGAATAATCAACGTCACTATCCACACAATCATCAATCTCACTCTCCAGGCAATCACCAACCTCACTCTCCACTCAAGCATGAACCTCACTCTTCACAGAATAATCAACGACACTCTCCACACAATCATCAATCTCACTCTCCACGCAATCACCAACCTCACTCTCCACGCAATCATCAACCTCACTCTCCACGCAATCATCAACCTCACTCTCCACTCAATCATCAACCTCACTCTCCACACAATCATCAACCTCACTCTCCACGCAATCATCAACCTCACTCTCCACTCAATCATCAACCTAACTCTCCACTCAATCATCAACCTCACTCTCCACGCAATAATCAACCTCACTCTCCACGCAATCATCAACCTCACTCTCCACGCAATCATCAACCTCACTCTCCACTCAATCATCAACATCAATCTCCACTCATGCATCAACCTCACTCCCCACACAATCATCAACTTCACTCTCCACACAATCATCAACCTGACCCTCCACACAATCATCAACCTCATTCTCCACTCAATCATCACCCTCCCTCTCCACGCAATCATCAACCTCACTCTCCACTCAATCATCAACATCACTCTCCACTCAATCATCAGCCTCACTCTCCACACAATCATCAACAATCACTCTACACACAATCATCAACCTCACTCTCCACGCAATCATCAACCTCACTCTCCACACAATCATCAACCTCACTCTCCACGCACTCATCATCCTCACTCTCCACGCAATCATCAATCTCACTCTCCATGCAATCACCAACCTCACTCTCCACACAATCATCAACATCACTCTCCACACAATCATCAACCTCACTCTCCACTCACTCATCAACCTCACTCTCCACTCAATCATCAACCTGACCCTCCACACAATCATCAACCTCATTCTCCACTCAATCATCAACCTCACCTTCCACGCAATCATCAACCTCACTCTCCACTCAATCATCAACATCACTCTCCACTCAATCATCAACCTCACTCTCCACTCAATCATGAACCTCACTCTTCACAGAATAATCAACGTCACTCTCCACACAATCATCAATCTCACTCTCCACAAAATCATCAACTTCACTCTCCACTCAATCATGAACCTCACTCTTCACAGAATAATCAACACTCTCCACACAATCATCAATCTCACTCTCCACGCAATCACCAACCTCACTCTCCACGCAATCATCAACCTCACTCTCCATGCAATCATGAACCTCACTCTTCACAGAATAATAGCGTCACTCTCACACAATCATCAACCTCACTCTCCACGCAATCATGAACCTCACTCTCCACTCAATCATCAACCTGACCCTCCACACAATCATCAACCTCACTCTCCACTCACTCATCAACCTCACCTTCCACACAATCATCAACTTCACTCTCCACTCAATCATCAACCTCACCTTCCACGCAATCATCAACCTCACTCTCCACTCAATCATCAACCTCACTCTCCACACAATCATCAACTTCACTCTACACACAATCATCAACCTCACTCTCCACGCAATCATCAACCTCACTCTCAACGCAATCATCAACCTCAGTCTCCACGCACTCATCATACTCACTCTTGCGCAATCAACAACCTCACTCTCCACTCAATCACCAACCTCACTCTCCACACAATCATGAACTTCACTCTACACACAATCATCAGGCTCACTCTCCACACAATCATCAACCTCACTCTCCACACAATCATCAACCTCACTCTCCCCGCCCTCCTCATCCTCCCTCTCCACACAATCATCAACCTCATTATCCACGCAATCATCAACCTCACTCTCCATGCAATCATCAACCTCACTCTCCACTCAATCATCAACCTCACTCTCCACGCAATCATCAATCTCACTCTCCACGCAATCACCAACCTCACTCTCCACACAATCAACAACCTCACTCTCCACACAATCATCAAACTCACTCTCCACTCACTCATCAATCTCACTCTCCACTCAATCATCAACCTCACTCTCCACACAATCATCAACCTCACTCTCCACTCAATCATCAACCTCACTCTCCACACAATCATCAAACTCACTCTCCACACAATCATCAACCTCACTATCCACTCAATCATCAACCTCACTCTCCAATCCATCATCAACCTCACTCTCCACTCAATGATCAACCTGACCCTCCACACAATCATCAACCTCACTCTCCACTCAATGATCAACCTGACCCTCCACACAATCATCAACCTCACTCTCCACTCAATCATCAACCTCACCTTCCACGCAATCATAAACCTCACTCTACACACAATCATCAACCTCACTCTCCACGCAATCATCAACCTTCCACTCCACGCAATCATCAACCTCACTCTCCACGCACTCATCATCCTCACTCTCCACGCAATCATCAATCTCACTCTCCATGCAATCACCAACCTCACTCTCCACACAATCATCAACATCACTCTCCACCCAATCATCAACCTCACTCTCCACTCAATTATCAACCTCACTCTCCACGCAATCATCAACCTCACTCCAAATGCAATCATCAACCTCCTCTCCATTCAATCATCAACCTCACTCTCCACTCAATCACGAACCTCACTCTTCACAGAATAATCAACGTCACTCTCCACACAATCATCAATCTCACTCTCCAGGCAATCACCAACCTCACTATCCACTCAATCATGAACCTCACTCTTCACAGAATAATCAACGACACTCTCCACACAATCATCAATCTCACTCTCCACGCAATCACCAACCTCACTCTCCACGCAATCATCAACCTCACTCTCCACGCAATCATGAACCTCACTCTTCACAGAATAATCAACGTCACTCTCCACACAATCATCAACCTCACTCTCCACTCAATCATCAACCTCACTCTCCACTCAATCATCAACCTAACGCTCCATTCAATCATCAACCTCACTCTCCACGCAATCATGAACCTCACTCTCAACGCAATCATCAACCTCACTCTCCACGCAATCATCAACCTCACTCTCCACTCAATCATCAACCTCACTCTCCACGCAATCATCAACCTCACTCTCCACACAATCATCAACCACACTCATCGCAATCATCAACCTCACTCTCCACTCAATCATCAACATCACTCTCCACTCAATCATCAGCCTCACTCTCCACACAATCATCAACTTCACTCTCCACTCAATCATCAACCTCACTATCCACACAATCATCAACCTCACTCTCCACTCAATTATCAACCTCACTCTCCACGCAATCATCAACCTCACTCTCCATGCAATCATCAACCTCACTCTCCACTCAATCATCAACCTCACTCTCCACTCAATCACGAACCTCACTCTTCACAGAATAATCAACGTCACTCTCCACACAATCATCAATCTCACTCTCCAGGCAATCATAAACCTCACTCTCCACTCAATCATGAACCTCACTCTTCACAGAATAATCAATGACACTCTCCACACAATCATCAATCTCACTCTCCACGCAATCACCAACCTCACTCTCCACGCAATCATCAACCTCACTCTCCATGCAATCATGAACCTCACTCTTCACAGAATAATAAACGTCACTCTCCACACAATCATCAACCTCACTCTCCACGCAATCATGAACCTCACTCTCCACTCAATCATCAACCTGACCCTCCACACAATCATCAACCTCACTCTCCACTCACTCATCAACCTCACCTTCCACACAATCATCAACTTCACTCTCCACTCAATCATCAACCTCACCTTCCACGCAATCATCAACCTCACTCTCCACTCAATCATCAACCTCACTCTCCACACAATCATCAACTTCACTCTACACACAATCATCAACCTCACTCTCCACGCAATCATCAACCTCACTCTCAGCGCCAATCATCAACCTCAGTCTCCACGCACTCATCATACTCACTCTCCGCGCAATCAACAACCTCACTCTCCACTCAATCATCAACCTCACTCTCCACACAATCATGAACTTCACTCTACACACAATCATCAGGCTCACTCTCACGCAATCATCAACCTCACTCTCACGCAATCATCAACCTCACTCTCCACGCACTCATCATCCTCACTCTCCACACAATCATCAACCTCATTATCCACGCAATCATCAACCTCACTCTCCATGCAATCATCAACCTCACTCTCCACTCAATCATCAACCTCACTCTCCACGCAATCATCAATCTCACTCTCCACGCAATCACCAACCTCACTCTCGACACAATCATCAACCTCACTCTCCACACAATCATTAAACTCACTCTCCACGCACTCATCAACCTCACTCTCCACTCAATCATCAACCTCACTCTCCACACAATCATCAACCTCACTCTCCACACAATCATCAAACTCACTCTCCACTCACTCATCAATCTCACTCTCCACTCAATCATCAACCTCACTCTCCACACAATCATCAACCTCACTCTCCACTCAATCATCAACCTCACTCTCCACACAATCATCAAACTCACTCTCCACACAATCATCAACCTCACTATCCACTCAATCATCAACCTCACTCTCCAATCCATCATCAACCTCACTCTCCACTCAATGATCAACCTGACCCTCCACACAATCATCAACCTCACTCTCCACTCAATGATCTACCTGACCCTCCACACAATCATCAACCTCACTCTCCACTCAATCATCAACCTCACCTTCCACGCAATCATAAACCTCACTCTACACACAATCATCAACCTCCTCTCCACGCAATCATCAACCTTACTCTCACGCAATCATCAACCTCACTCTCCACGCACTCATCATCCTCACTCTCCACGCAATCATCAATCTCACTCTCCATGCAATCACCAACCTCACTCTCCACACAATCATCAACATCACTCTCCACACAATCATCAACCTCACTCTCCACTCAATTATCAACCTCACTCTCCACGCAATCATCAACCTCACTCCAAATGCAATCATCAACCTCACTCTCCATTCAATCATCAACCTCACTCTCCACTCAATCACGAACCTCACTCTTCACAGAATAATCAACGTCACTCTCCACACAATCATCAATCTCACTCTCCAGGCAATCACCAACCTCACTATCCACTCAATCATGAACCTCACTCTTCACAGAATAATCAACGACACTCTCCACACAATCATCAATCTCACTCTCCACGCAATCACCAACCTCACTCTCCACGCAATCATCAACCTCACTCTCCACGCAATCATGAACCTCACTCTTCACAGAATAATCAACGTCACTCTCCACACAATCATCAACCTCACTCTCCACTCAATCATCAACCTCACTCTCCACTCAATCATCAACCTAACGCTCCACTCAATCATCAACCTAACGCTCCACTCAATCATCAACCTCACTCTCACGCAATCATGAACCTCACTCTCAACGCCAATCATCAACCTCACTCTCCACGCAATCATCAACCTCACTCTCCACTCAATCATCAACCTCACTCTCCACGCAATCATCAACCTCACTCTCCACACAATCATCAACCTCACTCTCCACGCAATCATCAACCTCACTCTCCACGCAATCATCAACCTCACTCTCCACGCAATCATCAACCTCACGCTCCACTCAATCATCAATCTCACTCTCCACGCAATCATCAACCTCCTCTCCACTCAATCATTGACCTCACTCTCCACTCAATCATCAACCTCACTCTACTCAATCATCAACCTCACTCTTCACAGAATAATCAACGTCACTCTCCACACAATCATCAATCTCACTCTCCATGCAATCATCAACCTCACTCTCCACGCAATCATCAACCTCACTCTCCATGCACTCATCATCCTCAGTCTCCACACAATCATCAACTTCACTCTCCACGCAATCATCAACCTCACTCTCCATGCAATCATTAACCTCACTCTCCACGCAATCATCAACCTCACTCTCCACGCAATCATCAACTTCACTCTACACACAATCATCAACCTCACTCTCCACGCAATCATCAACCTCACTCTCAACGCAATCATCAACCTCAGTCTCCACGCACTCATCATACTCACTCTCCAGCGCAATCAACAACCTCACTCTCCACTCAATCATCAACCTCACTCTCCACACAATCATGAACTTCACTCTACACACAATCATCAGGCTCACTCTCCACGCAATCATCAACCTCACTCTCCACGCAATCATCAACCTCACTCTCCACGCACTCATCATCCTCACTCTCCACACAATCATCAACCTCATTATCCACGCAATCATCAACCTCACTCTCCATGCATTCATCAACCTCACTCTCCACTCAATCATCAACCTCACTCTCCACGCAATCATCAATCTCACTCTCCACGCAATCACCAACCTCACTCTCCACACAATCAACAACCTCACTCTCCACACAATCATTAAACTCACTCTCCACTCACTCATCAACCTCCTCTCCACTCAATCATCAACCTCACTCTCCACACAATCATCAACCTCACTCTCCACACAATCATCAAACTCACTCTCCACTCACTCATCAATCTCACTCTCCACTCAATCATCAACCTCACTCTCCACACAATCATCAACCTCACTCTCCACTCATTCATCAACCTCACTCTCCACACAATCATCAAACTCACTCTCCACACAATCATCAACCTCACTATCCACTCAATCATCAACCTCACTCTCCAATCCATCATCAACCTCACTCTCCACTCAATGATCAACCTGACCCTCCACACAATCATCAACCTCACTCTCCACTCAATGATCAACCTGACCCTCCACACAATCATCAATCTCACTCTCCACGCAATCACCAACCTCACCTTCCACGCAATCATAAACCTCACTCTACACACAATCATCAACCTCACTCTCCACGCAATCATCAACCTTACTCTCCACGCAATCATCAACCTCACTCTCCACGCACTCATCATCCTCACTCTCACGCAATCATCAATCTCACTCTCCATGCAATCACCAACCTCACTCTCCACAGAATCATCAACATCACTCTCCACACAATCATCAACCTCACTCTCCACTCAATTATCAACCTCACTCTCCACGCAATCATCAACCTCACTCCAAATGCAATCATCAACCTCACTCTCCATTCAATCATCAACCTCACTCTCCACTCAATCACGAACCTCACTCTTCACAGAATAATCAACGTCACTCTCCACACAATCATCAATCTCACTCTCCAGGCAATCACCAACCTCACTATCCACTCAATCATGAACCTCACTCTTCACAGAATAATCAACGACACTCTCCACACAATCATCAATCTCACTCTCCACGCAATCACCAACCTCACTCTCCACGCAATCATCAACCTCACTCTCCACGCAATCATGAACCTCACTCTTCACAGAATAATCAACGTCACTCTCCACACAATCATCAACCTCACTCTCCACTCAATCATCAACCTCACTCTCCACTCAATCATCAACCTAACGCTCCACTCAATCATCAACCTCACTCTCCACGCAATCATGAACCTCACTCTCAACGCAATCATCAACCTCACTCTCCACGCAATCATCAACCTCACTCTCCACTCAATCATCAACCTCACTCTCCACGCAATCATCAACCTCACTCTCCACACAATCATCAACCATACTCATCGCAATCATCAACCTCACTCTCCACGCAATCATCAACCTCACTCTCCACACAATCATCAACCTCACGCTCCACTCAATCATCAATCTCACTCTCCACGCAATCATCAACCTCACTATCCACTCAATCATTGACCTCACTCTCCACTCAATCATCAACCTCACTCTCTACTCAATCATCAACCTCACTCTTCACAGAATAATCAACGTCACTCTCCACACAATCATCAATCTCACTCTCCAGGCAATCATCAACCTCACTCTCCACACAATCATCAACCTCACTCTCCATGCACTCATCATCCTCAGTCTCCACACAATCATCAACTTCACTCTCCACGCAATCATCAACCTCACTCTCCATGCAATCATTAATCTCACTCTCCACGCAATCATCAACCTCACTCTCCACGCAATCAACAACCTCACTCTTCACAGAATAATCAACGACACGCTCCACACAATCATCAATCTCACTCTCCATGCAATCACCAACCTCACTCTCCCCACATTCATCAATCTCACTCTCCACGCAATCATCAACCTCACTCTCCACTCAATCATCAACATCACTCTCCACTCAATCATCAACCTCACTCTCCACTCAATCATCAACCTCACTCTCCACGCAATCATCAACATCACTCTCCACACAATCATCAACCTCACTCTCCACTCAATTATCAACCTCACTCTCCACGCAATCATCAACCTCACTCCAAATGCAATCATCAACCTCACTCTCCATTCAATCATCAACCTCACTCTCCACTCAATCACGAACCTCACTCTTCACAGAATAATCAACGTCACTCTCCACACAATCATCAATCTCACTCTCCAGGCAATCACCAACCTCACTATCCACTCAATCATGAACCTCACTCTTCACAGAATAATCAACGACACTCTCCACACAATCATCAATCTCACTCTCCACGCAATCACCAACCTCACTCTCCACGCAATCATCAACCTCACTCTCCACGCAATCATGAACCTCACTCTTCACAGAATAATCAACGTCACTCTGCACACAATCATCAACCTCACTCTCCACTCAATCATCAACCTAACGCTCCACTCAATCATCAACCTAACGCTCCACTCAATCATCAACCTCACTCTCCACGCAATCATGAACCTCACTCTCAACGCAATCATCAACCTCACTCTCCACGCAATCATCAACCTCACTCTCCACTCAATCATCAACCTCACTCTCCACGCAATCATCAACCTCACTCTCCACGCAATCATCAACCACACTCATCGCAATCATCAATCTCACTCTCCACGCAATCATCAACCTCACTCTCCACGCAATCATCAACCTCACGCTCCACTCAATCATCAATCTCACTCTCCACGCAATCATCAACCTCACTCTCCACTCAATCATTGACCTCACTCTCCACTCAATCATCAACCTCACTCTCTACTCAATCATCAACCTCACTCTTCACAGAATAATCAACGTCACTCTCCACACAATCATCAATCTCACTCTCCATGCAATCATCAACCTCACTCTCCACGCAATCATCAACCTCACTCTCCATGCACTCATCATCCTCAGTCTCCACACAATCATCAACTTCACTCTCCACGCAATCATCAACCTCACTCTCCATGCAATCATTAACCTCACTCTCCACGCAATCATCAACCTCACTCTCCACGCAATCAACAACCTCACTCTTCACAGAATAATCAGCGACACGCTCCACACAATCATCAATCTCACTCTCCATGCAATCACCAACCTCACTCTCCCCACATTCATCAATCTCACTCTCCACGCAATCATCAACCTCACTCTCCACTCAATCATCAACATCACTCTCCACTCAATCATCAACCTCACTCTCCACTCAATCATCAACCTCACTCTCCACGCAATCATCAACCTCATTCTCCACACAATCATCAATCTCACTCTCCATGCAATCATCAACCTCACTCTCCACTCAATCATCAACATCACTCTCCACTCAATCATCAGCCTCACTCTCCACACAATCATCAACTTCACTCTCCACACAATCATCAACCTCACCCTCCACACAATCATCAACCTCACTCTCCACTCAATGATCGACCTGACCCTCCACACAATCATCAACCTCACTCTCCACTCAATCATCAACCTCACCTTCCACGCAATCATAAACCTCACTCTCCACACAATCATCAACCTCACTCTCCACCCAATCATCAACCTCACTCTCCACGCAATCATCAACCTCACTCTCCACGCAATCATCAATCTCACTCTCCATGCAATCACCAACCTCACTCTCCACACAATCATCAACATCACTCTCCACACAATCATCAACCTCACTCTCCACTCAATTATCAACCTCACTCTCCACGCAATCATCAACCTCACTCTCCATGCAATCATCAACCTCACTCTCCACTCAATCATCAACCTCACTCTCCACTCAATCACGAACCTCACTCTTCACAGAATAATCAACGACACTCTCCACACAATCATCAATCTCACTCTCCACGCAATCACCAACTTCACTCTCCACGCAATCATCAACCTCACTCTGCACGCAATCATGAACCTCACTCTTCACAGAATAATCAACGTCACTCTCCACGCAATCATCAACCTCACTCTCCACGCAATCATCAACCTCACTCTCCACTCAATCATCAACCTAACTCTCCACTCAATCATCAACCTCACTCTCCACGCAATCATCAACCTCACTCTCAACGCAATCATCAACCTCACTCTCCACACAATCATCAACCACACTCAACGCAATCATCAACCTCACTCTCCACGCAATCATCAACCTCACTCTCCACGCAATCATCAACCTCACGCTCCACTCAATCATCAATCTCACTCTCCACGCAATCATCAACCTCACTCTCCACGCAATCATTGACCTCACTCTCCACTCAATCATGAACCTCACTTTCCACTCAATCATCAACCTCACTCTTCACAGAATAATCAACGTCACTCTCCACACAATCATCAATCTCACTCTCCACGCAATCACCAACCTCACTCTCCACGCAATCATCAACCTCACTCTCCATGCAATCATCAACCTCACTCTCCACGCAATCATCAACCTCACTCTCCATGCACTCATCATCCTCAGTCTCCACACAATCATCAACTTCACTCTACACACATTCATTAACCTCACTCTCCACGCAATCATCAACCTCACTCTCCACGCAATCAACAACCTCACTCTTCACAGAATAATCAACGACACGCTCCACACAATCATCAATCTCACTCTCCATGCAATCACCAACCTCACTCTCCCGCAATCATCAACCTCACTCTCCACGCAATCATCAACCTCATTCTCCACTCAATCATCAACCTCACTCTCCACTCAATCATCAACCTCACTCTCCACGCAATCACCAACCTCACTCTCCACGCAATCATCAACCTCACTCTCCACACAATCATCAACCTCACTCTCCACGCAATTATCAACCTCACTCTCCACTCAGTGATCAACCTGACCCTCCACACAATCATCAACCTCACTCTCCACTCAATCATCAACCTCACCTTCCACGCAATCATAAACCTCACTCTCCACTCAATCATCAAGCTCACTCTCCACGCAATCATCAACCTCATTTTCCACGCAATCGTCAACCTCACTCTCCACGCACTCATCATCCTCACTCTCCACGCAATCATCAATCTCACTCTCCATGCAATCACCAACCTCACTCTCCACACAATCATCAACATCACTCTCACACAATCATCAACCTCACTCTCCACTCACTCATCAACCTCACTCTCCACTCAATCATCAACCTCACTATCCACACAATCATCAACCTCACTATCCACTCAATTATCAACCTCACTCTCCACGCAACCATCAACCTCACTCTCCATGCAATCATCAACCTCACTCTCCACTCAATCATCAACCTCACTCTCCACTCAATCACGAACCTCACTCTTCACAGAATAATCAACGTCACTATCCACACAATCATCAATCTCACTCTCCAGGCAATCACCAACCTCACTCTCCACTCAAGCATGAACCTCACTCTTCACAGAATAATCAACGACACTCTCCACACAATCATCAATCTCACTCTCCACGCAATCACCAACCTCACTCTCCACGCAATCATCAACCTCACTCTCCACACAATCATGAACCTCACTCTTGACAGAATAATCAGCGTCACTCTCCACACAATCATCAACCTCACTCTCCACGCAATCATCAACCTCACTCTCCACTCAATCATCAACCTAACTCTCCACTCAATCATCAACCTCACTCTCCACGCAATAATCAACCTCACTCTCACGCAATCATCAACCTCACTCTCCACGCAATCATCAACCTCACTCTCCACTCAATCATCAACATCAATCTCCACTCATGCATCAACCTCACTCCCCACACAATCATCAACTTCACTCTCCACACAATCATCAACCTCACCCTCCACACAATCATCAACCTCACTCCCCACACAATCATCAACCTCACTCTCCACGCAATCATCAACCTCACTCTCCACTCAATCATCAACATCACTCTCCACTCAATCATCAGCCTCACTCTCCACACAATCATCAACTTCACTCTCCACACAATCATCAACCTCACCCTCCACGCAATCATCAACCTCACTCTCCACACAATCATCAACCTCACTCTCCACGCACTCATCATCCTCACTCTCCACGCAATCATCAATCTCACTCTCCATGCAATCACCAACCTCACTCTCCACACAATCATCAACATCACTCTCCACACAATCATCAACCTCACTCTCCACTCACTCATCAACCTCACTCTCCACTCAATCATCAACCTCACTATCCACACAATCATCAACCTCACTCTCCACTCAATTATCAACCTCACTCTCCACGCAATCATCAACCTCACTCTCCATGCAATCATCAACCTCACTCTCCACTCAATCATCAACCTCACTCTCCACTCCAATCACGAACCTCACTCTTCACAGAATAATCAACGTCACTCTCCACACAATCATCAATCTCACTCTCCAGGCAATCATAAACCTCACTCTCCACTCAATCATGAACCTCACTCTTCACAGAATAATCAATGACACTCTCCACACAATCATCAATCTCACTCTCCACGCAATCACCAACCTCACTCTCCACGCAATCATCAATCTCACTCTCCACGCAATCATGAACCTCACTCTTCACAGAATAATAAACGTCACTCTCCACACAATCATCAACCTCACTCTCCACGCAATCATGAACCTCACTCTCCACTCAATCATCAACCTGACCCTCCACACAATCATCAACCTCACTCTCCACTCACTCATCAACCTCACCTTCCACACAATCATCAACTTCACTCTCCACTCAATCATCAACCTCACCTTCCACGCAATCATCAACCTCACTCTCCACTCAATCATCAACCTCACTCTCCACACAATCATCAACTTCACTCTACACACAATCATCAACCTCACTCTCCACGCAATCATCAACCTCACTCTCAACGCAATCATCAACCTCAGTCTCCACGCACTCATCATACTCACTCTCCGCGCAATCAACAACCTCACTCTCCACTCAATCATCAACCTCACTCTCCACACAATCATGAACTTCACTCTACACACAATCATCAGGCTCACTCTCCACGCAATCATCAACCTCACTCTCCACGCAATCATCAACCTCACTCTCCACGCACTCATCATCCTCACTCTCCACACAATCATCAACCTCACTCTCCACGCAGTCATCAACCTCACTCTCCACGCAATCATCAACCTCACTCTCCACGCAATCATCAACCTCACTCTTCACGCACTCATCATCCTCACTCTCCACACAATCATCAACCTCATTATCCACGCAATCATCAACCTCACTCTCCATGCAATCATCAACCTCACTCTCCACTCAATCATCAACCTCACTCTCCACGCAATCATCAAACTCACTCTCCACGCAATCACCAACCTCACTCTCCACACAATCAACAACCTCACTCTCCACACAATCATTAAACTCACTCTCCACTCACTCATCAACCTCACTCTCCACTCAATCATCAACCTCACTCTCCACACAATCATCAACCTCACTCTCCACACAATCATCAAACTCACTCTCCACACAATCATCAAACTCACTCTCCACTCACTCATCAATCTCACTCTCCACTCAATCATCAACCTCACTCTCCACACAATCATCAACCTCACTCTCCACTCAATCATCAACCTCACTCTCCACACATGAGTCATGAGTCAAACTCACTCTCCACACAATCATCAACCTCACTATCCACTCAATCATCAACCTCACTCTCCAATCCATCATCAACCTCACTCTCCACTCAATGATCAACCTGACCCTCCACACAATCATCAACCTCACTCTCCACTCAATGATCAACCTGACCCTCCACACAATCATCAACCTCACTCTCCACTCAATCATCAACCTCACCTTCCACCCAATCATAAACCTCACTCTCCACTCAATCATCAACATCACTCTCCACTCAATCATCAACCTCACTCTCCACTCCATCATCATCCTCAGTCTCCACACAATCATAAACTTCACTCTACACACAATCATTAACCTCACTCTCCACGCAATCATCAACCTCACTCTCCACGCAATCAACAACCTCACTCTCCACGCAATCATCAACCTCACTCTCCACACAATCCTCAACCTCACTCTCAACGCAATCATCAACCTCACTCTCCACGCACTCATCAACCTCACTCTCCACGCAATCATCAACCTCACTTGCCACTCAACCATCAACCTCACTCTCCACACAATCATCAGCCTCACTCTAAACGCAATCATCAACCTCACTCTCCACGCAATCATCAACCTCACTCTCCACGCAATCATCAACCTCACTCTCCACTCAATCATCAACCTCACTCTCCACGCAATCATCAACCTCACTCTCCATGCAATCATCAACCTCACTCTCCACTCAATCATCAACCTCTCTCTCCACGCAATCATCAACCTCACTCTCCACGCAATCATTAACCTCACTCTCCACTCAATCATCAACCTCACTCTCCACTCAATCATCAACCTCACTCTTCACAGAATAATCAACGTCACTCTCCACACAATCATCAATCTCACTCTCCACGCAATCACCAACCTCACTCACCACTCAATCATCAACCTCACTCTCCACACAATCATCAGCCTCACTCTAAACGCAATCATCAACCTCACTCTCCACGCAATCATCAACCTCACTCTCCACGCAATCATCAACCTCACTCTCCACTCAATCATTAACCTCACTCTCCACTCAATCATCAACCTCACTCTCCACTCAATCATCAACCTCACTCTTCACAGAATAATCAACGTCACTCTCCACACAATCATCAATCTCACTCTCCACGCAATCATCAACCTCACTCTCCACGCAATCATCAACCTCACTCTCCATGCAATCATCAACCTCACTCTCCACTCAATCATCAACCTCTCTCCACGCAATCATCAACCTCACTCTCCACGCAATCATTAACCTCACTCTCCACTCAATCATCAACCTCACTCTCCACTCAATCATCAACCTCACTCTTCACAGAATAATCAACGTCACTCTCCACACAATCATCAATCTCACTCTCCACGCAACCACCAACCTCACTCACCACTCAATCATCAACCTCACTCTCCACACAATCATCAGCCTCACTCTAAACGCAATCATCAACCTCACTCTCCACGCAATCATCAACCTCACTCTCCACGCAATCATCAACCTCACTCTCCATTCAATCATCAACCTCACTCTCCACTCAATCATCGACCTCACTCTCCACGCAATCATCAACCTCACTCTTCACAGAATAATCAACGTCACTCTCCACACAATCATCAATCTCACTCTCCACGCAATCACCAACTTCACTCTCCACGCAATCATCAACCTCACTCTCCACAATCATCAACC